>CM038622.1:10698508-11264067 GCA_021554675.1 Leuciscus idus
AACACTAAAGCAGCTGAAACTGATTACCAACCCCCTCTGTTACTTAACTGACCAGATCAATATCCCAGGAGTTTAACTGACTTGATGATATTCTCTGATTAAAAAGTGTTCCCTTTATTTTTTTGAGCAGTGTATATATATATATATATATATATATATATATAATATTAAATTATATTTATGGCTATTTTATGAACAATGAAGCCAAACAAATTTATTTGAAGCGAAACTTAAACTACAACTCTCAGCACGAATACAAATGTTTCCATATTTGCGATGTAAATTTTGGTTGCATTATCTATTGCGTAAACAAGGCTTAGCGCTTAAGGCCTGTTCCAGTATCCACGTAAAACATCATCCCTCACACAAGCATAAATGTGTTTAGCAGCTCAGCTGTCTGATCAGGGAACCCAGAGACTCTTTTAAGAGCCACCTATACTCTCCCTTAAAGGGTTAGTTCAGCCACAAATAAAGTTTCTGTCATTAATTATTCACCTTCATGTCGTTACAATCCCGTGAGACCTTCGTTCATCTTCAGAACACAAATGAAGACCTTTTTGATGAAATGAATGAGACATTTATATAACGCTTTTTATACTACTGTACACCCAAACCGCTTTACATTCCAGTCAGGGGAATCTCCTCATCCACCACCAGTGATGATACAGCCACAGTACAACGGCACCAGTGCGCTGACCACACACACACATACACACACACACACCAGCTACAGCTGGAGAGGAGAGAGCGTGATAAAGCCGATTCAGTGGATTAGGATTATTAGGAGGCCATGATTGATAAGGGCCAATGGAAGGACTTTGGCTCCAGGACACCGGGGTTAAACCTCTACTCTTTACGAGAAGTGCCATGGGATTTTTAATTGACCACAGAGAGTCAGGACCTTGGTTTAACGTCTCATTCGAAGGACGGTGCTCTTTGACAGTATAGTGTCCCCATCACTACACTGGGGTGTCAGGGACCCATATAGACCCCAGGATGAGCAGCGCCCCCTACTGGCCTCACTAGCACTTCTCCAGCAGAAGCCTGGTTTACCCAGGAGTCTCCCATCCAGAGACTGACCAGACTCAACCCTGCTGAGCTTCAGTGGACAACCAGTCTTGGGCTACAGGGTGATACGGCTGCTGGCCTCAAATCTCAAATCTGAGAGCTATCTGACCCCACATATACCCCTTTTCCACCAACAAGAACCGGGTGCTGGTTCAGAGCTAGAGCTATTGCCAGTTTGGAGTTGGTTCGACTGACGAGCTTACTAAGAACCGGTTTGCGTTTCCACCGGCCAGAGAGCCACAACAGAGCTATATCTTACGTCACTGCATACGTATCACGTTGCCCAGCAACGCTAGTACGGCAGCGCCAAACACACCAGACTTGTTCGAGATGCATCGGCTTCTCGCAGAACGATCAGCACATGAAATCAAAGCACTGCGAAAGCGATCAAAAAGCACAAGGAGTCGTATGATCTCCAAACACTCCCGCAGCTCTGATCGGTCCACGCTGCTCCGATGCATCTCGAACAAGGCATCAACAATAATAGACGTTGCGTTACTATGGATGCTCATGGGTTTGCGAAAATAAATCGGCATCCAAACACGGCGAATCCAACGCGTTCGTGCAGCTCGCCGTAACTTACATAGACGGATATTATAATCGAGCCGCTATTAGCTCGATTAGCTGCTATTTAAAAATGGCGGTCACAAGTTTCTCTTCAGTCTTGTTGGCCACGGTAACCCCGCCCCCAGCCCCTGACGTAAGCGGTTCTTTCTTGGCTCCGTTCTAGACCCTGCAATGATTTGGTGCTACTTAAGAACCACTTTTACTGGTTCGGAGCTGGTGCTTTGGCGGTGGAAAAACAAAGAACCGATTTGAAACTAGGCTCTGGCTCCGAACCAGCACCAGCTCTGCCTTGGTGGAAAAGGGGTAATAGACAGCAATACAACGACCACTTTCAAGGCCCAGAAAGGTAGTAAAGACATTGTTAAAATAGTCCATGTGACTCCAGTGGTTCAACCTTAATGTTATGAAGCGACGAGAATAGCGTCTCTAAACACAGTGCAGCGCTTCTGGGTTCTGGAACGACATGATGGTGATTTCCTTTTTTTCATTTTTGGGTGAACCAACCATTTAAAGAGCGTTGATGTTACATTAAATACACCAGTGGGCAACTCTGGCCCTCGAGATCCACTTTCCTGCAGTGTGTAGCTCAAACCCTATAATGAAAAACACCTGATCAAACTCAAGATCTTCAGGATTACTAGAAATATACATGCATTTGAGTTCGATCAGGGTTGTAACAATTGTTTTAAAGAGCAAATCCAAATAAGTTAAAATCCACACTTATTTATTTAGTAATTTGTTTATACAGAACATTTGATACAGAATAAAACTGGCATGTTTACTAATTACTGAGACGAGTGATCTAGAACAAGCAACATGGAATAATTGTCAAACTATTGGAAGAACATACACAACAACACACATACACAATTTTTTTTTTTTTTTACAGTTTATGGTTAAGACACAAATGGTTTTCACAGGTTTATGAACACAAAAATGTTATAACAAAATCAATACATTGGGGAACGCCCCAATGATGAGTTCCTGAATTTTATACAAGTTTAATATTATTTTATATGAGTTCCTGATGTTTATTTATGATATAGGTAAGCAATAAGAGTAAAGAGCAAGACAGCCGTTTTTCCCGGAAAAGCATATTTCAAGTGTGATATTATAGAACGGTTAAATAAACAAGTTAATATTATGTAACTTACATTATAGACACATATTGTCTGTTTTTTTGCTAAATGAAAATAGTTTTAAACAAAGCCACATGAGAACAGTTGCTCGTCTGAGCAACACGTAATGAAAGAATCTCTGAACGAATGATTTGAATTAGGGCTGCACAATTAATCTCTTGAAACCGCACCTGATTTGGCAAAGGCTGCGATTATTTTATGCGGAGTTTGTCAGTGCAGAACGGCTGATCGGTAGTCTCACACTCTCTCACACACACGCACGCACGCACGCACGCACACAAAATATGAAGTAGTAGTACAATAACATACATCATTCCAGTAAATCCATATCGGGCATCATACTGTCTGTTGCTGAATAAACAGAAGATTGAAACACTTTGATTGATTAAATATGACTAATAAACAAACGACTGCCTTATTCTGTGTAAGAATCACATCATCTCACAGAAGGATGAGCTCAACTGTCCATATGAAGTGAGTTTGGAGTAAAAGCATGTTATTAAATGTTGTCTTTTGTTGGACAAGAGGTTCATAAATGCTTCTCATGTTGGGAAAGATGTTTGACGCGTGTTGCTTTTTCAAATGCACGTTATAAGTGACTCAAACTCACAGGGCCCTATTTTAACGATCTGAAACGCAAGTATCAAGCGCTAAACGCAAGTAACTTTGTGGGCGGGTTGCTATTAAACCGATGGGATAAATGACACTTGCGCCCGACGCAAATCTAAAATGTGTTGGTCTGAAGTAGCTTCATTACTCATAGGTATGGTTTGGGCGTAACGTGAAATAAACCAATCAGAGCGACATCTCACATTCCCTTCAAGAGCAGGCACGCTTGTTCCATGGTGGATTTTTCTAAATTTTTCACATTTTCTAAACCTGCAAAATAGCACCAGGGAACGTTTGCGCCGGAACACGCCTCCTCTTTGCGCTGAACCGCCCCCGGGAGCGCAAGTTCATTCCCAAGTTTACCGGAGTGCGTCTGTGGAGGGAAAAGTCTGCTGTGCGCGGGTGCAAAAAAGTCAAGACCTCACAAGGAAACCCAACTCTAGAGAACAATTGCACAAGACAGGTTGCCACATACTTTGCTTTGATGGACCTCAAGGGGAACACTTCTGGATATCGGGTAGCGTAGTCAGTTACAACGAGCATAAACCGGTTACCTGAGCGACTTCTTTCAACAGGTCCGACCACATCCATTCCGAGTCTTTCAAATGGAGTGCCTATGATGGGAAGCGGTTGAAGAGGAACCCGACATGGGCCACGTGCTGAGACTTTTTGACATTCGGGGCAACTTCTACAATATTGGGTTACCTCAGTTTTCAGGCCAGGCCAGTAAAAGTATCTTCTAATCCGAGCAAGAGTCTTACCGTTCCCCAGGTGGCCAGCCCAGGGAATCGAATGGCCCAGGATCAGAATAACTTCATCGACACTCTGTGGCACCACCAGCTGTGTCGTCACACCACGCCGACGATAGAGTATCCCCTGCTGAAGGTAATAGCTTTCCTTTGTGAGGTTACCTTCAATCTTCCCCACATCCTCTTGCTCTGCCCGCACCAGGTAAGGAACAAGACTGGCATCCTCCTGTTGTAACTGAGCAATGTTAGTCGGTACTTTAAAGTCTGGGGAAAAATCAGAGAAAGAGTCAACTGGCATCTTAGAGGCATTATATTGAACCTTTCCCAACCGTCTCTGTCGACGAGATTTCCTAGGCTTTGCAGAGTCAACAGGGTCTACCGCATGGTCAAAGAAAGGGAGGGCCCTAAGCAACTGTTCCTCTTCCCCTTTGCTCGCTTTAGCTCGAGTAACAACAACATTACATGAGGGTACTAGCTGCAACAAGTCCCAGAGCACTGGCAGGTCATGGCCCAAAACCACAGGAAACGGTAAGTTGTCTGCTACGCCCACATCCAGAAGGTAAGTTTGTCCTCTCACTTTGATATATACATTGGAGGTAGGAAGCAGTTTTTCCATCACCGTGAACACAGCGAACGGCTTTTTTTTCCCTGAAGTTCAGTAGGGCAGAAGGGACATACTTGTGATGTACCAGAGTCTGATCACTCCCAGTGTCCACCAAGGCCTGCAATTCCCTTCCATTCACCTCCACTGTTATCATCTGTGGGGCCCACTCAGCGTTTACTTCTGAACTCCGATGACCCCTGGGCACATAACATAAATGAGTAGTCTTGGCTGTGTTTTTAGGGCACCTAGGTTTTGTGTGGCCCTCCTGACCGCATAGATAACAGATTGGCACCTTCCTAGGATTCTTTAGAGTCGTCGCAAAAGCAGGTCCTCCAAGAGACTGACTGACACTGGGGAAATTTCTCTGGCTTTGCTGGGGAAGATTTAGTCGGCGATCGTCCCTACTGGCTTTCCAGGCCCACTGACTCCTCTTCCGTGCAGCAACGAACACATCGCCCAGTGTTGCTGCATGTGCAGCGGTCTTAGCATCATGTTCTCGGATCCAAACCTGGAGCTCAGGAGAAAGCATCCTCAAATATTGTTCAAGAATCAAGATTTCACCAACTTCCTCCACTGTTCTACATTTTGGCTGAATCCACTTCCCATAAAGTTCCCTTAACTGCACATATAATTCTTTAGGGCTCTCAATAGGTTCAACATCCAGAGAACAAAACTGTTGTCTGTACGTTTCTTGGTTGATGTCATATTTCTTTAAGATGGCCGATTTAACCTCCTCATACTCAAGAGAATCTTCAACATCCATATGAACGTAAGCGGCTCTGGCCTTACCCGTCAAAAGAGGAATTAAACGAAAGGCCCAATCCTCTTTCGGCCACCGGCAAACCGCTGCGATTCTCTCAAAAGTGATTAGGAAGTGTTCAATGTCATCAGATTCAGATAACTTCTCAAGTCTTGGCTCTTTAAACGGACCTGCACCATGGTGTTTCTGAGAGATTTCCCCGACCGGTAGTAGACGGAGACAATGGACGGCCCGAGACAGCTTCCTCATTATCTGGAACTTCCAAGGGGTCCCCAGCAGTCAGCAGAGGATTTGGGGTTGGAGTTGTGCGAGCCTGCACCTCCAGCTGCAACAGACTAAACTGGTGTTGAAGACCTTTAAAGCGCCGCTTCTGCTGGACATACTCTTGGTTCCTGTGGCTTTCTTGAGCATCCATCTTTGCCATGTGTGCTCGGAACAGGTTTGTCAAGTCTGCCAGTGTGGGCTCTCTGCTTCCAGGCTCCATATCCTCCATCTCTCTTACTTCCTGCATCACTCCATCCTTCACCAGCTCCTGGAATACTTCTTCACTTCGCTCTGCTAGAGCAGGCTTTGAGGCTGCTTTCCTTCCTTCCCGGCTCATGGCGTACAGTGTATCTCCATCTCAGGGACAAGAGGGGAGAGAGAAAAATTATATATATATATATATATATATATATATATATATATATATATATATATATATATATATATATATATATATATATATATGGGAAACGATGCCCCCTACTGGCTGATCCCACCGCTGCCACCACTTGTGAGGGACCAAGCAGTCAAGGAATGAGGACCTTCAAAATATGTTCCCAAAAATATATATTTTACTGAATTTCAAAAAAACAAAATATACAAAAGTTTCAAAAAGGAAACAAAGTCCAAATAATCAAAACAAATGTTAGGCCTATAAAAGAGATCAACAGAACAAACTAAACTCAAACAACTGAGTACATATAAAGACAAACTGAACTGATCTCCAAGCTAAACATCAGAGACACATTTATACAAACGGATTAGTCCACATTAAAACATAAGGGAAGACAAAAACAACAACTTCACTAATACAACAACAAAATCAATACCAAGGCTAGTAAATAATTACACTATAATTAAGTGCATATTTTTAACACAAATAATAAATCTAGGAAAAAGAAAAAGCAATTAGGAAAGAAAATACCAACACAAACATTTGAGAACCCCCCCACAGTTAATCTGCTGGTTGGTAGCGGCAAGCGGAACTAAATTAGCAGGTGAAGCGGCATGCCGGCCCTTAATTCGCATGGACCACAAACGGAACTAGCCGATCACCATCCGAAGCTCCAGTCATCCACTCCTCAGCAACACAGCGGTAACTTAAACTCAAAGAAAGCAATATTAATAAATGTGTGTACTGCACAACACCAACTGGATTGTGTGCACTTCAACCAGTCAGTGATGTACTGCAACTCAAATAAACATCTTAATGAGAAATAAACAGTGTCTAAGTCTTATTGCCAAATAAATATATGAACAGAAACTATTGAGAGAATAAAACGAAATACTAAAGAATGTGCAGGATAAATTACAAGAACATACGAGTAATGGGTGTTTGTATGTATGTGCGTGCGCAACATCACCGCTCACTGATGTGTGGCTGCATCGGGGCCATCACATAAACGTTAAGTTAAACCAAGTTAAACCTACTCAACTTTCTGATACTGGTGTTCCCATCATGCACTGGGGCATGGATGATTAATAAGGTTGCATCTTTCATCATTGCTTTTGTTGTTTGGTTTAGTGTTTTGAGATACCTGGAGTTCATCTTCTACTCAAAATGAAACTTTCATACTCAAAAATGATCCATCGAATGTTACTGTTAATGTAAACCAAGTATTGAGGTCTCTTTGTTCGGGTGGTTACCAAATTATTAATATAGTGTAGATGTGTCATCTAATGTCTACGTTGTTATTACATTTACATCCAAAGCGACTTACAATTGCTATATATGTCAGAGGTCGCACGCCTCTGGAGCAACTAGGGGTTAAGTGTTTTGCTCAGGGACACATTGGTGTCTCACAGTGGATTCAAACCCGGGTCTCTCACACCAAAGGCATGTGTCTTATCCATTGCGCCACCCACCACCCTTTATTAACTTAGACGTTTCTAAATAAAGCATACACTTTAAATGCATGGCAAAATTCAATGTTGTTTTAAAGAGTACTGCAAAGTAAAATTCTAACTAGCCTAGTTAAAGTTACTTATTTTCTTTGTTAATTGTACTTAACTTGGTTAAGAATATTTACTTAATTCCATGTGTGAAATTTGGGCTACTTTAAATAATCTGCATGCAACTTGTAAAAGGAAACATTAAAGTTTACTTTTTTTTTTTTTTTCAGTGTGTGATATTATAGTGATATCCAGCACTTAATGTGACAATCAGATATTCTGAAGAATGAAGAAAACACATTGTGAGCGTAAGATATTAACTACAGTGTTATTCAGACTCTCATAGACATTCACAATCAGCTTATGAAACAATGGCAACATGCTTCATACTGCAGTGCATGATGGGTACCAGCAAAATCCACTCATGACTCCCAGCATGCATTGCAGCATGACTAAAGTAAGCAATGACGTACATCCGAGTGATCGAGACGGAGGGAAGTTAGCGAGTGAAGGACTGGAACGCAGCCTCGGAGCTGGTAGATATACATAGGCTACGCCCCAGTAAGTTTTACGCCCAGTTGTTCCTGATGTGTCCAGTAGGGGGAGGCTGTAAAGCGACACAAATTGAGGTATGTTAAATAATCTGCTAAAGTTATTGTTGTTTAGTTTAGCATGATGCAACATTTATTATTTATAAACGGTTAGCTATAGAGCTAGGGTAGGTAGATATCAAGTCATTTCTTTATATCAATGGATGGGTCTATCATTTATTTCGAGAGACAAAAAGTTATTGATTTCAGGTTGATGTTCTGTCTGGCTCAAACTTAGCTAACCACGTGTAGGTTTAGCTGCCCCTAGTCTTCTCTACTCCCTTTCAAAATTTAATTTCTCTTTAATTTTCTTTTGTTGCCTGTCTTTAGCTTGCGTGAGATGGCCTCTTCTGGTAAGACCCTGTTTATGGCTTGCATTGAAACACACTCCACATGGTTTCTGGGGCATTATTACAGTAGATATTGGAAATATGTGAACTTGTTTTTTTGTTTTTTTTACAGTCTATGGTGTGAACACACACACACACACACACACACACAAAAAAATTATAATAGGCATATATGTATAAGTAAATCTCTCTAAGTAGCTGAACTGCACTCACTCAAATATTTTGATTATTTCCAACGTCATACATGATAAAACCCACATTAAAAACGTTTCCCATATGGTTTGAAAGTAGATTCTAGTTTGAGTTGTTGAGTTGAGTTGATGATCTAATTATCTAATTTATATCTTAATATAATTTTTTTCTTAAAATAGCTCACTGATCTGGACCAAAATGTAGGATATGTGCACTTATGTGTGTTTTATCATACTCTGTCTTTACCAAGTAATGTCATTTTCAATTTTCTCTGCACAGTCCATCATCAGTGGCCAAAAATAAATCAGAGTAGCTTGACACTTTTTCCAATAAGGTTCCACCAACAAGTCCCTGTGCCGTTGTACTCAGGAGAGATACTCTCTCTCACACACACACACGCACACGCACACACACAGTGACTAGATCAAATTCACCATGGATATCCTTTTTATCAGTGAGAAGGAGCACTTTGACAGGAGGATAGAAAAACAGTTAAAGAAGAATGGCAAGCCATAGGGGAGTCATCTATGGGAGTCTTAATAATTCATAAATGGTGTTAATAAATATATATATATATATATATATTGTGAATGACAATATTGTCTCTTTCTTCTAAATGGCCCTTGAAAATTTAGAATAGGGATAAATTGTGTTTGTCTTCATGAAATGCTATTGTGATAGAGTGGGACACTCTGAAGGGGATAATACTGGTCTGACAGTTTCCTTTGACAGGGCTCCGGTCAGAGAGAAGGGCACGGAGAAATTATTCCAGCAAACTTTATTATTGAAGTTTGGGTACAGGCATTGGTGTACAAATAGGTATATGTGGGTGTGTGTGTGTGGTCTATAAAAGAAACAAAGAATAAAATAATATTAATCACAATATACAAAAGTATACAGTAATATCCAATACAATAATAAACATTGAATCAGAATACTAAAATATATTAATTTGGTCAAATAACCTGAAAAGAGTCATAAATAACTCATATACAGGCATACAAAGGGTTAATGGGGCAAAGTAGAGATACTAAATGGATTTGGTGGTCTTCGCTTCCCTCTAGTGGAAGCGGGCGCAACTGCACCCCATTCGCCCAGCACGTGAGGGGCGCATGGCCAGGGAGTGCCGAACTACACTCTAGGTGCGTCTGACCGCGACACAGAGGCTAAACACGATTTAGCAGTAGGACTAAAGGGCATAAGAACTGAAATATAGCACTCGAGAATACAGCTTAAGGCTGAAATAATGTCAAGGAAACAATCTCCAGTCTAACACGGCTTATAACAGTCACGTGATACCTATTAACTAAAGAAATACACACGAAAGTATCAAAACCATGCGTATAATATACTTAACAGGAAAACAGGTTAAAGTAGACAACATCTAAACAAGTCCGATGGCAATATTTGCATCTTAGGATAACATCAAGATTAATCTTATTATTATCTCCTCCAGTCAACATAGAAAACCTTGCTGGTCAGCAAGTAACAAAATGTGTTACTTCAGCACAACTGTAGTGAAGAAGAAAACTGTTAACTTAAAACAGCTATCAGACAGGGGCGCGGGAAGAGGTTTTAGGTTGGGGGTGCTGATTTTTTGGGGGGGGGGGGGGGGGGGGGGCGTCACCACTTTTGAATGAGAAACAATATCAAGACTATAAAACTCGTCAAATCTCCGCGTATCACAACAAACGTATCAGTGAGAACACTTGTTCAAATAGCACACACTTAAACCTGACTGCACATCACATTTTTTACTTTATTGATTCTGCTTTTATTCGTAACGCAATGGACCGGTCAACGGGACATAAATTAATCCTTAAAGGATGGGACTGTATGGGACATTTGCACAAAAATAATAAATAACTTACCGTAGCCTATTTTATAAGTCGCTCCAGAGTCGCATATCAGTCAAAAAATGCGTCACGAGGAAGAAAAAACATATAGGCCTATAGCTTAAGTCGCACTGGACTAAGTCGCATTTTTTTAGAAATTTATTTCACAAAAAAAAAGAAAAAAACATGTTACAGACAGTTCTCCGCTACGGACGTGAGCGCTCTAAAGCGGCACTAAACGAATGTTTTAAAACTTTCACAGAGACCTCAAACTGAAAGCACAAAGCCTGTCTTTACATTTAATTTCGTTTTGTATTAATTGTATCTTAATTTTAATCGATGTTTCATCAAAAAAATTGTCTGGTTTTAATAAATAAGAAGCCTATTAGAAAATAGATTATCAGGACACGGAGGCGCTGGCGAACCTGGAGCTCGTCTCATAATGAACCGAAACTCAGCGTAGGCCTATAAGGTAGCCTATTGCCTCACAGACCTGAGACATATAGATAGCTTGAAATGTGTACTTTTAAGCAGAACAATTCAAAAGAAAGAAAACAGACTGCGCTGCTTATGTAGGCCTAATTCGTATGAAATGTGCATTTCTCTCTGGCGCTGCGAAGATCGCGATTCGTCAACTTCGTGGCTATAGCCCACACTGACATAAAAAAAAAAAACTGTTTTATTAGTAAACAATTAAAATGTCTCCTGCTATATTTTACATATTTGCCTGTTCCTTACAAAACACTAACAGTGGGGTTTTTGACTGTTTTTTTTTTTTTTTTTTTTTTTTTTGCAGCTGCGGACAAATTCTTTCGACACACACACACACACACACACACACACACACACACACACACACACCTACACTCTGCGCTTATGTTTTAAAAACATAATTTAACATATATAACAATTTTTAAATAGCCCACTTAAAGTGTTTATTACAAATAAATGACTAAATGCTAAAAATGAATACATTTTAATGAACTAACATATGCATTGCATTTACAATTCTGTGAAAACAGGGGGTGCTGCAGCACCCCCAGCACCCCCACTTCCCGCGTCCCTGCTATCAGACATAGGCTACAGTATATATGCTGCTTTGGGCCTCCCTCAGTCACCTCAGTGAGCCATGTTGCCTTAAGTTGTTTTATACAGAAGCTAGCCTGGTCCCATGTCAGCGATACACATAAAAATGCCAATCATCCTGCTATGTAGATTTGAATTGGTGATATCTTTTTACTCCATTTAAGTTATTTGGCCTTATGAAACAATCTTAAAGGTTGTATCAGTGATTTCAGGCCCAAACATAAATGATCACATACATCTAATCTTTCCTAATGATCCGCTAGCTGCCCGCCCCAGAAGCAAGCCGTCAAAAAACCGCGTCTCTGTAGGCAGCCTAGGCTCTGAGATCTGTACACAAAAACAATTGCGCTTACCACCACTCAAAACCAAAATAAATAGTGTTCCAACCAATCACGGCGGGTGTTGTGAGGTTTTGCACTCATGCACGGCTGCCTATGACGGCTGCACGCGAAAACCTCACAACACCCTCCCCCTGTCGGTGATTGGTTGGAACACTATTTATTTTGGTTTTGAGTGGTTGGTGAAACCAGTTGTTTTTGTGTGCAGATCTCAGAGCCTAGGCTGCCTACAGAGACGCGGTTTTTGACGGCCTGCTTATGGGGCGGGCAGCTAGCGGATCGTTAGGAAAGATTAGATGAATGTGATCTTTTATGTTTGGGCCTGAAATCACTGATACAACCTTTAATATAGTTTGTCTTTAATGTAATCAGGTTTGTATTTTGAGACGTAGACAAGGGAAATTAGGGACTTTGCTGTCTCTTAAGAAGAAGACTGTCAGAGGTGTCAGAAAGGTTCCAAGTGGTCCTCCAACAGTACAAGACTTCCTTAGGTCCTGAGGCCTCTGTCCTTCTACATGTTGAAGAGGAAGATCAAAGTGGCCTCAGTAGTCCAGACACCAGTGAGGATGAAGAGGAAAACACAATTTAGGTAATTTATTTATTATTATGTATGTTTGTTTGTTTGTTTTTTGGAATAACCCCCTGTTACTGTTATTCTTAATAATTTATTTGTGTATTTTATTAATGCTTTACACACCTTACTTATTCTAAAACAGCTGAAATTCACCCTCTTATCCTAATTCTTGCTTTTTTGTTTTTCTGTATTTCCCCAGATGGAAGCTGCACGAAGGACTATGTTGAAGGAAATGGACTTGCCCTATATCTGTGTATTATTAGTATGCTGATTGATTAACCACATCAAATTCTTGTTGAAAATTCAAACTGTGTCTTTAGATTTTCCAAGCAATTTAGTAAGCACATTGAAAATGCACAAACCTCTCAGTATAGGTGCACCAATCTTATCCAAAAATGTCAACTTTGCATGTATGATATTACCAGATGTAATTACTGGGCTCATATGATATTAGGGTAGTGTATACTCTTTTAAGAGAGACTCCCCTTAATTGTGGTGACCCTGTGACCTTTCCTTTTGCACCAACGTTAGGCCAAACTTTTGACTTGCATACAACAAATGTTATGAACCGATTTCTGTAATTTGCTGAGCAATGTATCATGTCATGTTGACCTTATGACATTCCCTGTAGCACAATCATTAGACCAGAATGTACAATTGAATATTGTCTAATTGGGCAGATTGCCATGAAATCTTGTAAGCACATGATGACTTTGGTGACCTCATGACAATTCCTCTATCATCACATTTAGGCCTTAATGTAAAAACTCATTCTTGATTGCATTTCTCAATATTCCCTTATTCTGTGGTGCAGCAGCAGTGTCTGTGTCAGTCTATGACATTTAGTTTTTCCCCAGAGGAGGCTGCCTATGGATCACTACTGGATTGAGTGTATATAGCCTAACTGTTGTGTAACTTTATATTACTGCAAAGATGCATTATAGTATGTAACCGTTTATTTTATTTTACGATTATACTTTATATTGTATATTATTACAGTTGACAGATGACTTAATTCTTTGTTCTGCTGGAGCTTTTTGCAAGTGAACTTAATAACCTCACAGTCCAATGTTTTTAAATACAGCCTTATGGCTTGTTTGACAAATATGCATTTGGTGTATTTTCACTGGTATTGATGTGAAAGACAAGAAATAAAGTATTTCCAAAGATGAATATTTTGTTTTTACTTTTTCATACTTTATTGAAAAACAATATTTTATATTTTTATAGTTGATAAAAAACATCACACTGTGGAATCTTGTTTACAGATAAACTGTAATAGTTTAAACTCTGTTTAACATCAAACTGCATTATTAATTAATTACTTTAATGCATGTCTTTTTTACTTATTTTCAAACAATCAACCTTGTTTGTAATTAAACAAGATCTATCATAATAAGTAATGTGTATCTGTTAGGTTTATAATGTTACAGTTTTTCTCGATTGCTGAAACACTATAACTATGGATTTGAACTCAAATTTCAAAAACACAACACGTTTATCAAAAAGCACATCCTTTTCCCCAAACTATAAACACTACTCCCCAGTTTTGACACATGAGTCAGATTTGTTAAACTTTCACTGCAAAACTTTACACACATATCCATTTATCATTGCCTACACAATGTTGTAATTTAGAAAGCACTACACAAAGAGTCAAAACTGATCACACAGCAATCAGAACCTTCAACAGATCGATGAAACGGATAAGATGAGAGGGGGAGGAGAAAGGGGAAGGGCAAAGAGACAAGCAGTCTCAGATGAGATTTGTGCCAGCTCCCTAGTTGGGGTCATCCCTCTGTTCCCACAGCTCTATGTTACCACGGCCCAGGGCTGGACTGGGACAGAAAATCGGCCCTGGCATTTTGGCCCAGACTGGCCCACTACATATGATCATAAACACCACCCATCTTTACACGCCCTTGAATATGTTTTTGTTCAACTCCTATTCATTAAAACCACTAATGCCATGTAATGAGTGAGTATAAACGAGTGAGAGTTAACAGATGAAATAAGTACAAAATTGTAATTTATTAATACAATTGAACTATACTCCACAGTGATGCATCCAAAAAACAAGCTATAAGCTGCATTGTCATAGCAATACCAGTGTTTCTCACAGGATTTTTGGTAAAACTGTGGTGGGTGGACCTCAGTCCTTCTAGGGGGGTTTGGGGGCAGGCTCCCCCTAAGAAAATTTTGTGCATTTTAATGTTATATTCATCAATCTGGTGCAGTTTGAGGGTTCGAAATTAAAAGCTCCAACCCATATTCAGTGTGCAAATTAAACAAAGAAAAAATCAAACTTCTTTTAGTCAAGTCAAGTCAAGTCAAGTATATTTGTATAGCGCTTTTCACAATACAGATTGTATCAAAGCAGCATCACAGTATTAAATTAAAATAATACAACAAAGTTTGTTTCAAGAGGAATTTATTGATTGATAAAATTAAATTAAATATCCCCAAAATATCCCCAACTGAGCAAGCCAAAGGCAACAGTAACAGTGTCTGTCTATATTACACTACTACATAATAATAATTATAATATTAATCTCATGAGAGTAGCCTAATAGCCATATATTGTAAAACAAATGCACTGAAAAATAAAGAAAACTTTCATAATTAGTTTTGTACTAATTTCTAAACTTGAAAGAGATAAGCACATGATCTTTTATTTTGACGGAAACTGCATCAAGCTTTTATTTTGGCGGAAAACATGGATAAAAACGCGTCTCTTTAAACTTCTAGTAAATTTCTTTAATCGTCAACTATGCAGATGTGGAAATAATGCGTAACTGGGTAATGGGTTCCTACACTCATAGCCAAAGTGTTTTGAATGTAGTTCTGCTTACCGCAGACTCTACTCTTTCTCATCTCTCTCCTGATCCTCCTCACTATCCTCCTCATCAGCCACTGGAGCTGATGAAGGTCCTGCTGCTGCAGAAAACATATATTTTTACACATTTTACAGCGTCTGCTTGAAGGGCCTGTATCTATTTTTCACGCTATTTCTCTGCACATTCCTTGCGTTTCTTCTCCATGTCTCAGACTGTTTTGACAGATACACGCTGACATTGCACGCTCACTCAAAGCCCAAAGGGGGAGGTGTTTAAAGATGTGATTGGGCCAGCCCAGTGTCAATCAAGAAAACAACCAATGGGCCGCTGATCTACGCGTTTCATGGGCCGGTCTGTCAGTGGAAAAAAAAACTAACGCTTACTTTTTTTTTTTGACCAATGCATTACACTGGCACAAACCCAGCGCCGTCAATTAAACAAAACAAAACGAATGGGCCGCCGATGTATGAGTTTTATGGGCCGTAAAAAAGATATATATATATATATGAGATGTATCGGCCCAAAAAGCACGTCGGCCCGGTATGGCAGATTACCAGTCCAGCCCTGCCACGGCCCTATGTTCCCTCTGCCCTATGTTCCCACATTTCTGAGAATTTTTTTTTACTGCAAATTTTGAAAATTAGGCTCTATGTTCCCACAACCATATGTTCCCACAGCCCTATTCCCACAGTCCTATGTTCTCTCAATATTTTTCTAATTGCAAAGATTTTTCTCAAAATGAAACTCTTAAGTCAAGTCATTTTCTTACCACATTTAACCCTCCCCTGTCCCCCAAACAGTTACTGTAAGCAAGAAGCGCCAAGTCACCAAAAGGTTGGGAGAAATCTGTCAGGAACTCTATGATCCCACATTTCGAGGACATTTTCAAAATTGAGTATTGTGTTCGTACATTTCCCTATAATTTCAACAGCTAGTCTACACTACAGCTATTCTACACTGCTACAGCTAGTTAGGGTTAGGTTTAGGGTTAGGGTAACCCTAACCCTCTGTGGGAACTTAGGGCTCTGGGAACATAGGGCTGACAGGGCTGTGGGAACATAGGCACACTCCCCCTGTGGAGACGTGCCATTGAACTTGTTACTAAGCGTACAAATCAGCGTCCATACTTGAAGTTCTTCCAGTTTCAAAAGTAGGGTTAGTTTTAGGGTTATACAATTGTAGCTTTACTACATATATCAACAATCTCCTACAGCTGAAACATACATTATACTATATTTAAATGATCAAGATGAAAAAAAATCGCGAGACTATCAGGTCATTGAGTATATTTGACTGTTATTGTAGTTGTAGAACAACCATCAGGGCCGTCTCCAATGTACACTATTTACAGTTTTTTTCCAACTGCTTGCACACATTTTCAAAACTATGTCACCTTTTTTCAAAACTTTCCCAAAACTGCACGCACAGAATTGTGTGTAGCCTAGTGTTTTGAAAAAAGTGTTTTATGCAATTGAAAACTGAGTCAAAGGCTGAGAAATAGTTTATTAGTTTTTGGAGATGTGGTGTGCAGTTTTGCACTTTGAGTGAGAGGTTTCAAAAAATCGTGTGACATAAAAAAGATTTTGTGTGTAAGCAGTTGGAAAAAAACTGTATAAACTACAATTCCCACGAGAGACGCACCATTGAACTTCTTACAAAGTGTACAAATCAGTCACCATACTTGTAGTTCTTCTGGTTTCCCGACCAGGAATAATGTTATAAAAATGTGTCTTTACTATTCTATATTAAGAAACATACATTATACAGCCGAAACATACATTATGCTATATTTATATATGATTAGGATGAAAAAAAAAATCGCCAAGACTTCAAATCTGTGGTTTTAGCTGGTAGGCTACAGTAGACATGAATTCAAGATTGTCGGCGGAAGCGGGAGTTATGCTACCCTTCAAAGAGCGACTTAAAAAAAAAAAAAAAGTTTTATTTAACATTATGTTTATTTATTTAATTATGGCCTGCAAATGTTTGTTTTACCAACTGATGAATGTAATAAACTGCCACTTATAAATATGTCAGAATTAGATGCAATAAGTATACAAACAATATCCTAATATTAAAGAATTCCAAAATGTGTGAAATAGGCTACTCTCCAGATCAAGACCTTCTCAATAAATCAATATTTGGCTTTTTAACTAGTGACAAAAACTGTTCAGTTCTAGAAGATAAAATCATTTATTTTATTTGGATGAATTAGTCTGTTTATCAGATTTACCAATTGCTATAATTTGTTTGTGCTGGTCAAGAACAATAGATAAAATTGAACTGCAAGCAAAAACTTGGGGCCACTGTTTCAAATATGTGAGTGGCTCCTCCCCTAACAAATGTAACCTCACTCCAATTGTTTTTATAAAACTTGAGAGCCCTGATTAAATTATATATGCTAACCTACATTTTAATTTAAAAAGAATCCACTTGTAAAGTTAAACAAATTTCACATATAAATATGCTCAATGTAGTCTGTTTCTTTTGTCTCAACCACTTCATCCTCATATTGTTTTGAATTAAATTGATGTATGGAAAAGTAAAAACAAAAATTATCATCTTTTGCAAGTGTTATTGTAGTGTATTTGTGTTCTTTCACAAAAATATAAGTGAAAATATGCCAAATGCTTATTTATTGCTTAATTACTCACTAGAGGCTTAAAGAATGATCAAACAAATTTATTGACAAGGTGCATAACAAATTGAAACTATATAGTCTTTGGCAATTGGACCACATCAAGACATCATTCTTTTAAGAGAAAAGCATGATATGAAAAGGGATATCCCCTACATAGAGCCGACACTGGTGGTGGTGAAGCAATGCTGAGATCTAGATGAATGTGGAGCTCTTCTCCTGATGACCACAGTGGAGGGACCTACTGTACGGCACGATTGGCTCAAGAGGGTTGAGATGATAATACATTTGGTTTAAGACATAAAACACCCAGTCAGCTGATGAGTTTGGAGTAGAAGAGAGTGAGAGAGACAATGTAAAAGATATGATATAATGTGCGAGTATAAAGAAGGACAGTCTTATTTGTTGAACTTCATATTTTAGCTTCATGTCAAACAAACCATAAGGTTGTATTTCTTAACAGTGGACTGTGAGGTTAAGTGAACTTGAAAAGCACAGAAAACAGAACATGAAATCAAATTACACGTCAACTGTAATAAAATAACAGCAGGGCCTGAATTTCATTTTGGAAAATGGGGGGGAAATCCCCCCTTAGGTGAATCTTATGGGGGGGAATTTTTAATTTGAGGGGGGAGTTTAGACTTTTTTTTTTTAAATTACATTTATCTCGCCTAAATGTATGCTCACTCATCGTATTTTTACAATGGGGTAATTTTGTTCTTAAGAATTTACACAACACAAGGAAGCTTGATTTCAATCTTTGAATTAAATTGAAAAAAGTAGCACAAATAAATACAATAGAATAAAGATACCAATAAAGAGAAATAAAGAGAGAAGTTTTTGCTTAGGTCTAACAGTAGTATTCAGAAATACAGAGACTGAATAAAGTAATCAAATGTAAAATAAAACTGGGTAGTATTTTAATCCTGACTAAATTAAATACATAGGCTATTAATCCTGATTCCTTCAAATGAAAGCTATGTTTTGTTGTTTTGACAACCAAATTAATGACAGACACATATGGCTGCTGTCCCTTTAAGAGCTAGTGCACGGATTCTGTTTTCATTATACGGTCACGTGCGATTTATGCTTATTTAAGACATAACCGACAGTGTTTAAGACCGAAATTGACATAATTTTCGCATGTTTTTGACTGTTAAAGCGATATAATCCACGAAAAATAACTTTGGTTACCCGCAAGCTGTGTGTGAGGCGGCTTTACTCTATGTATGTGTGCAGAGAAACATCTCTCAGACAGCGCGCACGTATCGAAGAGTTTAAAATCGCGTGAATGCTTAAACTGGTAAGACTTAAAAAGACGTGCAAATGGTAAACTTTAGTTACTCATGATGCAATGCTGGCCCGATTATGCAAGTGACAACTCCGTCTATCCCGACTCCCGAAACGCGAGAGTGTATTATCGCCTGCAGCTCTTAACGATTGCCTTGTGCAACCCATTTTGAGAGGCGAGAGATAGAAGACGCAGCACCGCTGAATCACTCGCGCGGTTTGAGAAATTGCGTCTCGCAGACAGTTTTACATTTTTTTTGATTCAGTTTGATTTTATAATCTGTGTGGATTAATTTACTAATACAACCTACAGGCTAAAGTGAATAAATGTTTGCGGGAATTTCCCGCATTATAAGTGGGAGACCTGCGGTAATTATTAAAATTATGCGCAATACCCGCAATCCCGCGCCGAAATTCAAGCCCTGAACAGTGCAATTTATAATCATGAAATATAAAACATGCTTTTGAATAACATCTGAAAAAGAAAATTCAGTTGGATAAAGTACATTTCTAGTACATTCACATTCCCTTTCGAGATTAAACTCCAGGTCATATTCTTGGAGATGTTCCCCTTTTCACTACTACAGAAAGATGAGATATGACTTCAAATGCAGCACAGAAACAATTTAATAAATAGTCTGAAACCAAAATGGAGTTCTAAATATACATTTGATTTATTTTCATTGTTTTGGAGTGAATCCTTTGGCTGCCAGGAATGGGCCCACTGCTCACCACTAAAAACAGAAGGGATTTTTTTTTCTGTTACTGGTTGAGGTTTCCAATAAACTTAAAACATTACCGAACATGTCTTTTATAAGTATAAGTTTCATTTTCCCTCTATGAAGGACCACCACCTTCATGCATGCATTAATGGTGGTGGTCCTTCATAGATGGAAAATGAAACTGTTATACTTATAAAAGACATGTTGGGTAATGATGTGTGCTTTACACTTGTTTAAAAGGCTTGTTTAATCTGAAACAGAACAGATTAATAAAAAAAAATGTAGCCAAAAAAAAAAAAAAAAGTTTAAGTAAATAAATAATGAATGCATTAATTCATAAAGCAGAAGAACAGAATAATACATACCATACTGGACAGGGCTCCCAGTCAACCAGCATTTCTGCTTTGCCCTAATGTAAGAAAAGACAAACAATAAAATCCATTCTTAGCATAAGGCTATTATGTCTGATTATAGGCATTGAGTTTCATTGATTTTCAGAAGACACTTCCTCATAAACTGTAATTCAAAAAGACTGAACACATAAAAAGTATCTACCTAACAATTATGGCATGTATAATATGTATTTGCCGAAGTTTCTAAATCCTATATTACACTCTGCAGTTCCTTTATGACTGTCTAACCTTTCTCACTCTTTCTCTTAATACACTCCTGATGGGGAAAGCCTCTAGGCGAGTGTGGTAGGAGCAATCTGTGAACATCAAAAACACATTTCAAATATTTCTTAGATAGAATCAGAATCAGAATCAGAAAGAGCTTTATTGCCAAGTGTGCTTGCACCCACAAGGAATTTTTCTTGGTACTGAAGCTTCCAGTGCACATATACAAATACAAATACAACAAGAAACATAGTAATACAAATTCTAAGAATAAAATATATTAAAAAATAAATAAAAATAGTATAAAAAGTAAAAAAAGGGGTCACAGTTGGGTTTAGTCTGAATAAACATTTACAGATTATGAACATATTTACAGTATTTTGAGAAGTATGAATAATATAAATATAAATATCACCTGAGTTAGAGAATATTACACTAGACAGTGGGAGTCTAGTGCATGTTACAGATTATGAACATATTTACAGTATTTTGAGTAGTATGAATAATATAAATATAAATATAAATATCACCTGAGTTAAGAGAATATTGCACTAGACAGTGAGAGTATTGCACTTGCAGGCATATGCCTTGGGGGGCATGTTAAGTGTTCAGAAGGGAAATGGCCTGTGGAAAGAAACTGTTCCTGTGCCTGGATGTTCTTGTGGCCAGTGATCTGTGTCGCCGTCCTGACGGTAACAGTTCAAACAGGGGGTGTCCAGGGTGAGTGGAGTCTGTGATGATTTTACCTAATCTCTTCCTCACTCTGGAAGAGTACAGGTCCTGGAGGGTTGGCAGGGGGGCACCAATAATCCTCTCTGCTGTCCGGACTGTCCGTTGTAGTCTCCTGATGTCCGATTTGGTAGCTGAACCAAACCAGACAGTGATGGAAGTGCTTAAAACAGACGATTAGTGATTAGTATTATTATTTCTCAGTTGTGAGCTGTGGCTTAGCAGTAGGATGGTTATTCAAGCAAGCAATACCACATTGGAACCGAGAGTAATTTGGTTCCATGATACATGTACAGATAGAATACAGATAGATACAATACAGATAGTTAGTCAGATAGATACAATACAGATAGTTAGATTAGAAACAAAATAAACAACTATGAAGACTTAAGTAGTGACCAGACTTGCAAGGATGACAAGTGATGTTCATCACTAATCAAAACATGTATCATGGAACCAAATTACTCTCGGTTCCAATGTGGTGTGCTTGCTTGAATAACCATCCTACTGCTAAGCCACAGCTCACAACTGAGAATACTCCACTGCTGCTGCTTCTACTACTTGGCAATGCATTTTGGTCAAATTTGACTTATTAAGCCTGTTGGATTTTATAGCTTGTCAATTGTAATAATCTCAATAATACTAATCATTCCTATTCTATATCTATTATGAGTAATCATGGTTACATGTGCTACGCTGAACTAGCTGGACTGGTCACGACATTTACATACAGTATTGTTGCCCTGTTGTTGATTTGACTGCTTGTACTGTAAATATTGTATTTATTTGTAAGTCACTTTGGATAAAAGCGTTTGCTAAATAATTCATTAAATAAATAAAATTGTGACTACCGGAAATTGTCTGTTGTAGTAGTTAAAAAAAAAAGCAATTGAACTAAAGCGAATTAACAGGGGTTAAGTTGCAATGTTTAGCAAAGTATGAATCATTGCATTTACATGCACTTACTCTTTTGTGGCCTTTTCCTTTCAGGCATATGCCTTGGTCCCCCTGTGAGATATAAGATTATAGTCCAGTCATATATCCACTCAGAAAACAAAACAAAACACATTTACAATAATTAGACAAAATGCACTTTGTAATGTCTTTTCAACATAAATATGTGTCCCTGGTGTGTCTAGACCAACTACTACTGCGTATCTATACCACGAGTTTTCATTTTCATTTGGCGTAGTATTTACACGCCAAAGTCACATTTTGCGTTCATATGGTACGCAAAACCCTCCCATTAAACTTTTATTGATGGAAAATGCGTATGCATTGCACGCAGAAATGTATTATAGTCAACGTCATCGTCCCGCCCCTTAATCGTACGAAGATTCACGATTCCCTCTCGTGCAGATGCCGAAGGTGCATGCAGAAATACGCGTTATTATTTTTATTTATTATTTTTATTTATTTTTTGTACAGAAACATAACTCATAATCTCTAATGGGGCGAATGCTGTTACTACACGCTTCATTAATAGTCGGGGGACTGTTTTTACAGTTTAATTCTAAACAATTCATTCCGGGAAACAAAATGTTTGCAGAATTTTCAATAATTCGATGTGAATAATTTATGCTAGTTATAGTAGTTATATATCTGTCTGCTTTATTTATTCTGCTCTCTGCTTTTGTCTTTTTGACTCATACACGCATTTTTGTTTCTTTGTTTGTGATTGTATTTGGAATGGTAAAAGTATTAACTAATAATAATAATAATAATAAATGTAATATGTAGTTATGTAGTTATGTCATTTTGTTTTGTTTTTGTATAGTCCAAATGCCAGGTTCAACCTTACGCCAGTGTCCCCACTGCAAGATTAGGATGAACTGCCGCCACCGGTCCTGTTTTAAGGTGATTTTGCATAACTAACACTGTTTCTTTATGTGGCATTGCATTTATTTTAATACTCAATGTATTTCTGTTTCTCTTTTCGTAGTGTGGAAAATTGCTTGATTGTAAATATAAGCAGTCAGTGCGGTTGGCAAAGTTCCGTGCCAAAGCCCAGCAGTGGCTAAAACAACAGTTGCATCAAGGAATCAATCCAAAGTCCTTGACAATTTAGCCATCATAGTAAGCAAAGTTCAACATTATAATTTACCTCACACTTTGTTCTAAACTAAAACATTTATATTGGAGGCTATACAATATAAAGATGTTTAATATACAAGTGCATAAACATATACATTACATGATCATGAATAAATTGTAATCCCTGTAAACTGACAGTTCAAATAAAAAGTTATTCAATTTCCACTAATGTGCCACTAATGGGCAGAACTCTTGTAAATAAAAGAGCTACTAGGCATTTGGTAAAGTCATAAAGTCATCACTGTAGCAGCCATTAGAAGCTCTGTTTCCCAGTAAAAGGAGAACTACTACACATGCACAATGACTAAATCTAAACAAAATTTACAGTTTTAACTCTATTTACTCTATTTCTATACTCTTATGACACAGTTCATGCCAGATTTTATTGCTAATTTGTTTTGAGATTTCAGAAGTTCCCCATTCAAGTAAATAGTATTTAGCCTTGCATAACCTAAAAAAGTTGCCTGGAGGCGTTGCAAATATGGCTACCAAGTGAACTGATGTCCATTGAAAGCAGAAAGCTTGTCATACTCAACTTTAAAAAAAGCCTTGATTTGTTTTTTTCTTTTCTGAAAAAATACAGTCTGAATAGCCTTTCAGAATTTTTTGAATAATATAATATAAATAATAACCCTGGACATTTAAAAAAACAAACACATGTTGGCTTGGAGTCACATGATGCTAAGCATATTTTTTAACTGTTTCTTTCAGAATTATTATGAACCATTTTTAAAAGCTGTACTGTTTGACGTTCTTAATTTTAGATGGAGAAGCTGAAAGCTCTGGGATATGTTCCTCTTCTCCTAGTAGGGAAATGTTCGAAGGCCCGTATAGAGGACAGCAGAGATCCAGTGTCCCTTTGAGTTCCCAACTGAGGGACATATGGTGATGGAAAAAATGCTCATCCTCTTTGAGCATATTTTACAGGGTAAATTGTATATTTGCAAGCACTGACACCTAAATACTGTAGCTATAAAAGTTTATGGCCTGGTTTCACAGACAAGGCTTAGATTAAGCCAGGATTAGGCATTAGTTCAATTAGGGCATTTAAGTATAGCTTTTATAAACGTGCCGTTGAAAAACACATTACTGGTGTGCATCTTGAGACAAAACAATGTCACTGACATATTTTTAGATATGTCAGTGCAACTTGTTTTCAGTTAAAACCGCTAAATAATGCATTTTAGTCTGGGACTAGGCTTAAGCCTAGTTTGTGAAACCGGGGGCTAATGTTAAAGTGCACTTTATTTCAAAGTTGTTTTAATGTGTTTTAATATGACTTTAATGGTACTTTTTTAAAGGTTTGAGTCCAGAAGAAGAACAAGAGGTCACAGAAGGTAATGAAGCAGAAAGGCAGGACTTGAACGAGACTGTAGAAGATGACATTATACTGGAAAACAATGCAGAAGTGGAAAGACTGGAGGATGAAGAACAGATCGAAGAACAACAGATAGAAAGTGGGGAGGAAGAACCAGAGAGGCCTGTTGAGGAACAGAGATTCAAAAGTCCAGAAAATGAACAAGAGGACACAGAGGGTGATAGGACAGAGAGTCAGGACTTAAAAGAGGCTGTAGAAGATGAAGAGGACATTTTATCAGAGAAAAATGTAGAAGTGAGGATGAAGGAAAGATCGGAGGATAAAGAGCAAATTGAAGAACAACAGACAGAAAGTGGAGGTGGAGAACCAGAGAGACCTGTTGAGGAAGGAGACATGAAAGTGACAAAAAAGACTAAACAGGCAAAGGAGATGAAGAAACAGGCAAAGAAAATAATGAGTAGTGCACTTAAGATGAATGAAATGGAAGAGAGAAGAGAGATAGAGGGAGTCATATTAAAACCAGAATGGTGAGTTGAAGAAGATGGGCTGAAGCAAAGACTCTAGATATATGAAAACATTACACTCCTATTACTCATTAATAATGCCCAACATGGCAAATTAATCCAACCTTCTAAAAAAAAGAGCAAATTGTTGATTAGAAAAGTGAACACGTCATCCCAACTGCTGTTAGAAGCTCCGGTTGCTATAAAAATAGACAGTATTCGGAGATTCGCGTGTATCACTGCTCATGGGCTGCTCCAGCCTGAAAATGTTTATATATATATATGAACATAGGAAAAAAAATATGAGACTGTTGTTGTCAGATTTTATTGGTGATTTCCAATCTGAAATTTAATCTTAAATGTAATAATTTAACAGTTTTGGAGAATTTGATGTTTCCCCATTCAGAGAGATAGGAGCTGCACTTGGATGCCAGAGAGTCATTTCAAATATGAGCGCAGAGTGAAATGACTTTGGGTAAAGCCAGTACAATGAGCAAGGAACAATGTGAACTTGAACTAAGGCTAAATTTTTTTTTTTTTTTTTTTTTTTTTACTTCACAGCAAATCAACTGTCAACATGGCAGCAAAGAGAAAGCGGCAAAAAAATACAGACACAGGTATAAAGTGTTAAAATACAGTTAGCTCTTTGCATTGCTAGTCTATTACACATTATCAGTCATCCATTTGGAAAGTTCTCATAATATTGATGTTTATATCTGTTTCAATGCTGTTTAGATATTTAGATGTTTAAAAATTGTTTTGCATTTTAACTTTTAGACATTCTCTGTTCAAGTTAAGTAATTAATTCATTTCTAACCAAATTTTACATTTGTACAGAATGTCCATTCCATGCGTCTCTGGACGTATTTCCAGTGGAATTTGTATCCAAGACGCGTCTGAGAAAGGTAGGCATTGTTCTGTATCTTCAATCTGTTAATGTTGTGTGTTCCATAATACCGGTGATGTGTTCATGTAAAGATAATTCATTTAAATCATTTATAAAATCATTTATGTTTTTGCTCAAATGATTGGATCAGTATCCCAAAAATATTTAGCTCTGTTGTAATGTTAAGAACACCACATTCAGTCTATGCTAATGTGTAGGGTACTTTATTGCAAAAAATAAACATCTGGAATGGAATTCATATTTGCTTACTGATTACAGTATGAGTACAGGCAGTGCAAAAGAGCATAAGGTAGAAGATCACAAACCAATACACAAACAGTTATTAATAAGGTGAAGAATTGTAAATTCATATTTTATTATAAAATATTCTGTACAGTACAGTGTTGGCTTCTACAGTGTAGTATGAATATAACAGATAATCTAACTATATAACATGTAAAGGTCAGGTGTATATTTCCATTGCTTTTGAATGTTAACAGCAGTTGTTGAAGTTGCTCTTCAGTCTGTTAGGCTTTGCTTGAGTGGCATTTATGGGTCAGTTTTTGTTAATATGATAAGAATTCTAAATGATGAATTGGAATTCAAATTTCAGATTGCATACTTTGATGACAAAACCTGCTGTAGTGTGTTTTTGCAAGTGTAGGTATGTTGGAGCTTTGTTTGTGGAGCAAGGTCTTTTTAATTGGTTGTGAAAGCTGTCTGTAAAGGTTAGGGGTTAGTTTCTGTTGTAGTAGCATCCACCTTTTGTTAGGTAAATAACTGATGTAACTAATGAGTTACATCAAATGCTTTAAAAATTAAATGATGTACTAAAAGTGATGTAATGATATGTAAAGACTGAAATGTAATGATGATTTGTTTTGTAATTGTTTGGCTCTTTATTTTTTACCTAATTCACAGGGACGTAAAGAGGTGTTGGTGCATTGGTTGCCTTGTCCATCCTGGTAAGAATAAGTAAACCTACATGGCAACTTAATTCACCTCTGTAAATTTCTCATTTATTGATTGTTGTTTTTACTTTTTCCCAGTAAGAGGACATGGCCACACACCCGGCAGCCTGAAGATCATGTGCAAATTACTCTCAATCAATGTTAATTACATTACATGAAGACAGTTTTTTGTTTGTTTGTTTGCTTTTGAACCACAGTTTCTGTTATAGTGGACAAATAAAGGTTTGTGTTTTCACGATGTCCAATTACATCTTTTGACCATTTTTGTGCCTGAAATATCCAGGAGCTTATCCCAGCTACCACAAGCCAAAGGTAGAAAATCCCCCTGAACAGGTGACCAGTCTGTCACAGAGATGACACACACAATATAGCCTGTAGTTCTTGATTAACTATACCTGCATGTTTTTGGAGTGCGGAGGACACTGGTGCACACAGGAAAGCCACAACACTGGAGAAACTATCAAGGGCTCAAGGAAATATGAAGTCATTTGTAGTCTTACATAATCATTTTCTAACGTAAGCTCATTGTGTGTACAGTATAATATATATATATATATATACTTGTCTATCAGTAAATATGTGGATTTGAACAACCATATTCTCTCTAGACTAGAGGCTAGATGTACAAGGTATATTATATTGTCATATATTAGCACATAGACACAGATTGCGATTGAGTCTAGAGAAAGTGAAGTATCACTACTGCATTAATGCATAGGAATATTTGGTAAATACCATAGTAGAATTATCAAATATTTACCCTTGTATAGTCAAACAATGCTTTTAATAATACAAAACAGAGAGGTTTTTCAAATAATAGTTCTTACACATCCCTTCTGATAAAATTAAATTGGGTGACAAAAAGTTATAGTTAATGTATAGTTAAGATGAGAGAAATTGAGGAAAAAACTGTTTTGTAAAAAAATGCAGGAAACAGAAGTGATTAAATGTATACCTTTAATTGACTAGATAGACTAAATATTACAGAAGCACTTCATTTGAGTAGCTGCACTTTAGTCAAGAAATACTGCAATGCATTAATAATTATCAGACTACTTTTTTGTAAGCACAGGAAGAAAAAGTTTAACTGTAATCAACAAATCTTTTGCGGCATCAGGTTAAACCCAAAATGCAATCTGTCGTTTTAGTTTGATATTTAATGGGGGCAAATAAATTATAATCTGTTCATTCACCACAAGAACCTAGAAGATTCTGTCATCAATGACCATATATGGACAAGTAAGTGTGACCCAGCTGCTCAATTGGGTTGTCATTGGCTCTGACCTTCCCTTGGCACCCGCAGGATTCGCTGTGGTTGGACAATCTTTTAGCCCATATTAAAAACCGTTTAATGTTGCAAAGTACGTGTTGCTGTCATTATTATGTAAGTAATGCATTCGGTTAACAAAGCGGTGTTGCTATGTTGTGAGAAATTACCCCTTTACTGAGATCCTAACCCTAACCCTAAGCATAACTTCCCTCAGGGTAGAAGGGCAGTAGAACATACACAGATGTATTCGCATCATGGACAACAAAGTCTGTTGAGTCACATTTATATTGTCTTTTCAGCAACTTTCCATTATGTAAGTTGTTGCAAGTTTATAAACATTGATAAAATAGGCCACTTTCTGGGTAAATGTTTACATGTTCTTGGTTACATTAGGGCAGCTCTTACCCTAAGTGCAAGCCCTAACCCTAACCTAAGACATTATTAATAAAATGCTTTTTAAGATTCTGGATTGTGGCACAAGACAACTATATACAGGGACTTGTACTATACCTAAAATGTAATTCGACATACTTTTTATGTATTTTATTGTATACAAAGTTCATTGCTGGGTAGTAACTGGATTTTGTAATCAGATTCCAAAAATTAAGTACTTGTAATTATATTGTTATATTTTAAAATACTCATAACCAGACTACAGTAACTTTTTGAGTACATGTTATTGTCACAATGGAAGAAAAAAATATATACTGTATATTGTCCCTACTTCTTTTTTATCTTTTAAAATTCCTTTCTAAAAAAAAGCCTTCTGATTATATATATTCAGAAAGTCTTCCTTCCAGGTTTGTGGAGTAGCACTCACAGATTAGCCACTAGTCATGTGTCAATCACTGAAAACTCATGCAAAACACAGTATTTGATCACTGGATTTACAGAAATCATAAAAAAAAAAAATTGTGTTTTAATTGTTTTCTCAAAATTGCAACATTGAATATCTAATCGACTCCTGGTGGAAACAGTATTTTTTGAATATCACTCACTGAGTCATTTAACCATGTATTACTGTCTTCAGAAGGCTTTTGTATTTTAAACACATTAAAAAGTACAAATTCATGTCATTTCATATTTACATGCAATGCAGGGTTTCCCCCAACATTTTGTCAGATGAACCTCTTTTACATAATATATATTTACTAGAAGCCCCGAGATTTCTAGTTACTAATTTAGGTCAATAATAAAATTAAGTCATGTTGTTGATAAAGAATCATGTTGTTGATAAAGAATCATGTTGTTGATGAAGAATGGAATATATTTTCTTTTATCTTTGTATTTTTATATCAATGTACAAGATTATTCTATCAAAATCAATGTGATAAATGAGTTGGGTCAAACGTAATCAAAACGTAGTCAATTAAATTACCTTAAATGTGCATTGTAATGGATTATGTAAAAAGAACACAAAAAAACCCCCAAAAACTACAATTTGTCATGTTATTTCAAATCAGTAACCACCTACAATTTGTTACTACAAAATGTTATAGTATGTATCAGAACAGTATGTATTAGTTAAAGGAGAAAATACTGCAGAATTATCTGCACACCACATAAGACGTGCCTGAACAGAGATAAAATAAAGGAGATAAAGAGACAAGACTGTTTTTGGTGATCACTGTACAAGTATTTTATTTTGCTTACAGTAGGGAAAAAAACATTTGTTAGGTGAAAACTTGATATACTGTATAGGGGTGTGTTTTGCAGTGTGTACCTTTATCTTACGTTGATAGTGTGTGTGTGTGTTAGAGAGATTGTGTGTGTGTGTGTGTAAGAGTGTGTGTGTGTGTGTGTGTGTGTGTGTGTGAGTGTGTATGTGAGAGAGTGTGTGTGTGTGTGAGAGAGTGTGTGTGAGTGTGTGTGAGTGTGTGTGAGAGTGTGTGTGTGTGTGTGTGTGTGTGAGTGTGTGTGTGTGTGTGTGTGTGTGTGTGAGAGAGTGTGTGTGTGAGTGAAAGAGTGTGTGTGAGAGAGTGTGTGTGTGAGAGTAAGAGTGTGTGTGAGAGAGTGTGTGTGTGAGTGTGTGTGTGAGAGTGTGTGTGTGTGAGTGTGTGTGTGTGTGTGTGTGCCCCCCCCCCCCACGCTCCAGTTTAGTCCTCATCACTGTTTGTTTCATCAGAGCTGTAGTTTACTGCCTCAGTTTCTTCATCTGAAATGTTATCAAACAGAATGTTATCTGATGCCTGTCCCAGAACACATTGTCGGTATAACATCCTAGCATTATTTTGCAGAAACTGAAGGTCTTCCAGTTTTCTCTTTAGAAGGCACAGTAGTCCATTGGAGCTCTCCTCTGATAGCTCAAAGTCACTGTCTACACACAAAAGGAATAAATAAAATCAATCCTAAATGTTTTAATTCCAGCAATTCATTGGTTATTGAATTGTATTATGGCTACTCACTGTTATTTTGAATTTGAATTGAGAGATCCCTCATGGAACATTCAGCTTCCTTCAGTGATTGCCAGTGTTGCTTGACCTCCATCACTAGGATCTGCTCCTCCTCCTTCAGTCGGGAAAGCAACATGACCCGGTCAAAGACCATCTTCTTGGTTGAGAGGTTGCCGTTACCTGCAATTAACAAAGGTCTTAAATTACCATCTTTTACACTGAGGACTATATTAACATCAAACAATGTTTATCAAATACACTGAATATTTTTTCAGTTAATTACTAGTGTCAGGGCATTCCCATGGCCATTGGAAATGATCAGCTGTGAGCATCTCATCCACGGAGGGAAGCTGGTGGACTGACTGTTCATTGAAGTCCTTAAAGGGATAGTTCACTTTGAAATTAATTTTTGGTATGTTTTAGCTTACCTCAAGGGCATCCAAGATGTAGGTGTCTTTTTTTCCGCAGTAGTTTCAATTTTGATATTTTTAGGTCAAACCGTTCTTGTCTGTCAGTCATATAATGCAGGTCTATGGTCACTGTCTCAAAGAGCATGCACAGAGAAATCCAAATTAAAACAATTCCCCGTCGTCCAAATTAAACAATTCCCCATCGTAAGTACACATTGATGGCCTAAGACACGAAACGAGCGGTTTGTGTGAGAAAACGAACAGTATTTATATCGTTTTTACCTCTTATACACAGCCATGTCCAAGTGATCTGATCTGACGTGTACGCAGACTGGTGCATAGATATATACACTAGATGTCGCCTTAAAGACATTCGTTCCAATGAACTGCCGTAGACAAGGCGACATCTAGTGTGTATATATCTATGCACCAGTCTGCGTACACGTCAGATCAGATCACTCGGACATGGCTGTGTATAAGAGGTAAAAACGATATAAATACTGTTCGTTTTCTCACACAAACCGCTCGTTTCGTGTCTTAGGCCATCAATGTGTACTTATGATGGGGAATTGTTTAATTTGGACGACGGAGAATTGTTTTAATTTGGACTCTGTGCTTGTGTTTTGAGACCGTGACCATCGACCTGCATTATATGACTGACAGACAAGAACGGTTTGACCTAAAAATATCAAAATTGAAACTACTGTGGAAAAAAAGACACCTACATCTTGGATGCCCTTGAGGTAAGCTAAAACATACCAAAAATGAATTTCAAAGTGAACTATCCCTTTAATGGCAGCTGCCAAGGTTGACTTGTCTTCATTAATTCTCCTCCTTATTTTGTGCCTTCTCTTGTTGCTATCTAATACATCAACAACATTATAAAGCACTCACAACATTCCTTAACTTATGTGAATTCATTTTTTTATCATCTAATCTGACCTGTCTGATGGTACAGATAATGTTTTCTCAGCTTTATGCTGACATAAAGGCCTCGAATTCTGCCCTCAAGTCCAGAGTCATCCTTTGCACTTGATACTACATCACAAACAAATAAATTAGCATTACAAATTTTATATATTCTGATATATTCATTTTATTACATAAATTAAAACAGGCCAATCAAAATGTATTACCTGTGGCCCACTGCTGGACATCACTGACCCACTGCTGGACATCACTGACCCACTGCTGGACATCACTGACCCACTGCTGGACATCACTGACCCACTGCTGAATGTCCTCATCACTGACATTAAGCTCAGCCTGCAGACTTGCAAAGCTCTCATTTTCCAGTTTCAGCCTCTCGGTTGTCTAAACGCATATCAAAACACTATACATTTTATAATTTGATAATAAAGGTGTAACAATGTATGCAATAGACAATTGTTCAAATTGTGTTAAACATTGGCAGCAGTAAAATACCTTAATGTATCTTTGAGACAAACATTTAGCCAGATTTTCAGATTTCCGTTTGTTCCATGCAGAAGCAAGAACAGTGAGCATGTCTGAACGTGCTATTATTAGATAGTTGGTCAAAAATTATAATAATGGTTAGTCATGATTAATTTATACTTAGAAATAACTGTTAAAATGTTAAAAGTAGTGTTTATCTAATATTTTTTTACCAGCTTTGGACATGTATTTAGTGCAGATTGCAGCTCTCGACAAGAAGGAGTTGACTTGCTCCACCTCTTCTCCAATTGTAAGACCAGCTCCCTCTTGGTTTCTTCCAGACCATTTTATCTACAAAAATAAAATAATAATAATAAAAAACCCACAACAATGGCTGTTGAAATATAAGTGCATGTCCATACCACAAAAATATTAATAATATAATTTATTGTAATGAAAGAATATTACCTCACAACTCCACTCATGTGCTTTGGCATGCATAACTGATAATAGTGGGTGCATATTTAACAAAGGCCTTAGCTCTGGACAGTGTCCCACCACTCTCTTTAAGTATGGCCAGTACTTGCAGGCGACATCTGAGCAGAAGAATGACACATTTTCTTTTGAGAGGGTGTTTTGAAGGAACAGGGGATAGGCAAATATTTCGCCTCTGAACATATTTAGGCCTTTTAAAAGTCCTCCATGTCGACACACAGCAATCTCAAGGCCTTCCTCATCAATCTTTGATGCTGACTTTTTAGCAGACTCCTTGGCTGCTGTCCATTGAGAGGAGCCACACACCCCTTTACCTGTGGCCTACAAGACATACGATTAATATTATTATTAATATTTCAATAATGGTAGATGGACTGGAATATACAATATGAAAATAAGTTAAGGGTTATTACATGCTTGATCTTTTCATGAACATATCCCACAAAGGAGGAAACATCGTCATCTTTCATTATGAATGTGCCATCGAAGTAGCCCTTATCTGTCCTTAATTTTATTGAAAAAGAGAAACATGATGTACACAGTTAAGAAGTACAATAAATGTACAAAAAATTGAAGAAAAAACATACCCATGTGCATTATGGAACCGGTATAGCTTCCTGTTACCGTCCACTGAGATGGCATGCATGGACGGACTGCAAGCGGGACATTTAAATGGCTGGACACCACAAAGCCTCTCAACCTCATGCAGGGCAAAGGTCCACTCCAGAAAGGCTTTCTGGAATGTGTCTCCACAGATTTTACCACTCTGTTGAAATAACCAAACCAATGACTTTAAGGAACAAACAGCATCTTAACAGTATACACTGAATAACAATATTTACCCTGCCATTGTACTCTGTTATTCCAAGGAATGCTTGACGTGAAAGACCTGGAGCAAAAAGTTTTAAGTCCAGAAAAGACCTAAAAAGGCCAACCTCATACACGGTCTCAAAATGTATAGAGGCTGGCCAGTAGCCAGACTTGAGGAGATCACTGAGCCCCACTGCCCATTTTGTCCTGCAGCATGAGCACTCCAGTGATGGAAGGGTGAGATTGTACCGGCCTATAATAAAAAAAAAGTGATGCATCACAACAGCTTTAAAATTCCTAATCACAGATATCATATGCAAGCATTGAGTTCTTATATTAACCTTTATATGCTGTTTTCATAAAGAGAAAAAAATACATCTTACCATTAAAATTCATTACAATAATGGGCTTGCCACTGATCACTCTGCATGAACCTTCTGAACAGGCACAGATTTTGTCTGGCAAAAGTAGCGGAAGATATCGGACTAAAAAAGCAAAAGCAAAAATAAATAATTAAATAAACTCCTTAGTGAAGGATTCATAGACAAGTAAAATTAAATATATAATTTAATATATTTATTAAATATAATTATAATTTTACACTAATGTACAGCCATTTAAGATGTACAGAATGAAAAGAATGATGGGACACATGAAAAGCATACCCTGTTCAGAGAACTCAAATGTCTCAGAATGTCTCTTCACTGCAGTGGTTGGACAATGGCTTGAAGAACCCATGGGCCATAGAGTCCCTGTTATGGAGAGGTAGGTGCTGATGGACATCTCCATCACACATGCTGCATAGATACTGCCTAGGTAGACAGTCCCTGCACCGTACAATGGCCTCAGTAGTTAAACAGTGTTGGCAGATGCATTCCTGAACATGTTCAGCTGCCAAAATATTTTTAACCATGGTCTCCCTTGCAATGTGCCATCTTTCATGGCTTAGGGACTGCCGCTTTTGCCAGGTTGTGACCAAAGACACCTCTTCAGGATGAACACATTCGTCATTAAGGATGTGCCCCAATTCTTCAATGAGTGAGACTTGATTGAAGGAGAAACAAGAAACAGTGATATATTCAGTACATGTACAGTATGTTGCAGCAGCCAGAATATTACTTAAACTCTATAAACCAGCTGCCATCTCATATAACTATAGTAAACAGTTACCAGTTTCTGCTCGATAAACAAATTCCTCTTGGATGGGCAAACTGGTGGGAGCTTTAAAAAAAGAAAAGAAAAAAGAAAAGTGAATACATAATGCTTTGGGGTTTAAAAATTAAAATAGACTGCATACATCTATCTAAACATTTATCAAATAGAGAGAAAATATAAAATCATAACTGAAAATAACAGTAAATTTAAAAGATAACTGTAAATTAGCAACTGTCTCACCGTGTTTAGGAGGTTTTCCTTTGAGTTTTGGTTTTATTGCAGTTTTTCGAAGCGGCCTTACAACATTGCCATTTCTGTCCCTTCGCCTCCACTTTACAGTCGTGGGAAGTGGCTTAGACCTCTTGACTTTATTTTTTTCCTCTTTCTAAAATGCAAATAGTATATTTAACAGGTTTTTAAAGTAGTTTATACTTGTCTGTCATGAATAATATATTTAGCCAATATAACTATTAATCTGTAGTTTTCTTTAAATTATTTGACAGAGAAAAAGAAGTAAAAATAAACAATTATTCAAGATACAATTTCTAAAGTTACCTGTATCTGATCAAGAAACACATCTCCAAGAAGAAGTGATGCTTCCAAAGAGCCTCTGGACATTCTGCTTGAACAAATGTAAACAAATTTTGGGGGGGGACTACAAAATAAAAAACAATTTGGGCTAAATCAGGTTTACAGAGATTTGATTAATCCACACATCTGTGATCTGCACGTAATGCCTGGTATTGACTTAAAGTAGTGTGCAGTTATCTCACCATAAGGTAACCACAAACATAATAGTGCATCAATAAAAAGCAATTGTTGCGCACAGCAAACTCTTACACTACATTTTATCCTAAAATATTTAATAATTAATTATTTTAAACAGACATTAATCGCCTGACAACTGCAGGCCTACATGTGCATGCTCACTTTAAAGAATAACGTTTGATGCTGACAGCATTGACACGCATTAGATATCGGAAGCTATTAACACTTGCATTTACAATCATTTGGGTTAACAAGAACTGAAATGTTTTATTCTTTTGCTAAATACTTACTTGTGTATTCTGATGATTCAATGGAAGAGCGAACTTGAGCACTGTATTGAGGAGCGGGAAGTGATGAGGGCGCTGAAAATGTTTAAACATTTGATTGGTTTCCAAGCCGTAGTGGGTGTTTCCTGGAGCAGCGAATGACTAAAATTCAGGCCAATGTACCTATTTTTAATTTATTCATTTATTATTATTATTATTATTATTATTAGTTAATACTTTTACCATTCCAAATACAATCACAAACAAAGAAACAAAAATGCGTGTATGAGTCAAAAAGACAAAAGCAGAGAGCAGAATAAATAAAGCAGACAGATATATAACTACTATAACTAGCATAAATTATTCACATTGAATTATTGAAAATTCTGCAAACATTTTGTTTCCCGGAAATTAATTGTTTAGAATTAAACTGTAAAAACAGTCCCCCGACTATTAATGAAGCGTGTAGTAACAGCATTCGCCCCATTAGAGATTATGAGTTATGTTTCTGTACAAAAAATAAATAAAAATAATAAATAAAAATAATAACGCGTATTTCTGCATGCACCTTCGGCATCTGCACGAGATGGAATCGTGAATCTTCGTACGATTAAGGGGCGGGACGATGACGTTGACTATAATACATTTCTGCGTGCAATGCATACGCATTTTCCATCAATAGAAGTTTAATGGGAGGGTTTTGCGTACCATATCAACGCAAAATGTGACTTTGGCGTGTAAATACTACGCCAAATGAAAATGAAAACTCGTGGTAGATACGCAGTAGTAAGAGACTGGGTTGGTCTAGACACCCCTGAAATATGAGAAAAGACCATCCTCTCAGTTAATGTGTGTGCAAACACGCTGTTTAATTTGGCTCCAGATTTTACATCACATGCCGGCTCATTGGAAAATAGTAATCATAGTAGGCCTTTAGAATACTCCATCTAAAATGACCTGTTTCAGACTGGGTCTGCATAAAGGACCAGTTCAAGATAAATAAGGACTTTTTTTAGGATCATGCAAAGCTACTCTAGTGGAGTATCAGAATAAAAATATAGAACTGGAAATTAGCATAATAGGTCCCCTTTAAATTATATTTAAGTAATTAATTTACTTATTAGAGAATCTGCTTGACTAATGAGTTTCATTGAGTTTCATAGTTACCAAGCTATGGTAACAGTTATCAGAACCACCAATAATTACCCTAATAATAATAATAATTCATTACATTTATATAGCGCTTTTCTGGGTACTCAAAGCGCTTTACATGGAAGGGGGGAATCTCCTCAACCACCACCAATGTGCAGCATCCACTTGGATGATGCGACGGCAGCCATATTGCGCCAGAACGCCCACCACACACCAGCTTACTGGTGGAGAGGAGACAGTGATGAAGCCAATCAGTATATGGGGGTGATTAGGAGGCCATGATGGACAGAGGCCAATGGGCAAATTTGGCCAGGATGCTGGGGTTACACCCCTACACCCCACCGCACCCTACTTTTTCGAAGGACACCCTGGGATTTTTAATGACCACAGAGAGTCAGGACCTCAGTTTAACATCTCATCCGAAGGACGGACAAACATTATTTACATGCCTGACTTTTTTTTTTTTTGACTTGCGACTGTGCCCCTGGCTGACCCTGTGAAGACAGCTGTGGGTTTGGAGAAAGAAAATTACTCATATACCAAATAAATCTTTAACTTATTATTTAAAATACTTGAAGATCACAACATCGCACAAGTGTGGCAGTACATGTATTAATAGGTGTAAAGTACATGCATTCTTATTACGATTGAATTAAGGTTGCTCCATTAACTCCACGTGTTTCATTTTATCGTTTATGTCCATCCTGTTTGTGATAATCCTAATTTGTTTCAACAAGCGCTGATCCTGCGCTGACTTGTTCAGGGAACGCAAGGGGTGGGAGAATGGTTAAGTTAAGTGTTCATGGGACACTGACATTCCCAATTATTTTGAATATTCAAATTATCCTAATATCTTTAATAATAAAATTTGGCCTAGTAATTTCAGCATTTGATTAGTAGTACTTATTTTACTTTTAGATTTATAATAGACTCACAAAATTCCTTCCAACAGCCCTAGTACAGAATCAGATAGACCTATCATCTATCTAATTATGTAATATCAGATAAACTTTTCTAGCAGATTATCCATTGAAAATGAGAACCCTGTAGGTGATGATACACAGGGCACATTTTTGAGCAATGTTGCCGTCAACGGGCAACCAGATGAGACACAGGGCCCACAACCCATCTAAATTATCCAGATAGAAATGTGTTGCCCATTTTCAATGTGAAAGTGCCCAAGGAACAATCGCTCGGCAAGATTGCCCAGCAACATTGCTCAAAAAGTTGCCCTGTGTATCATCACCTAGTGAGTTTTACTTTATCAAGCAGCAAAAAAGTTATAGCATGGTGTGTTTTAGTTCATTTCGATGAAAAGAGCCCTAACCTGCATCAAGCTCTATGGGGGAAAAACACTGGAAGTCAAGTTAAGGTAACCCATGGGTCAAACACTTTTGGCCTATACAAATATAAACTGTAACTCTTTAAATTTGTTCTAATTACCTTGCCCCTCCGTGGATTCCGCCTGCTCCACTTGCCCCTCTGTGGATTCCGCCTGCTCCACTTGCCCCCCCGTGGCCTTTATATAAATATTTATTTTTGTAACATTAGTAGCTCGGGTTTTGCACCAACATTGATAAGATTATTTAACCATTGTGCAACTGGACAATGACAATCTAAAGATTTATTCAAAATAAAGGCAGAACATTAGTGATTACGTGACCAAATGGGTGAATGCTGCACATATTTACAGTTGACGCATTCACATTTTAAAGTGCTTTGAGTAGTACAGTATGAATGCAGTTCATGTGTTATTTCTCATCCACTCGATAAGAAAGTTTGATTATTAAATTGCACCTGTAATTCTGTCATAATGCATGCCTGTATATGTTATGAACTCAAGAATTCCTGAGTTTCAATTATATTTGCTGTGTGTTCAAATTTTGCTCTGGTAGATCATTTAGGTATGTGATGTATTACGGTGAAGATGTGATAACTTTATGGTTGTATTACCACCACTAAAATAAAAACTACAAATCACAATTACGTGTGCCTTCAAAGTTGATAGTTAAATTATACTTTTAAATTGATTCTGATGACACAGGGAGGACAAAGTATCATTGGAAAAAAAATATTCAAATTAATCTATATTGGCAAAAAATAATGCCTTTCTGACCTTGCGCTGGCATGCTCACTTAATAACAAATGGCACCACTGAATGTACTTCCTAGATGATCTGGACAGTTTACTGTCATGTATGAAATTGTACGTACCATGATATTGGCTTCATCCTTGATGGATGCAGTGTTGTGGTTTTTCTTACGACCAACCACCCATTCCTCTCGCTTCTCATCAAACCTCTGAAGCTTCTTCTTGAGGCGCTGCTTCAGAGGCTGCTCCTTTTTACAATGTGAGCAGATCTTTTGAGCGCAAAATAAAATCCCCTGGCAAAAGGGGCAGATCTTTTTTGTAGACCCCCCTGGCATTATAACAAACAGTCAGATACAGACAGACAGATACAGACAGACAGACAGTCAGACAGTCAGATACAGACAGACAGACAGACAGACAGACAGACAGTCAGATACAGACAGACAGACAGACAGACAGACAGTCAGATACAGACAGACAGACAGACAGACAGACAGACAGACAGATACAGACAGACAGACAGACAGTCAGATACAGACAGACAGACAGACAGATACAGACAGACAGACAGACAGTCAGACAGACAGATACAGACAGACAGTCAGATACAGATAGACAGACAGACAGTCAGATACAGACAGACAGACAGACAGACAGTCAGAGACAGACAGACAGTCAGATACAAACAGACAGTCAGATACAGACAGACAGACAGATACAGACAGACAGTCAGATACAGACAGACAGACAGACAGACAGACAGATACAGATAGACAGACAGACAGACAGTCAGATTCAGACAGTCAGATACAGACAGACAGTCAGATACAAACAGACAGTCAGATATAGACAGACAGACAGACAGACAGACAGTCAGATACAGACAGACAGACAGACAGTCAGATACAGACAGACAGTCAGATACAAACAGACAGTCAGATACAGACAGACAGATACAGACAGACAGACAGTCAGATACAGACAGACAGACAGACAGTCAGATACAAACAGACAGTCAGATACAGACAGACAGACAGACAGACAGACAGATACAGACAGACAGACAGACAGTCAGATACAGACAGACAAACAGACAGTCAGATACAAACAGACAGTCAGATACAGACAGACAGACAGTCAGATACAGACAGACAGACAGTCAGATACAAACATACAGATACAGACAGACAGATACAGACAGACAGATACAAACAGACAGTCAGATAAACAGACAGTCAGACAGTCAGATACAGACAGACAGACAGACAGTCAGATACAAACAGACAGTCAGATACAGACAGACAGACAGTCAGTCAGATACAAACAGACAGTCAGATACAAACAGACTGACAGATACAGACAGACAGATACAGACAGACAGACAGTCAGATACAGACAGACAGACAGACAGACAGTCAGATACAAACAGACAGTCAGATACAGACAGACAGACAGTCAGTCAGATACAAACAGACAGTCAGATACAAACAGACTGACAGATACAAACAGTCAGATACAGACAGACAGTCAGATACAGACAGACAGACAGTCAGATACAGACAGACAGACTGACAAAGATGGGTAAGACAGACAAGTAGACAAAGACAGACAGGGAGGAAAGAAAGAGCAATAGATAAAGACTGTGAGATAGATAAAGATTGAAGAGATGGACAGAAATATAGATCGTGAGAACAGAGAGGATGTAAGATATAGAAAATAATGAAGAGATAGAGGTTGGCTCTTAAAAGTGCCTTTGGGTTTTGAAAATCAGGTTCGGATAGGTTTGACAGGTGATGTTTGACAGGATCTGCAGGGAGAACAACAGAAAATGTTAATTATGTAGTGTTATGTTGATATAAGATTTAAAAAGTGTACCCTAATAGTGAGTGATTCCCATTTTCTTATAAATGCTTAGGATAAATAAATACAGATTCACGTTGTTCCTATTTCCTGTGCTACTGTTAAAAGTCGCGTAACTTTTTTTTTTTTATGGCGCGTAACATGTGTCTAGGGTTCGCCATCCCAGATTTAAAGGCAGCGTTATGTGCAGTATAACGTTAGACCAAGTGATAATATTGTTAAATTACTCTGCTAACACCCCCAATAAATTCTCAATAAGCATTTACACGTCCAAAATAAAATTGAGTATTTCCACATAAAAACAAAACAAAACATGTTGTATATATATACATCTAGAACCTATATCTAGGCCTAGAACATGTTTTTTTTTTTATAAACTCGTAATTTTATTAATTTTGGACGTGTAAATGCTTATGAATTCATCTTGCTTATTAGGCTGTTGTAAGCGACTTGCCGTGGTGGAATCGCGCTGGGCAATGGTTTCTGCGATGGTCGCACACAGTGACGTGTTGCACAAAATTGCGCCAAAATATCAATCATAATTAAAAAGTACAGTCTTACTATTTTATATCCGTGCTCAAAATTTTAAAGGGGTCAGCATAAATGTCCAAGTGAAAGAAACACGAGTATGTAGCCATTACATTTAAACACATATCACTTCCCAGAATGCATCCATCTCTTTGCCAAAGGATATGTCCATATAAAGCAATAAACATTTCTGCAGTAGGCTATATAATTAATTTATAACAACTTCATAATCAGTATTGAGATGAAAGTTCTATAAAAGTAGGCTATTCTTTTTTTCTTTTTTTTGGCGCCAAAAAAAAGCAAAGTATAGGCTCACTATAATTAAGCCATTGCAAATTGAAATACCATCGACAATTATAAAATATCCCACAATAAATTAAGGCATGTTTTAAGCCTACAGCAAATATGCAGTCCTGCAATTATGTCGTTTTAATGTAGTCCAAAATTATATTAAAAAGAGAGGAAAAATCGTGATATTACCGATTTAGAAAAGGGTTTCAGCTAGCTACCCTCAACGTCGGCTTATGGACGTAAGGGGGAAATTACCACAATATGTGATCGAAAATTATAAAATATCCCACCTAAATTAAGGCATTGTATGAAAGCATATTAAAAACACCACATAGACAAAAACATTAAAAGCTTGATTTTCACAACAGGGGGACTTAAAGGTGCTCTAAGTGATGTTGGGTGACGTCACTTCTTGTTAACGTTTAAAGTATTGTCAAACAAAACGGAGGCTAGCTAGACCCTCCCTAGGTCTTCCTACGAGTCCACACTTTCGTGACGTAATGCCGCTTTGACTGTAGGGAAGAAGTCTGCTGCTGAGCCAGGGAAAAGTGCACATCGAGGGCGCAATCAGAGCAGACGCGATTCAATAAGTGTATCCTTCTATGTAAAATGATTTATAAATACCAGTTTATGCAGTTTGATTATGGCCTCTAAGATCACAGTCGGAAACTATTAGCCCCGGCTGGCCCGTTTATAGCCCTCGCTCGTACTGGCTCGACAGTGGAAATGCGGCTAATAATTTATGCGACATATATGCGACATATAACTGTACAAATCAAACAAACATAAACGTGTAAAGGCAGAGATCAAGCTCATGGTAATTCCGGCCTTGATCACAGATCACATCAGGTCATCTGTAATGGATCTGCTTGTTTTACACTCTTTGAGTTTTTTGTATGTGGCCTAAAGACGCGTGACATCGCTTAGAGCATCTTTAAGGAAGTAATTTGATTATAGTCTGATCAGAGGCAAGTACTGCTATTTCAACTCTGTTTGAGTATTTGAGTCTGTTATACACTGCAGTCAAATAGATTATTATTTTGTCTCTGAGTGTCACACAAATACACTGATTTGAACGGACAGAGACCAAAGCAAAACTAAGGACTTAGGGTGCTTTCACATCTGTAGTTCGGTTCATTTGGTCCGGACCAAGGGCGAAAAATGATACATTGTAGCATTTTTCAGGCGTTTTGGTTCCTTTTCACACCACACTGATCACTCTGGTCCGAATCAGTTTATGAGTTGATAAAACGAACCAAAATGTAGACACGTGACAGCATCCACATCACTCGTTGGCCAGATGTGTCTTGAACGCATTCCCATAACTGCACTTCGATTGGTCAGAATTAACGTGCGGGAAAATTCCAACAACTCCCAGAAGTAATCCGGCAGGCAACACGCCGCTGTTTACTATGGAGAGACGACTGCGTGGGCTGATTGTATCCCTGGTCATATTTTATTATATAGTTTTGAGAATTTGAGAATTAAGCGATATGCGGCTCGAAAATAATGTGTTAATGCACTGCACGCGGCGAAGGCGCATCGCAAGTCACTTCAGGAAGAGGCGTGCATTAATGTTGCTAAACAGTGACATGCTCATCATCCAACAAAATCCACCCGAGTCCGATTGCCGCATTCACACCTGCCCAAACGAACCGCACCAACGGGGGAAACGAACTCTAGTGCGATTCAACCGAACTAAATGAGGCAGGTGTGAAAGCACCCTAATGCTGCGTTCACACCGGACGCGAATAGTGCGTCAAATTCGCGCCTGCCGCGTCTAGTTTGACGCTTGACCACTTTGTGTTAATTCGCGTGTCAAGAGCGAAATTGACACGCGTAAAAACAAAAGTTTGAAGCAAAATTTACACGCGTCAGAGGCAAAGTTTCGAAACCCGTTGGCGGCCATCTTTTTTAGATGTTTATCGAGCATTAGCATTAGCATTAATCGAGAGAGTCACCGCTCGTATATGCTCTGGAAAGCAGAGACAGCTGCGTAGGGGACATCGTCGCTGTACTCGGGTCCACCAGACCCTCCAGAGGGTTTCACGAGTTTCACAATTTGCTCCAGGAGCTAGGTTTGGTGGACCTAAGGGCTCTTACAGAGTCAACGCATCGATACGCATACGCGCCTGTAAGGCTACGCATCGCTACGCTTCGGCCGCCATTATGCGTCTATGCGTAGCAAAATGTGTCGTCCCAGTTTTTGATACGCGACGCACCGTTGCATGCAATACTATGCGTTGTTGGTGGGGGCGATACTGCAAGTTGCTTGCGTCCGACGTGTAGACTATGAAAGGGAGCACGTCGCTCACGTTGCTCGCGTTGACTCTGTCAGAGCCCTAACGGTGAGGATGCTGACGAGGACAGCGTAGGCTGTAAGGCCTCGGCCTCGAGTGGTCGCTGCCTGACGAGCCCGCGCTCTGCAGCCCGGTGCGAGGTTCACATTATTTTCGAGCCGCATCCTCGGTTCACTCTCAAATATTATTGTTTGTCTAAAGTGGTGTAGACAAACTATAATAAAATATGACCAAGGATACAATCAGCCCACGCAGTTGTCTCTCCATAGTAAACAGCGGCGTGTTGTCTGCCGGATTTTCCACAGATTTTTTGTTTATTTCTGGGAGTTCTGTTGGAATTTCCCCGCACGTTAATTCTGACCAAACGAAGTGCAGTTATGGAAATGTGTTCCGAGTGATGTGGATGTTGTCACGTGACTGCATTTTGGTTCGTTTTATCAACTCATAAACTGATCCGGACCAGAGCGATCAGTGTGGTGTGAAAAGGAACCAAAACGCCTTAAAAATGCAACAAAGTATCATTTGTCGCCCTTGGTCCGGACCAAATGAACCGAACTACAGATGTGAAAGCACCCTAATAAACATTGGCCAAACAAATGAACTAATGAGTTATTTAGAACACAGGTGAACAGACAAGGGAAACTTTCAACAAAGATTATAAATGGTGAAATGATTTAATTACAGACACTTTATATATAAAGATTTATTATTTGATTATGACTGAAACATTAAGACATTGTTTTTGGATTAGATGATGGTTTACAAATGATTATACAAATGTAAAAAACAAAGATAAACACTCTGTAAATACACACTTATTAATTTCAACAGTTATTCTTTTATACAGAACATTTGATACAGAATAAAACTAGTATGTATGATTAATAATTACTCGAACAAGCTACATTGTCAAGCTTTCACTATTGAAGAACAGACTAAAACAACACAAGGTTATGATGTAAAATGTATTACAAATATGAAGCTTATAAGAGGAACAAACTACAATATTTTCAAACCATGTCAAAGGACAAATAAATGCTGACAGAAAATTCAAACATGTGGACAGAATTAACTCTTTAATATCAGATTGAAGTTTCTTCCTCTGTTACGGCGTACTGACTTTGGTTTTCAGCAGATGAAACTGAAATACACAACAATTATTTTGTGTGTGTATGTGTGTGTGTGTGTGTCAGACAGAAGTGTTACCTCTCGCTCTGTAACATTTGTAAAGCAGCACGACTGTCGCTAGCAGATGCGGAGAAGCGGCCAGAAGAAAACTGAGGATTTTGAGGACAGAAATCGGACCTGAACGTGACACTGAAAAAGAGAAACACAAGAACATTATTGAGCAACATTACAGAGCTCTGAAGGGCTTTCAGAAAGTTTCTCCAGGAACCCAAAGTTTGTGAGTGAATATAAAAGCTTTGAAATATTTTTATTCCCATATTATTCCACCACCATTTCCCTTTTACAGCTCTGTATTACAGGAATAGTTCAAAAAATTTTTAAAAAACAATAATAATATTCTGCCAAATTTACTGACCTTCATGTTGTTCAAACCTGTTTCAATTTCTTTCTTGTGTGGAAAATAAAAGATAATTTGAAGGAACTTTTACTCTCGTTGTATGGAGAAAAACAACAACTTCCAAATAACGTATTTTATGTTCCTCAGAAGAAAGAAAGAAATAAACATCATACATGTTTGAAACGACATGAGGGTGAGTAAATGATGACATCACAGTATATTAATACAAGTTATTCATTTTATTGTTTGAGGTATGACAAATGTTTTTCCTCTTCAGACCAAAACTGTATGTTTGACACTGAACACATATGAGCACAATAAGAGTCTTTCCTCGCTGCTTTCAAAAAACAAAAAAAAAACTATATTATTTATCAAAAGTCTTTTCACAGGAAAGTCACTGACCTCTGACTCTGACTGAGATCCAACTGTGGAGTGACTGTCCTCTCTCTGTTTTACAGTAGTAGAAACCCTCATGTGACTTTGAGACAGTAGTGATGCTCATCTCTCCTGTCGTCTGATTCTGGATCAGTGATCCGTCTTTATAGAAATCAGCGCTGAGGATCGGGGAGTTTGTAGATCGATGTAAACAGTGTAGAGTCAGAGTCTCTCCCTCAATCACAGGATCAACAGAACTCTCCAGAATCACCTCACCGTCTACAAACACAAGAAATGTATGTTTAATACTGTAAATAATAAGAATACAGCAAAACAAATCATAAGAAAAATATATGATTATGATTTGTACTTTATACCTCTCAAGCTTTCTTATGCTAGTGTCGTGTAGTTTTACCAAATCTCATGAGAAAACGCAACTATTTTATAAGAAACCGATTGTTCTCTTACGAGAGGTCTCTCGTACTGCGTAAGATATCTTACGCTAGGGGAAAATCCTTTTCCGCGAGATATTGAAGCCAAAAATTATCCTTAATTTTGTAATAATGCAAAACGCGTTGCAGCAGCAATGCAGACATAGGCGAGACAGCTCGCGCGCCTATTGGCTGCTCTGCGGCAACTGCAGCAGCCTATCGAGCGAGGCCTGGCGTGACGCCAGACCCAATCAGGGCACTTCGCGCCCGCTGCGTCACGTCCCGCCGAAATGGGCGTGGTCTAGGCCTATAAATATCGCTCGCAGGCAGCTATTATCTGATTTTTCATCCTTCAAGCGAAGCACACGCATCGCTGGAGCTGGATTAGAAGCCGCGCCGTCGAGAGAGAGCACCTTCAGCGGGACGAGTCACTGAAGTCGCTGGCCGCGCCGCCTTCCTGCCTTCCTGCTGCGCTTTCCGGCGCTTATATCCTTCTCTTTTATTTGCACTGTATTTCTGTGTGTGTGTGTCGCCGCCGCGACACACATTTCTAAAAGAGCTAGCGTCTTTTTAAAGATGCCTTCCTGCGGCTCGTGCAGAGCCACACTCAGCGACGGGGACCGCCACGTGATCTGCGTTTCCTGCCTGGGTGAGGAACATGCAGCTCTCGCGCTCGCTGACGGCGGATGCCCTCACTGCGAGCTGATGGCAATGGCGACTCTGAGGACTCGCCTAGCCGTCTTCACCGAGACTGCTCCCCCGCCCGCCGCGGCGTCGCGCCGTAAAAAGCGCCGTGCCCAGCGGGCCCCGGAACCCTCCCTCAGCCGCCAAAGCTCGCCGGTTCGCCCGCTTGCTTCCCCGGCTTCTTCTGTTTCGCTTCCTGACGGACAGCGGCCGCCGTCTGCCGCCGCTTCCGTTGATATCGCGGATGAGGAAGCCCTGCTGGGAGAGGATGATTCCTGCTCTATCCTGGCGTCAGGCAGTGAGGATTGGGCGGGCTCTGAGGACCCCGCACCCCCTGCCCGCACTTCGTCAGGCAAGAGAGCTTCTATTGTGACGGAACTCATGCGAGTACTCGCACAGGCCGCGGCGAGCCTCGGCCTCGAGTGGTCTTCGCCTGAGCAGCCCGCTCACAACCGGCTGGATGGATTTTTCCTGCCTGGGGAGCGCGCTTCGCCTGTGTCCAGACCGGCGCCTTTTCTTCCTGAGTTACACGAAGAAGTCGCCAAGTCCTGGAGCGCCCCCTATTCTGCTAGAGTGCGTCCTGCTGTTTCTTTGGCATTCTCCGCCGTTGACGATGCCAAGAACAGAGGATACCTCTCGCTGCCGCCGGTTGAAGAGGCGATAGCGGCCCACTTATGCCCGCCCTCCGCTGGACGGCGCGCTAAGCCGGCCCTGCCCTCTAAAGCTTGCCGCACGACGTCGAGCTTGCTCCACCGCGCTTTCTCCGCCGCCGGGCAAGCTGCGTCAGCGTTGCACACCATGGCAACGCTCCAGATCTTCCAGGCCGATCTCCTCCGTAAGCTGGATGAGGAAGGACCTGACGCGATCTGTGTGCCGGACTTAAGGAGTGCCACGGACCTCGCTCTTCGTGCTACTAAGTCCGCAGCGCAAGCCATTGGACGGACTATGGCTTCTCTCACCGTGTCTGAGAGACATCTCTGGCTGACGCTCTCGGAAATGGCCGAGTCTGAACGCACCGCGTTCCTCGACGCCCCGCTTTCCGCCACAGGCCTCTTTGGATCCTCCGTCAAAGATTTCGCGGAGAGATTCGCAGAGGTACAGAAAGCGTCTCAGGCCATGAAGCACTTCCTCCCGAAGCGCTCCAGCTCTGCAGCAGGCCGTGCGAAACCGTCTGCTCAGAGCTCACAGCCACAGCCACCGTCCACTGCCTCCACTTCACAGCGCCGCCAGGCCAGAAGCGCGAGACCGCGCTCCCGCTCATCCGGTCGCCGCCCCGCAGGACGCGGCTCGCGACCTAGGATCACGGTGAAGCCCGAGGCCCCGAAGTCGTCCTAGCACAGCTAGGAAAACGACGGTGTTCCAGTCCCGCTGCGGCCGGACTCACACCAAAGCTATTCGCTCGTCCAGTTCCAGAAAATGTGACTGTTCCAGTGTTTTCTGCAGCCAACAAGTCGGTTCTGTCACCCGCTTGCCTGCACACAAATGCCGTTTTCACGGCTACCCAGATAAATCCCCAAAAGAGTGTATTTTCTGGTGTCCCGGCCACGGCCGATGGTGTTTCGTGTGTAGTAAGAATGCCCACTGCCCAGTGCCCATCCCTACACATAAGCACAGCCTGTCACACAGGGCTCGCGCACATAAAACCGACTCAGATCGGTTGCGCTTCAAACATGGTGAACGTGCCCACTACCCAGTGCCCACTAACACCACGTTATGCATGTCTCACGGTTTCTGTAAAAACGAAACCAACGTGCACTCGCTTCACGCAAGCGAACGATGCTTTCAGTGTGATAAATGTGCCCGCTGTCCCGCGCCCACATCCACACATAGACATGACAGTTCCCACGGGAACCGCCCAGCCCTCCCCCTCGCGGTTAACCACCGTAGAGGAGTCGAGCGCGGGCAATCTGCCCGCTGTCATCAGCGCGCCCCATGCCTCAAATGTCACGAGCGACACGCTTGTGTTACAGCACACCGAAGCTTCTCCATCGCTGAGCGAGCGGAGCGCGCTTCGTATTCGACCCCTAGCTATCCATGCAGATGCATGGGCAAAGCTACCCGGGGTTTCGAAGTGGGTGCTGAACATTATAGAAAGAGGCTATTCGCTGCAGTTTCGCCGACGCCCTCGCCGCTATGTGGCGCGCGTCGAGACCACGGTAAAAACAGAAGTAGCACATCTACTTCGAGCCGAAGTGACGAAACTATTGAGCAAAGGGGCCATAGAACCTCTCTCTCAAGATCAGAGCGAGGGAGGGCTATACAGCAGATACTTCCTGGTACCGAAAAAAGACGGGGGTCTCAGACCCATACTAGATCTAAGGCAGCTGAACAAAGTGCTTGTGAAGCGACAGTTCAGGATGCTCACGACCAGGCAAATCCTTGTGCAGATTCGCCAAGGAGATTGGTTTGTGTCAATAGATCTGAAAGACGCGTATTTTCAAATACAGATAGCGTCACGTCACAGGCGATATTTGAGATTCGCCTTCGAGGGCCAGGCATATCAGTACACAGTCCTGCCGTTCGGTTTGTCCCTAGCACCCCGTACATTTACGAAGTGCATGGACGCGGCGCTCGCACCCCTCAGAATGAGAGGCATGCGAGTGCTGAACTATTTGGACGATTGGCTGATTCTAGCGCAATCTCGCGCAGTGCTCATAGAACACACGACCATTTTACTCGATCACCTCGAGGATTTGGGTCTGAGTGTCAATTGGGCGAAGAGCTCCCTGTCACCCAGTCAGAAAATATCTTTCCTGGGCACAGAACTGGACTCACTATCCATGATAGCGCGACTATCACAACAGCGCGCGGTAGACATTCGACGCACAGCGAACTCTTTTCGCTGCGGCGCGTCTGTCCCGCTCAAAAGATTTCAGAAGATGCTAGGTCTCATGGCCTCAGCATCGTCAGTGCTCCAGCTGGGTCTGCTACGCATGCGCCCGCTGCAGTTTTGGCTGAAAGCGCGAGTCCCACGCGAAGCGTGGGCACCCGGTTTGCTTCGCCTCAGGGTCAATCAGAAATGCGTTACAGCTCTGAAACCCTGGAAAGCGAACGACTGGTACCAATCAGGTGTAAGCCTGGGGACTTCCTCGAGGGTGAAAGTGGTGTCCACGGACGCGTCCACCTCGGGATGGGGAGCGCTGCTCGAGGGCAGACCGTTCTTCGGCCAGTGGTCAGAACGGGAGAAGCTCCTGCACATAAACTGCCTCGAAATGCTGGCAGTAGACAACGCGCTGACGCGTTTTTGTCCCCAAATAAAAGGTCACCACGTCTTGGTCCGTTCGGACAACATGTCTGTGGTGTCCTACATAAATCGCCAGGGCGGCATCAGATCCGAGAAACTGTACAGGCTGGCAGAACGCCTCCTAGTATGGGCTCAGTGCAACCTGCGCTCGCTCAGAGCAGCGCACGTGCCAGGGATCATGAATATAGGACCAGACAGACTGTCCAGGAACAATGTTCCGGCAGGCGAATGGTCCCTACACCCACAGACAGTCCAACTGCTGTGGAAGAAATTCGGCAGAGCGAAAGTGGACCTGTTTGCGTCTCAAGAAAACGCTCACTGTCAAGAATTTTTCTCCAAAAGCAGGAGCGCGCTGTCCCATGTGTGGCCCCACCGCCCGCTCTATGCTTTTCCCCCCGTCTCTCTCCTGCCTCAGGTGATAGAACGGATCAGGGAAGAAGGATGCTCAGTACTGCTGGTAGCACCGTTCTGGAAAAACCAACCTTGGTTCCCAGCCGTGATGCAGTTAGCAAGTACTGCCCCGTGGCCAGTACCAGTGAGGAGAGATCTCCTCTCACAGGCCCGCGGCTCGATCTGGCATCCTCACCCGGAACTATGGTCCCTTCATGTCTGGGCCATCAACGGGTACATGTTGGACTCCCTAAAGGAGTATTAAACACGATCACGCAGGCTAGAGCTCCGTCTACAAGACGACTCTATTCTTCGAAATGGTCAGTGTTTTCGGGCTGGTGCACAGCCCGTGGTGTGTCACCCACAAACTGTGATGTGACGGAGGTGCTTTCCTTCCTACAAGAGCTGTTGGATGGGGGCAGGGCCCCCTCCACGCTCAAAGTTTATGTGGCGGCTATAGCAGCGTTCTCAGAAACAACGCTTGGTCAGTCAATAGGAAGGAACGATTTAGTCATCCGCTTCCTTAGAGGAGCTAAGAGACTGAATCCTCCCAGACCTCCCTCAGTCCCCGTATGGGACCTTTCTACGGTTCTGGAAGCCATGAAAGGTGCGCCATTTGAGCCTTTGCAGTCAATTGATTTAAAACACCTGTCTTTCAAAACAGTGTTTTTGCTGGCTCTCGCTTCAGTGAAGCGCATAGGGGATCTGCACGCGCTCTCTGTGAGCGCGGCGTGCATGGAGTTTGGGCCCAGTGACTCAAAAGTTATACTCAAACCTAAGCACGGTTATGTTCCAAAATCCCTCAACACACCGTTTAGGGCGCAGATTATCTCTCTGTCAGCCCTACCGGTCCCTGATGAGGAAAGAGACGCGAGCCTCCTTTGCCCAGTCAGGGCATTACGAGCTTATGTGTCTCGCTCGTCTGTTTTCAGACAGACGGAACAGCTCTTTGTTTCGTTTAGCGGACGTTCTAAGGGACTAGCCGCGTCGAAACAGAGCCTATCCAGATGGATAGTTGATGCTATAGCGCTGGCATACGCCTCCAAGGGCATGCAGTGCCCTTTGGGTGTCAGAGCGCATTCCACGAGAGGCATGGCCTCTTCGTGGGCCTGGTCAAGTGGGATTGCCTTGCAAGATATTTGTATGGCGGCAGGCTGGGCCTCCCCGTCTACATTTATAAGGTTTTATAACCTAGAGGTTCCCGCCCTGCAGGCCAGGCTGCTGTCGGTCTAAACTACCAGTATTATCTGACCTGATGCGTTCAGCTCAGAATGCTGCGTTTGCTGAGCACAGCTCGATGTTCGACAGTTTAAAGCTGGGCAAACTGTGTAAGACCCACATTTTTTCCCATCAGTTCAGGCCGTACCCCGCCCTGTCTGTATGATGAAATTCGCGTCCCTTCGACGCTACTTTATGTGGAAAAGTGAGGCTGCACCCCTCCTTCTTCCCGGACTCTCTGTGAGTTCACTGAGTGATTGTGCACTATATGTACCCCGGGCTTTCGCCCTTGGGTCTTTGGTGTCAGATCTCAGCATGCACGGCGTTTTACATTGGGTCCCCTAGCGTAAGATATCTTACGCAGTACGAGAGACCTCTCGTAAGAGAACGTACTCGGTTACTAACGTAACCTCGGTTCTCTCTAGAAGAGGGAACGAGTACTGCGTATCTTGCCGTGCATGCACACGCTCTGGTTGCTTCGATGATGAAAAACCAGATAATAGCTGCCTGCGAGCGATATTTATAGGCCTAGACCACGCCCATTTCGGCGGGACGTGACGCAGCGGGCGCGAAGTGCCCTGATTGGGTCTGGCGTCACGCCAGGCCTCGCTCGATAGGCTGCTGCAGTTGCCGCAGAGCAGCCAATAGGCGCGCGAGCTGTCTCGCCTATGTCTGCATTGCTGCTGCAACGCGTTTTGCATTATTACAAAATTAAGGATAATTTTTGGCTTCAATATCTCGCGGAAAAGGATTTTCCCCTAGCGTAAGATATCTTACGCAGTACTCGTTCCCTCTTCTAGAGAGAACCGAGGTTACGTTAGTAACCGAGTACGTTTTGTTTAAACCGTTTTTTGTTGTTGTTGAAAAAAGTAAGCATTGTAGGAGCATTAATTCTTTGATATTTCTTATTGGTTATTCAGTGTCACATGGGCACAGCGGATCACTTCTGCTGTCTTTATTATTTCCTATGGTGGATTGTTTGAGAGGGTTGGAAGAGGCGAGTAGCGGGAGCAAACTTTCTGTTGACCGTATTGCATCGGTTTGAATGCCGTATCAAGCTTTATATAGCTTATCAAAATAAAATCGAAAGCAAGCTAAGTTCATCAGTCTTTTTGATGGAAATGACGACCGACTGCAAACGAGTCACAAAGGATTATTCCTCTATAGCCTCTATGTGGCTTTTGGATGCCGCTAATCAAAGTCCACCTTTAAACCCAACCATCAGTGGGACACAAAAACATTATACTAATGAGATTGTACAAATTCATACACATTAGTCACCAATTTGACAAAATTTTAAATAGCTAAAAATTTCCATGAGAGTTTGTTGGTTGTGTATCATTTAACCACTGGCATAAAAACACGTCCATTTTGCAGTTTAATCTGCCAATTTATATGGTAAGAAACTGTCTGATGAATGTGAAAAGTGACCAGTCACATTTTGCTTTGTTTGTATGTGGCATTTAAGAGCAGGTTCATGAAACATCACAATAAATGAAGTTCCAAAACGGAGGAGCCTAAACATTCAGTCCTGTCAATCATCATTATGAGCGTATATAAGCAGCGACAATTCTTACGCCATCCCTCCTCCTCCCCATCTCCTCCTCTATCTCTCTTATTCTTCCTCTGCGCTGTCCTGTCATAGAGGGTTTAGATCGAGCCTCGTTCGAGGACAGCAAGCCAAGTTCATTTACCATTAACTATATTAGGAATGAATGGCCATCCAAAATCATGAATAGATACATATGGAGAAACTCATTCAAATAATTGAACAGAAGTCAGTCTGTCATCAGCTGTACAGAAAACAATTAGTGGAAAATGTCTTTAGACTGTAATTATAATTTAGATTATAACATTAGACTAGTAGATGTCATGATTATAAACCGGACTCACCATGTACAGTGATGTTTCGAGGAAGACGTTTCTCTCCAGATTCAGACTCACACCAGTACACTCCAGTGTCAGATGTGCTGAGAGAGTCCATTACACATCGAGATCCTGTTTGTTTTGCACAAGTTTGTGTGTCTTTGTCTGTGTATCTTCTCACTGTCCATCCAGCAGAGTTACTCTGATCCTCACAGCTCAGAGAGAGAGAGTCAGATGAGAAGTGTTGACTTCTGCTGGGATTGATGACCAGAGACACTGAAGCAGAAACTCCTGAAAAGAGGAAAATCTCAATCAAAACTGACAGCACAGAGACTGCAGTGAAACACAGATCCGGATGAGCACAAGCATAAACCCTCACCAGTGATCCACAGTGTCTGTGAGCTGCTGTTGTGTGTGTAATAGGCTGGTCGTCCTCTCTCTGCTCTGCACGTATAAACTCCTGTGTGCTGTAGAGCAGCAGGACTGAGAGTGTAAGATCCTCCAGCTCCTCTGCTGCTGTCTGACAGATGATCATGATCTCTGAACCAGCTGAACGTCCAGCCTTTAGAGGAGCCTGAAACCTCACAGATCAGAGTCACTGATTCTCCTTCAGTCAGCCACGGCTGTGGAGACACTCGCACTGATGCCTGAGCTTCAGCTGAACAAAACATCACGAGTTACAGAGCCGTAGAGAAACTGATGGAGAAGCTGATCACAACAAACACACACTCACCTGAGACAGTCAGTGTAACAGCATCACTGCGCTGAGAGCTTTGAGTGTGTATCTGTCCTGTACAGGTGTATTTACCGCGGTGAAAGAGATCAACACTGCTGATGTTCAACTCTTGTGTTGAGGTTCGGTTGACAGTGTTTTTATATTGGTTGTTGGTTCCCTCTATTTCCCATCTGTATGTCCACTCAGTGTCTCCTCCCCACTTTATATCACATCTGAGAGTGACTGTTTCTCCTCTAAACACTCGTTCATCAGGTCGTACCGTCACCACAGCTTTAGGACTCACTGTACAAACACAGATTATTGCATTTATAGTTTCAGAAGTTGTGTAGATATTATCTCTGATCTGTATTTGTTGCATCACACACTACAGTCTCTCTCACCTGTAACATTTACCCACAGTGCATCACTGTATTGTGTGTAATAGACTGGTTTCCCTCTTCCAGCTCTACACCAGTACTGGCCTCCATCAGACACTGAATCAATCTTCAGGCTGTAGGAGTTTGTTTTCTTCTTCTCTGTCTCAGGGTTCAGTGTGTGTTTGTACCAGTAAGAGTCCCAGTTTCCAGTGGACGGATCCATGCGACAGGTCAAAGTCACTGTGTTTCCAGTCAGTGCAGCTCCTGCAGGATCTGATGTGAGTTCAGGCTTCGGCTTTAGATCTGCAGGAGAACAACAACAGATTCAGATCCTCAAGACTCAAATAAATGAGCATTTAAATGACTAAAATAATTGCTTCAGTCCTCTTATTGGAACAGATGTGGCTGATACAGAAGTGCATAAGAGAAGAGTTGAGCTCCACATTACCTCTTCACTCTCACCCCTCTTTTATCACAGAGACATGAACATCACTATCCAAACTTAAATAGTTGTAATTCAAGAATGATTTGGAATATAGACCTATGACTGCTCTTGTTTAAAGAAGACATTTGGAAGATTATTGTAGAAGTGAAAATTATGAAAGTGAAACTGAAAAAAATGTTTTATAGAAGTTTGAGTTTATGAAAATGTATAATGTAAAAAATAATAATCATTTATATAAAATATATATTTTTACAAAACATGTTTTACTTTAAAACTGCAAGAAAATCAAAGCCAAGTTGTGTTCCAAATTATCTAAAAAAATGAGCTTTCAGTGAGATTTCAATTTATGAAGTAGACATCTATTCAGAAGTAGTACATTTATGCATTTGGCAGACGCTTTTATCCAAAGCGACTTACATTGCATTATCCTATACATTTATACATAGGTATGTGCAATCCCCTGGGATCGAACCCACAACCTTGCGTTGTTAATGCAATGCTCTTACCAATGAGCTACAGGAAAGCTGAATGAGTGGTTTAGCAGATATGGTACTTGTGTAGTATAATATTGCAGATATATTTACTCATGCAACTTTGTGACATACTATCAGTATCACGTGCACTAGTACCTAAATAAGCACTAGCTAAAGAATAAGCACTACTAAATGTAGCCTAATACAGCGGTTCTTTTAAAATCTGTTCTTTTTCGGCTCCAAAATATGAAAATTTTATAATAGACTCACACACAGGTGGTAACGTTTCGGGCGCGGAGGCTCTTCGTCAGACAATTAAGAATTGAACACATCACGCCTTTATACTCACAAGTGACAAGTTCAAAATTCAAAAATTCAAAAATGTAATAAAATAATAATAAAAACAATACCAATGTCACCCAGAAAAAGACACTTGTGAGTATAAAGGTGTGGTGTGTTCAATTCTTAATTGTCTGACAAAGAGCCTACGCGCTCGAAACGTTACCACCTGTGTGTGAGTCTATTACTAAATTTTCATATTTTGGAGCCATGGTGTGCCAACTTTTTTCCCCTTTTTTATTAATTTTCTTGTCTAGCACCCAATTTGAGCAACATATTGCTTTGGATGTGCGTGCTTTTGATCTAATTTTAATGATAAAAAAAAAGCCATTATTTTATATGAAAAAGTTAATAATTGTATTTTACTGACAAAATATTTTAGTTTGTCTTGTATATTTTTTTATTCGATCACATTTTAAGGTGTCATGTGGTCATGTTACAGTGTACTCCACCTATGGGGCATGTTGTCACATTTCACTTCCATTCTTTCGGGGTAAATCAAGAAAAAACTATACACTGTATTAATCAAACAAAACCACATAATTGTACTAGTCGTGTGAAATTAATGTGGGGAAAAAATAAATACTCTGAACCCCAAGTGAATTTACACAAACTGAGAAAGTAAAAAAGTATAAGGCTGTTCCCCGCTCTCTAGATAATGAACTCTGAAAAGATCTGAGATCATAATCAGCCTGTCACTGTATATAGAGATGATTACAAACTCTTAAAGTCGGCATGAAACGGAAGTTGAGATTGTCATTTTTTCCTTGTTGTGACGTATATCCGAGTGAAACGGCTTCTGAAATTAGAAAAAAAATGTAGGGCGGGGCTTGATTTCGTCCTTCGGGAATTGATTGGATCGTTGGAGGTTGGGCGTTGCAAACAAAATGGAGGCAGATTTGAATGCCAGTTTACATTCAGTTGTGTAGGATTTCTCTCCACCGGACTCCCCACCGTTACTCTCCCATGAAGGATTTTTTATTGAGGAGCCCGGCGACGAGAACGAGGACGAGCAGCTAAATTTGCAGTCAGGAATCAGCCCATATTTATATGAGCCTCCCGCGAACCAAGATGAGTCAAGTCAAGTTATCAGTCAAGTTCACCATCGAGAGCATCTCGACGTGTCCGATAAGTAAATGATTTAGATAAGATAGACAGCCTACCGTTCGGACACTTCGAGATGCTCTCGAGGGTGAACTTGACTGATAACTTGACTTGACTCAAAACGAGACAGACACCGATAGCCGCACCCTCATCGGCTCTGGCCGCACCCTTTCGCCATGGCACGTGACCGAAAGAGAAGAGAGGTCGTTTCGAGGGGGGAGGGAAGGGTAATGTATTTGATTAAAGATTATAAGGGTAAATTAATTTTTTTTAAATAATGAAGTGCACAGATAAATCATTTATAATAAACACTACAATATTACATATAAAAAGAAGATTTGTCAAATTTGATTTCATGCCGACTTTAACTAACATAATCTGACTGAGTGTGAGATAAAGTAAACTCTTTTCTACTCAATGTCTTCAGGTTAAAGTGATGTGATGAAATGATGAACACACTCACCTGATACTGTCAGTGTAACTCCATCACTGATCTCTGAGTTCTGTGGGGTTTCAGGCTGAGTTCCTCTACATCTGTACAGACCAGCATGAGACGGATCCACAGATGTGATTATATAGATCTGGTCTTGTCCTGCGCTGTAATAGATCTGGTCTGTTCTTCTGCTGTTATCTTGATCTTTATACCAGCTGTACCTCCAGACTCCTGTCTCCTGTATGTCACATGTGAGATTGACTCTCTCTCCTCTGAACACATGAACATCAGGCTTCACCTTCACTACAGGTTTGGGTCTCTCTGTGAAATGAGCAAACACACACTTCATGTTTGAATCTTTTAAAACTCAAAATTAGATTTCACTGAAGAAGAAAAAACAAAGAGCAAAAGAGTAAAAGAGCACTTACCTCTCACTGTTATCTTTATAGCATTACTGAACTGTGAGTATTCTCCTCGCTGTGCTCTACACCCGTATGTTCCTCCATCAGAGACTCTCACAGAACTGATTGTTTTAGTTCCTGCATCATCACTGGATTCACGGTTTGAGTCTTTCCTCCAGAGAAACGTCCATCCAGTTGAGCTTCCCCCGTCACAGCTGAGAGTAACTGTGTCTCCAGTGAACACTGAACTCTGGGGCTTTACAGTCAGAATCGGCTGTGGTTTCTCTGGAAGTGAACAGTGATGCAGTGTTGAGCTCATATAGTGTTATTGCTCATATCTTTCACTAGTCTTCTGTTTTTATCATTCTTTTTTATACAAACTATGTAATTAATGTTGATGTAAAGGTTTGTCTTTTCTGCTCCACTAGTGAAACCAAACAGAATAACAAAAATATAGATTGAGAAGAAAATTCCAGCGCTTTCAAAGAATAATGTTAAAGTCTCTGGAAATTTCAGGGAATATTAGTTATAGTTCATAACAGGTTATGTGACAGACCCAGGTAAGTTTATGGAAAGTGGATAATCTTAATTTTTTTATAATAAATATGATAAATATCATCATATAACAAATGTTTAAAAAAAGGCCAGACATATAAAATAAACTTATTCAGCCATATAATATTTGCAAGCACATACTGTTTTTAGTTTTTAGTACTGTTTTCACACACACACACACACACACACACACACACACACACACACACAAGACGTGTGCAGTTACTGAATAATTAAAAGTGAATTGTCAGTCCTCTTATAAGAACAGATGTGGTTGAAAATTATAAGTGATGATCAATAAACAGAAGTGAATATGAAGACTCACCTGATACAGTCAGTGTAACAGCATCACTGAAGTCTGTGTGTGAGTCTGATGATCTCTCTCCTCTACAACTGTATTTACCACTGGCAGACACATGATCAGCTCTGAAACTGAACTCTGCTGTTATTCTTGTATATGTATAGTCAGTGTCTCCATCGCTAAACCTCCAGCTGTATATCTGAATGTCTCCTCCTCTCTGTATGTCACATGTGAGAGTGACTCTCTCTCCTATGAACACACGCTGATCTGGCTTCACCGTCACTACAGGTTTCACTGAGAAACATAGAAGTAAATATTGAAAAGCATCGCAGTATCAAGATCACTGTCATGAACTCAAAACTTCATCAGGAGAAAAACACTTAAATTAAAAACCTAGTTTGCTTGTAAATTGTAATGATTACATGTAAATATATGTGTTGGTAAAAACTAAATGAAACTGATATATGTATCCAGTCCGCATGTCCTTTGTATTATTGCTCTTCCAGTTCTGACCAGTAGATGATGCTGTTTACAGTCTGAGTGTTTAAAGATCTGGGCCCGTATTCATAAAGAATCTTAATGCAAAGAGTAGCTCCTAGTGACAAAATTCTAAGCAAATTCTTAGAAATGTGGGCGTTTACTCTTAAAATTAAAGAAAAAATCCTAGTAAAGAAAAAAGTAATTCAGAAAGCATCTTAACCCTTAAAAGAGGTCTTAAGGTCAAAATTGTTAGGAGCACGGACGAGGACTTTTAAGAGGCTTAAGAGTTTCTTTAGCAGAGGAGAAAATGGCAGAAAGACAAAGAGGGAGAAGAAATGTGTTGCAGACAGTGGATGACAGTGAGTTAATAAGACGCTATAGATTAGATCGTGCAGGGATCATGTTTGTGACTGATCTTATTAGAGACACGCTAACATCTCCGACACAGCACAGAAATGCCATAGCGCCAGAAATGAAAATAATCACTACATTACGATATTTGGCAACTGGGAAAATTCCATGTTTGATACATTAAAACCAACATTCAAACCACCACTTAAATAGACATGCCAGCAATCAGTGTAATTGGAAAGAGTGGAACAATGTTTATTTCATTCTAAGCCAATCAAATACCTTATAGGAAATTAACAGCATGGTAAATAAAATAAAAAGGATTTATATACACATATATAATGTGTGTGTGTGTGTGTGTGTGAGAACGGTCAAATAGGAAAAATTACGCATGTAATTTCAAAGTGAAGGTTTAGAATAGACCCTATACTTAAAATCACTTTTTTTTTTCCTTCTTGGACAACCAACCAATCACAGTCGTCAAAAGATTGTGTCATACATAGCAACGGGGTCAACCCCGCCTCCTTACTAAGATGAACGTTTTTGGCTTTTCCTTACTCAGAGTTGCTCTCAGATCGGTCCTGAATCGCTTTTAAGCTAAGACTCCTACGTAAAAGTTTTTAAGCTAAATTAAGAGTTTTCTGAGAGGATTCTTATGAATACGGGCCCTGAACTGAACTTACTAACTTCTATCTGTCTGTTCTCAAGCCCTTTTCTCTTCCAGCCCTTCCAACCAAACCACACTGAATGAATAAAGCTAAGCATTGGTGCTCAAGATCTTAATGACACACAGTCAATCATTAATATTGCAGCAAAAACTCAGAAACATGCAAATAAAACTCACTGTGCAAAACTCATTTCTGTTTTATACAGTGGATTATGATCTTTTGAAATCAATGTCTGACTGAACTACTTTACAACTGCATGACTGTTTGATTGATTGAATAAATAGCAGATTTCTGTAATGTTTTGCAGCATAAGGAACTACAGTCAGATGATTCTGTGAAATATGCAAAACATGGACATAAAACATCAGCAAACAGACAAATGAGGGATCCTGATGTATCCATGAAGACAAATAAACTATTACAACATAATTCACATTAGTTAAAAACTCAAATGTACTGCAGTAACGGACAGTACCTTGACTGAGTCCAGAGTGAACGAGGGACATCAGCACTAAAAGCAGAAGAAACAGATATGAAGCTTTTCCATTCATTCAACACAATGTAAATCACACACTGAAACATGTCTAGAGTTTATTCTACATGAACTGAAAGTGTTTTTCTGTTGTGATGCTCATTCAGGGGAGAACTGATGGATTATTGTCCAGCATTCAACATCATCACACACGATGACGTCACAGGACTCGTGAACTGATACAAGAGTCGATTCACTGATTCACTGTTTGATTCACTGTTTGATTCACTGATTCACTGTTTGATTCACTGATTCACTGATGCTCAACAATAAAGCAGCAGTTTGAACCACTGAGCTTCACAACATACAACATTATATGACATTATACTCATCAATAAATGTGATGTCAGTGTATTTCTGTAACTCTATTCATAGTTCTTCTTGTTCTCTTGTTTTGTGTTTTTTTTAAAGTTTTGTATTTTCTTTAATATATTTTTTTTGCTCCCTATTGAATTTTGCCTGTATAACATGTCCCTGACCCTAACATGAAAGACACTATTAAAAATGTATGAATAATATAGAATCATGCACCTTTCACACCACTACAATGCATTATATCACAGTACATAAAGATACACTTTATGAATAAAGACACTTGCATACACATGTTAAAAAAGAAAATATTAACATGAATGTGATTAACGTTTCACATCACTGATTCTTCACTGGAACAGAACAAGCTTCAGAACCAAATCAGGCCAAAGTGTTTGAGACACACGACATCACTTCCTGTTTGACGTCGGCACCATCAACTTCATTGTGACTTTGTAATGGCTGCAAAACTAATTTGGACACTTAGTGTGTTTCACATATAGTACACTTTAATTTAATTACTTTAATAAAAAAAAATTAAAATAAAATTGGTGCTTGGGATTTATCATGGATTCACTTCGAATTTTACTTCTTTTGTATTTTCTTTTTTTTTTAAAGAAATAACAGTTTTGAATATTCGTGCACACCCCTAACTGTGACTTTATAGTAGAATAATGTGGATATAGTAGCCTACAGCTGAAATTAACCACAACCAGAAAGAAAACCTCCTGCAAGTGACCTCATGCTTCTGGTCTAAGAGTATTTTCACACCTCGTGTGTTTCAGCACTTCAAGAGCTCTCGCCTCGGCAGAAATAATTCATATGTCAACACTAAATGATCTCAGTTCCTCCTAAAAGGACCCAAAAACAAACCATATTCAGACCCCAGTATGTTAATGTGTTGACCGCTCGCAGTCTCTCAAACAAACTAGTGTGAAAAAGCCCTTAAACCACATTAAACATATATCAATATATTTGCTATTTAAATAAATATAGATCAAGTACAGTTTTCAATCAAGACATTTGTCAAAATAAAATGTATTAGCGTTGCTAAAATATGAATAAATAAATATGTTTAAAAGGACAACAAAAGTCTGAGATACTTCCTGATTGTCCAGCATTGGTGGAACATGTTCATATGTCGACGTCATGAACTTGTTCTGGAAACCTGAGGTTATTCTGACACACGTGTGAACTGACATCATACAACAACTAAATATGAAGTTTAGGCGAACTGGTTAAAAATAACTGAAACGTGTCTCAGAAAAGAGAAGTTAGTTCTGAGAAAAGCTCTACTTTGTTTGATAAACTGTTAGTTTGAAAAATGAAATTGAATTGGCCAAATACATTTTGCAGTTATTTCTCAATAAGAGAGTCAGAGAGAAAGAGAAGTGATAGAGAAGATGATTGTGTGTTCGGTCTCTGTTCTCAAACTCTCTGAGTCTCTGATGGAGAGATTATTTAAAGATACAGCATCATTCAACACTAACTCACATCAACACAAATACATCTGATTTATCTCAACTACTTGAAATAGGAGGAAAGATGTTACAACAAAACTAAGCAAAAGTACATGTACACATTGCCTCCATCTTTCACACACATTATCACACAGATAAATGCATCATAAACCTCTTCATCTGATCAACACGTAACATCATCACATAAGATCTGGGGCCGTATTCACAAAGAATTTTAAGGCTAAAAGTAGCTCCTAACTGGCGAATTTAGGAGCAACAATACTGATGGTTGTGGATCTTGTGAGGGATGCAATAACAGCGCCAACTAATCGCAACAACCCAATCAGTGCCAAATTTCCCTTTTATTATGTTTTTTTTTTCCCCCAGCACCAACTGGGCCAGCAGCAGTAACTGATCCTGCATCCAGTTGGGCTTTCTTTTCCGTTTTGGCGAGTTCATAATCCACCGTCATTCAACTATTTCAATAGGAGCAACATTGCCTTGCTTTAAGTAGTCTATTTAGGCTAATAGGATGTCAATTAACCAAGCAAGTGTTAATGCAAGTGTCGTTTTTCATTATTAGGCAAGTGGCGGTTTTCATTAGGGTATTAGGCTACCTTGATTTAATTTAATTTAATTCACGACTTTTCTCTCTCTCTGCCTTTTTAGAATTACACTTCACTGGGTCCTGCACAAACATGTCATTATATATGCATTTCGATGACATTACTATTATTATTTTGTGTAGGACACAGACATATTTAGATGTTGTAATTTCATGATTTGGTGTGTCTGTGTTATGTTCTGCATGATGGCCCTGTCATCTAACAACCAATCACCGTGATCATTGCGAGGAAGCTCGTGCATGAGTAATGACGTCATCCATAGCAACGAAGACACACTCTTAGTTTAGGAGTTGTCATTTTTCTTTACTAAGAGTAGGTCTGAAAGGCGTTGTGAATAACTTTTAAGAGAAAACTCCTAGCTAAAATCTTTTAGTGTGATTTAGGAGTACTCCTAGTGGTAAGATAAAATTCTTTGTCAATACAGCCCCTGATCAATAAATAATTCTAAGCAAAAATACAAGCACACATTGCCTCCATCTTTCACACGCATTATCACACAGATAAATGCATCATAAACCTCTTTATCTGGGGCCGTATTCACAAAGCATTTTATCTTACCACTAGGAGTACTCCTAAATCGCACTAAAAGATTTTAGCTAGGAGTTTTCTCTTAAAAGTTATTCACAACGCCTTTCAGACCTACTCTTAGTAAAGAAAAATCACAACTCCTAAACTAAGAGTGAGTCTTCGTTGCTATGGATGACGTCATTACTCATGCACGAGCTTGACTGAAGTGACCACCTTGATTGGCTGATGATTGTAACGCGGGAATGATTCCAAACACCTCCCCTACGATGATGAGTGACAGGTGACAGGTCTGAGAATGCGTGCGCTACACAAGTAGTGCAAAGGACGGAAGATGATGAATAACTGAATAAATAGCCTAAATGAATAAAGAGTAAGGCAAAACAAATAGCCTAGAAGCCTAATGAAACATATGGATTGATGCAATATCTTTGCAACATTATTGAATTAATCTGTCACTATATGCCTCTGCCTACGTTTGCAAAGAGAAGAACATTTTAATTTGATTCACAATGAAACGTTACAATTAGTTTACATGCAATGAGTAGCCTAGTTTTGGTTGTTGTTGGTGGCGTTATTGCATCCCTAGTTATGCCTTCAATGCAAAATTGTTCCCTCGCGATTGGAAGCTCCTGTAGCTGTATTCATCCCGCATACGCATTTCAAAACATCGCAACGTGAAATGCCACAAAAAGCGGTTTGTGAATAGGTCTTAGTGAGTTAGGAGTCCTCTCGACTTCTTTTAAGCTGTCCCAGACTTAGGTGCTACTTTTAGGGCTAAAATGCTTCGTGAATTACTCTTAGTGAAAAAAATTAGGAGTCCTAAAGTTAGCAGTGACACGCCCATTATTTTTAGGAGTTGCTCCTAAATTCGCCAGTTAGGAGCTACTTTTAGCCTTAAAATTCTTTGTGAATACGGCCCCTGATCAACACGTAACATCATCACATACGATCTGATCAATAAATAATACAATAAACAGTGAGACTGTGGATTCATAGACTCTCCTACACAACACTCATTATTATATCCCATCTTCAGCTGAATACAATGCATTAGAAACAGAATAAAGTAAAGAATATGATCTTATACTCACAGATGAGAGGCAGTGCACTGGAGCCCATACTGTCACATTAATAGACTGTGTTAACAGCGCTGAGTGTTAAACACACACTTCCTGTGTTAGAAAGAAGAGATGAGGGAGGAGGAGACAAATCTCTACACAGAAATACACAGATAAAGAAAAGAGAGATCCAGTCTAAGATATTTAGCTACTAATTTATTCAAGTTGTCACAGCTCTGTTCATCTACTTGAAAATCATATTTTCCAGATCAGTTCTGATGGAGATTGTTCTCACTGTTATTGTGTTCGTTCACACAGTCACACACAGAAGACAGACAGTGATTAAAGTGAAATCACCACGTGACATCTAATGTGTGTCTAATGTAACTCTACAACATATCAGTGAATGAAATATACAGCCTTTTATATCATAAAGTGTCGTTCCATAAAAGCTAAAATGCTGCTGGTCAAAGGTGTTTTCTGTTCCTCAGCGCTTCGGCTCTCAGTATAACAGGCCTCGACTCGATGGATCTGAAGAAATGGTTGGAGAAACAGAATCACAAAAGGCCAGAGCTTCTTTAAGTTAGGGTTAGGGTTAGTAGTAGTAAGTTAATAAAGTTAATAGGGCCTTTGGAAAAAGAGTCCTGGGGCCGTATTCACAAAGCATTTTATCTTACCACTAGGAGTACTCCTAAATTGCACTAAAAGATTTTAGCTAGGAGTTTTCACTTAAAAGTTATTCACAACGCCTTTCAGACCTACTCTTAGTAAAGAAAAATGACAACTCCTAAACTAAGAGTGAGTCTTCGTTGCTATGGATGACGTCATTACTCATGCACGAGCTTGACTGAAGTGACCACCTTGATTGGCTGATGATTGTAACGCGGGAATGATTCCAAACACCTCCCCTACGATGATGAGTGACAGGTGACAGGTCTGAGAATGCGTGCGCTACACAAGTAGTGCGAAGGACGGAAGATGATGAATAACTGAATAAATAGCCTAAATGAATAAAGAGTAAGGCGAAACAAATAGCCTAGAAGCCTAATGAAACATATGGATTGATGCAATATCTTTGCAACATTATTGAATTAATCTGTCACTATATGCCTCTGCCTACGTTTGCAAAGAGAAGAACATTTTAATTTGATTCACAATGAAAAGTTACAATTAGTTTACATGCAATGAGTAGCCTAGGTTTGGTTGTTGTTGGTGGCGTTATTGCATCCAATGCAAAATTGTTCCCTCGCGATTGGCAGCTCCTGTAGCTGTATTCATCCCGCATACGCATTTCAAAACATCGCAACGTGAAATGCCACAAAAAGCGGTTTGTGAATAGGTCTTAGTGAGTTAGGAGTCCTCTCGACTTCTTTTAAGCTGTTCCAGACTTAGGTGCTACTTTTAGGGCTAAAATGCTTCGTGAATTACTCTTAGTCAAAAAAATTAGGAGTCCTAAAGTTAGGAGTGACACGCCCATTATTTTTAGGAGTTGCTCCTAAATTCGCCAGTTAGGAGCTACTTTTAGCCTTAAAATTCTTTGTGAATACGGCCCCTGACCTTTAAAAAGTTTCCTTAATGTGTGTTAACAGACCCTGAATCTGGAGAACATTAGGACCCTGAAACACACAAGCTGTCGACCAGCGATCTGCAGTCAACATCACAATCCCTGTTGCTGATAAAGTGGATGCATTTGAAATAGCTTGTTTGTTTAATAAAGCTTGTTTTACATGAGGATTGAATAAACAAGTAATGTAATGTCATTCAAATTTGGCAGAATCTGCAAATTTTCCATCCTTTTTTATTTTATTAAAAACATTATTTCTGTAATATGAGATAAAAATCTTCGTCATGAAAGTGTTTTCATCCTATTTCACATAATTTGCAGCAATTTGTCAACATTTAAAGCCCAGTGTGATTGTTTCTAAGAAAGTAAACAAAGATATTCATTATAAAATATTTAACTTATCTTTTACTATAATATTATTCATTTCAAATGATCAGAGACTCAATATGAACTCATATGTACAAATGAACTGATAATTGTTCACAACAAGATGGCATGATGTTGATCTCAGGCAGCAAACTACCTTTTTGGACCCGACACTGCTCCTTTACTTTTTTTTTTTTTTATAATAATAATAATAATAATAATAATAAAAGATATATAATATCAGCTGACATGTCTGTTCGGTGAAATGAGTGTGTATGAGCAAGTTAGTGTGTGTGAGTGTGTGTGCATGTGTGAGTGTGTGTGAGTTAGTGAGTGTGTGTGTGTGTGTGTGAGTGAGTTACTGTATGTGTGTGTGTGTGTGTGCAACCACCAGGAACACCCTAGCAAACACCGAAAATTCCTTAGCAACCGCCTAGCAACACCATAGAAACCACCCAGAACACCCTTGCAACCACCTAACAGCATAGCAACCACCCAAAATTCCTTAGCAACCACCTAGTAACAGCATAGCAACCACCCAAAATTCCTTAGCAACCACCTAGCAACACCATGGCAACCACCCAGAACACCCTAACAACCGCCTAACAGCATAGCATCCACCCAGAATACCCTAGCAACCACCCAGAACACCCTAGCAACCACCTAATTTAAACTACTTTGTGATTGGTTGGACACATTTTATGATGAATATATTATCAGGGACACCCAAGCTCCCCAAAAATGGGGTGAACTTTTTTTCCCTCACAAAATAACAATTCATGCCATTAGAGGGTTAAAACCATGTTCATTTATTCTCTAAAAGGATAGTAGTGGGAAAGGATAGTTAAGAAGTGAACATGGTTTTGGATTTCTAAAAAAGGGAAGTCAATGAAAATGACAGACATTCTTTGAATCTTTGATCTTGTGATGATATTTTGAGGTTTATGAAACTAAAGATGCAGAACATTCATAAATGTTTCCTCTACTCTGGTTAAAACCACAGAGCAGAAACAGAGCAGAAGTCAAACCACGACTATGAGCTCAACTCTTTTATTAGGCCTGAAGAAATAGGTCGGCTGTTGAAAGCACAATCATCTTTAAGTAAATTGCCGGTTAAGTTTGAAACCCTCCACAGGGTGTCCGGAAAGAGACTTGGTCAGTAGATATTTGGGAATATCCCGTTTATTTGTCACCACATATCTCAGATATTAGCAGTTTCCCTTATTGGGGTATTGCCTATATTATGTGTTTTTATTTGTGGATATGTGCAATGCACATTAAAAATAACAACACATAAAACAATAATTTGCTCACTTAACACATGCAGCTTTCCTGGTACAAGACACACAACAAAACAATTTCCAGTAACAGTCAATATAGACATTTCAGGGCTCGCAAAATTTCAAAATCGCTGGTAGCCCTTCGGGCAGGCACTCTTCAGATTTTGGTAGCCCGAAATGAATTTTACTAGCCCAGATAAAAAGACAATTTTCTATTTAGAAAATTGGTTAGGAATCAAAACAATGAATCAAAAACTTTTACAAAACACAAAATATCAACAAATATGCATCTGGTTCTAACTGAACTTAAATGTGTGTGACAAGTATGGAACATGAATCAGTCATGTCTGTGGCTCAGCCCCCAATGAGGGTATGAAAAAAAAGTAATAAAAAGTAACACTTTAGTTTAGGGTCTAATACTCACTCATACTCAGTCAGGGGGGTTCGAGAAAATTTTGATTTCTCTGATCTACATATGTGCATTTTAAGATGTTTTGAAGGCCCCAAAAAATGGATAACAATAGCTTTAAAACCATGTAAGTGGGCAGCTGATTATTTTTCTCTCCTCATCAGCATCACACTCCTATTCTCTTTGTCTTCCCCTCCTAAAGCTGAGCTTTGACTGATATAGGCTTTTCATTTTTGTCTGTCAGTGAAGTAAACATAGGGTCATCTGATAGGTTGATTTATGAATCCTTTTCTCAGACACATTAATTTACTGAAAGCTACTAGGAAAGCTAGGTAGCCTAAGTTTATTAAATTCATTCACAGTAGGCTATGTACACATTCATTATTGATCTTATTCCTAATACAGGGCTTTATAATCAAAGAGGTGCTGCATTTAAGGTTATTAGGGGGTTACATTTTTTTATTTCTGATATGTCCATTTCAAGACATTTTAAGGCCAAAAAAGGATAAGAAATAGCTTTAAAACAACGTCTGTGGGCAGTAGATTATTTGTCAATACCTGCTCTCACTTCTTATCCATCACTCTTTCTTTTTCTCTCAGTCTCCTCATCTTGCCCTGTCTCTTCCCCTCCTAAAGCTGAACTTTTTTAATTTACTGAAGGCTACAAATTGTAATAATTCTCAACATGTACACATTCATTATTAATCTTGTGCCCAACATGAAAACGGCTTTGTTAATGCTCTGTTAATGTCCCCTCACAATGACAGCAAACTAATTATTAGTCACGTTACATAGGCCTATTTTCAGTTCAAAATGGCGAAATTCGACAAAAGTATATTCGTTTGTCTGATCATTTTTTGTCATTCGTTTCACATTTATGACCTAATGAAATGTTTAGTTTAGCTACTTACATCTTATCTCGCACTTGACCGTAAACTGAAGCGAGTCACTCTTCTCAAATTCGCGCTCAGAAGCTTCTGTGTATATAAAGCCCGCCTACTTTGATTTGATTGGTCATCTCAAATATTCTGACATTGACAGACCAATGAGACTCAGATGAACACACACACACACACACACACACTCTGTCCTCTGTTTCTGACGTGCGCTCTGCTCGGAGCCACTGCGGATTGAAGATGAAGAACGCGCTGAATCTGATTATAACAAGACTGAAGCGAACAGTATTTCAGATAGCCCGTCGGGCAGGCCGGTTATACATTTTGGTAGCCCGAATGGAAAACAATATAGCCCCGGGACGTCGGGCAGGCGATTTTGCGAGCCCTGCATTTTACATCCTTAAAGCCTTTCCGTCTCTTATACATGGAGCCAAATAATACACACTCGCTCCGCTCACCAAGGGTGCAACTAGACTTGCTGCTTTCCTGAATTAGCCGCTAGCTTGAAGGTCTCTGAAATATTACAGCGTGCCTTGCTGCTAAGGAAGTAGGGGAAGTAGCGTGTTGGTCCCGTAGGCGGCTGTATGTACGAAATGTTATTTTTATCTATTCATCTTTAATTTTGTACAGTAGCCCTGCTGTATGGCTACAACACTTCCCTCGGCCGGCCATGCAGTCACACACTACTTCGAGAACTTTGCAGTTTTGGTACATTATGGTACGAGTTCACTGCCTGTGAAAACCTCATGACACCTTTTAATGTGATGAGCTCATCTGTGAAGGTATGCAGTATCTGGCCAATCCATCCGGAGCTCATGTAATTCTGACCTTCAATCAATGCCCTGTAGTTTAGGTTCTGAAGCTCGCATGCCAGATGATTAATAAAATAATCTTGAATACCTGTAAGCTGCCAACTCTCATGCCTTCACCGTGAGACACAGCAATTAACACTTTTCACACGCTCTCACGCCACACATCCATTTTCTCACGCACAGAAAAATCGCGAAGCAAAGAGGACACGGAGACCGACAGACTATAGAGCAGGTGTTAGAAATGTATTTTCTTTATCTAGTTTTCATTACACCAAATAAAGGACGGAGAGAAAAAGGCACTTCGTGTTGGAATACTTTATTTCTAACAGCAGGTTACTTATGATATATAAAAAAAGCTCTGCTCTCAGATTCTGTCAATTTTATTATGAAATTTAAACAATAAATACCGTTTTGGCGTTTGTAAATGTGACGTGACAGATCCCTAGCGGCACGTGAACCGATCATCTCAACTTAATAGTAAATAAACACAAATGAACAATGTGAAAAGAAACAGTACAACTCACCGAAATGTATAGGCCTATTCATCATACATAATATCGATCAATCAGTGTTTTTTAACCGCGGAAAGGGTCAATAAAACAGCTGGAGAACAATTATGTCACATATAATATTTACCTCAGGAAAGCCATTTAATGACCATAATAGTTTATAGCATGTTAGTTGGCTAGGAAAAAAGAGCTATAGAGAGTATTTTGCTAAATATGTGTACTATATTACATATTTATTATATTTTTTACTTATATCATTAAATAAAGTTGTTATTATAATAAAAAAACGCATTATATTTAATTTGAGTTATTTTTAACCTTAAATAATACTGCCAGCTGATAAGGCTCTCTGTATGTTTAACTTACAGCAGGTGAGATTTAGGTGAGGCCTGGCCCACCCAATCAGAAGCTTGGCCCACCTTGACCCCACACCACATAACAGCCAATCACAAAATTGTTCAATCTTAAATCTTCAATCGCTGCTCTCACGCCACACACCATGTTCTTATGCAGTGAAACATACATCGCGGAGCAGAGAGGACACTGACAACGCGCTGACAGACAGGACAGAGCAGGTTACTTTTAATATGAAACAGAGTCTCACTCTCAACTTTAAAATTTGGTCATTTTTTAACGCAATTTAACAAATAAATACCGTTTTGTGGCTCTTAAATGTGCCTGACAGATAGCTGTAGTTCCTCAGTTAAAGCTGCTCGTGAACCAATCATCACCCAGCTAACACAGTTACGTTGTGAAGACATAACCGGACCGGACGCGATATTTTTTTTCACAGGATGGTAGGGGAAGACTCATGAATATTCATTAGGGAAGTCATCCCTGATTGGTCTTAACCCCAGTGACGGGTAGGTTTAGGGCGGGGTTAGGGGTAGGTCATCAGACCCCCAGTGGCGGGTAGGTTTAGGGGTGGGGTTAGGGGTAGGTCATCAGACCAATCAGGGATGACTTCCCTAATGAATATTCATGAGTCTTCCCCTACCATCCTGTGAAAAACAGTATCGCGGACCGGACCATATTCGTCGTAGCGACGTGCCACATAACGTTCCAGTGACGTAACTTTGTGATTCCCATAATCGTCGTGGCGACGTTATAGTGGTACGTCGCTGGAACGTGGCAGGTACTTCCTAACGACCAAAATACCACGTCCGCATTTATTTTTAATATACTTCTCACCTTTAGTCCTGGGAATTAAGATGTGCTTGATCCATAACATTGAAATCCACATAGAACTGATAAACTCAAACATTTCATTCTCTGCTGTAAAACCTTATACATTCTAATAGGGAATTGTGTATTGTTTTCTGTTAATACGTTTAGGGATCAATACATATATGTAATGGAAACCAATACAAACTTGTATTAAATTCTAAATAGAAAATGGCCCAAAACCACACTGCATTAATTTATTAATCAGCATTTATTCAGTGTTTCTTTGTACAAACTAAACCAATACATTTTGAACATTAACGATGTTTTTTAAAATTTTTAACCATGTTAACAAGTAATGAGTACAGAAATGTAACATCAATTAATTAATCAAAAAACATAATCAATGAATAATGTAACCAACTATTAAAATGTTTTAATCTTTTTACTGAAAAAAAAAGTGTTTGATATTCTTATTGATATACTCTCTATAATTTGGCGGATAAACAATAAAGACCTTAAAAAAAAGAAATTAAAAGATTCAGCATTTTCTTTATTATTAATTTTATTTGCAGAAATAGGTTCAGTTGTTTCCTGTAGTGTCCTATGAGGCTCCAGCTACAAATGTCTGGTGGTGATGTGCTTCATTGCTTCACTACCAGTAGCTAAACCTGAACAATGCGACAATTACCAAAGATCTATAGTCCTTGAGCTTCTCTGAAGCTAACAAATAAAATACAAATATCGTTCATAAAGAGTAAAGATATGTAAAAGGAACAATATAGATTTCTAGCATTTCTCCTGTATTATTTCGCCCACCAAAATATACATAAAGGGTTTTTTGTTCAAGAAAATGAGCATGATGACTGCGTCCCAGCTGTGGAAACCGCTCTTTCAGACAGAGTTGAGGAGGCAGAAGGAGATGATGGAGAGCTGTGGGAGAAGAGGATGAGTCTCTTTCTTACCCCACCAGTGGAGGGAAGGGTCTTCTGAGGCAAGGAGAGGAGGATGGTCTCTCTCTATATATTGCTGGAAAATAAAAATAAAATGTACCATACTATTGTAGTCAGGTTTATAGTTTTTTGTTAGAAAGGAATAAGAAAATTGTCTAACTTACGTATTCCTCCTCCTCCTCTTCCTTATCCCGAGCTGCACTGTCACCTCATCGTCCTTCTTAGGCAGCTAAAACAGAGGAGTACTTTATTAATGTTGCTAATATAATGCAGTTTTTCGAAAATACAGTAAAAACAGTAATATTGTGACTATCATTAAAATGTAAAATAGCTGTTTTCTATTTTAATGTATTTTAAAATGTAATTTATTCCTGTGATCAAAAGCTGAATTTTCAGCATCATTACTCCAGTCTTCAGTGTCACATGATCCTTCAGAAATCATTCTAATATGATGATTTGATGATCAAGAAACATTTATGATTATTATCAGTGTTGAAAACAGTTGAGCTGCTTAAGATTTTTGTGTAAACCATGATGCCCTTTTCAGGATTCTTTGATCAATATAAAGTTCAAAGAAAAGTTTGAAAGTTAAATCTTATAACATTATAAAAGTATTTACTGTCACTTTTTATCAATTTAATCCATTCTTGCTATTAATGTTTTCCAAAATCTTACTGACCCCTAACATTTGAATTGTGTACACAAAAACATGAAGCAGCATAACTGTTTTCAACATATTAGATAATAATCAGAAAAATTCATTGATCATCAAATCATCATATTATAATGATTTCTGAAGGATCATGTGACACTGAAGACTGGAGTAATGATGCTGAAAATTCAGCTTTGATCACAGGAATAAATTGCATTTTACAATATATTCACATATGTTATTTTAAATGTTAATATTATTTCACAATATTACTGTTTTACTGTATTTTTAAACAAATAAATGAGTCAGTAATATAGGTAAAAATATGGTGGGGGAAAATGGATATGAAGTTATTTAATCCTCAGTTCTCCCTGTGTTTCCCACTTCTCTGTCAGCAACTTCCTTAAGAAATGTTGAAATCGTAGAGCTTCCCCTCTGTTGTAGAGCTCTGTTGTCGCTGCTAAAATAACATAACATGTATCAATATTTCTTTACCGTGAAAGATCAAAACGCATCTAAACTAGTTTCAGACAATTTTAGCTCAGTGTAAGTGACGTCATCGATTAACAGCACAGCTGCTACATTTATGTTATATCAGTTTGTTAAATAAATTAGTCAACTTCCAATCACACATTCAACTGCACATCATAACCTCTTATCTACACAAAGATGTGATTATAAGCCCAAACTTTTGTAAATAAGAGCTTTAGGTTTAGCCTGACTACATCAGACTTCGTACTTCCGCTCAATTTCATTTCGCTTCTGTACTCAGTCTGAGACCGCGTCATAGCTTTCCGTTTTCCTCCGGCCTGAAAACAGCCGGCCAATCAACGAACAGAGGGCGGGCTGAGAGCCGTGACGTAGAGGCTGATTGTACCGTGGATGCGTAGATTTACTTCACATAATCTGCAAAAGTCGTTCACAGCCATGTTCACTCCGGTATTTCGCTCAATGGTTTTGTTTTCGCATCATACATGTGTTTACAGTGGAAGTTAGATGCGGCTGAGCATGCGCATAACACACACCATAACCAAACGTTATGTGATTGGCTTACGGGTAACCAATGATTTTAAACTTCAGACTAGCGCCCCCAGGCGGTAAAGAAAACGTTTTTCTATTACGGAACTCCAGACTCTCTCTACGAAGCAAAGCGAAGTAGCAGAGTCTGGTATTACCAGGCTACTTTAGGTTAGCCTCTCTTCTGAAAACGGTTGAGATGCTAACGGACTTTTTCGAAGACACTAAACCATTTCTACAAAGTAGCCTCAATATTCAACAGATGTAATAACACGTAAAAAAAGTGTCAGGAACAGTTGTGTATATTATGTGTGTGATTTTAGAGACTAAACTCACCTGAAAGCAGTGAAAACAACAGCAAGAGAGGGAGCAATTTGCTGATATCCGTTTTGTTGCGGCGCCGTTTCCATGGCAACTCTGCGCCGCTCCAGGGTTTGAAAGCTACTCAAATGTTCAGCCCGCACGCTCATAAAACACGTCAGTCACACAGCATTTACATAAATAAACATGTAGAATTAACACATTACTTAAATGCAAATCTCATGAATTTAAAACTCATTTTTAAGTTCTTCAAGTTTGAAGTTCAGTTTGAAGATTTTTTTAATTGTTGTTTTTACGAACACCCAACCTCCTTAATAATAATACAAATAATAATAATAATTATAATTATATACAAACGTTTATATTTATGACAAGGTTGTGAGGACGTCGTGGTAAAGTTCCATTTTTTTAGAATCTTGGCTAACGTTCCAGAAACGTTGTGGGCACGTCCTTCCATGGAGAACGTTGTAAAGACGTGGTCCACTGGTCACCAGATAACTTTCCAGATAATTTCAATTATATAAATAAATGCATTACAAATATTATCCTAGTGATAATATGCCATTTGGATATTATATGGAACATTTACTTAATTCATCAAAGATTTTATTAAGTTATCTGGTGACCAGTGGACCACGTCTCTACAATGTTCTCCATGGGATAAACTAGCGACGTCTTTTGAGGACGTGCCCACAACGTTTCTGGAACGTTAGCCAAGATTCTAAAAAAATGGAACTTTACCACGACGTCCTCACAACGTTGTCATAAAGTAATGTCACGCTGACCAAATGACGACTAACTGACGACGTCGTCACAACGTACTGTGTTAGGCCCCGATCACACCTAACGCGTTTTTCAGGTTCGAAAACGCGAGGTGCACAGCACTGCCCAATCACACAGAACGAGCAGTGCGCTGCGTTTTTTATGTTGCTAGGCAACCACTGAAACAACTGTCCTGTCAGTCAAGTAAACATCAAATCAGCCTTTTATTAACTTTATTTACTTTCTGTTCACATTGTGGTAGTTACGGTTCGTGAATTCGTTAAGCTCCTGGTAACCCGCGAGAGCACCACAAGTTTATCCTCCATCATCGCACTCTCCGGGGAGTCCGGGCGTTCAAGCAACTGTAGCTTTCATCACTAAAACGGAAATCCCGCCTCTCCATTCATTCGATTGGACAGTGGAAAAAACCGCGATGACGTCGGGCGCTTTTTCCGCTTGGAGTTGCTTTTTTTTCAACTTCAAAAACGCGAGGCGCAGCAGGCGCTTAAACAGCGCGCAGAACGCTCACTGCCATAGGAAACCAATTGAAAATAGGCGCCTCGCACTGCCAAAAACGCGTCAGGTGTGATCGGCCCCTTAGCTGGGCACTTCCTTCTAGTAAATTTATAGCATCAAATAAACATAAATGAACATAAGAAGGAATGCTGTTTTAACCGCGGAAAGACGTCAGTAGTACACACGCCGTTATTCAAGTTCAAAACCTCCAACGTTAATCTAACTCTCCTGACTGCTTTGTCGGACGCAGATGGCGGATTATTGGTCAGATCGCCTGTCAATCAAACTCCCTGCGAAGTTTGAATCTTCATGATGACTTGTAATCAAGAGTTACTACACTCTGTAGCCTAATAAAACACAACATGCACAGATTTCTTTTTCCGAAAGGAAACCCTTGTGTTTTTAGCTCATGAAAAAGCAATAACACATGAACTGGACATGGGTGAGTTTGTAACAGAATTCTCTAAAATGAGTAGAAAGCTATAGCGTTATTATAATGTTGTAAATTATAGTGATGTAAGTAGATCTTTTTCAAGACTGCCCCGTTTTCCTCAAATCTAAAGTTACTAAACTGATACAAGATCTGTTGTGTGGTTAAAAAAAAAAAAAAAAAAAAAACTAAATATACATAAGAATGTAAAAATAAAAGTGTAAAAAATAACAATGGCCAAAAATTTGTAATGTTATACTACATTAACAGACGTGAGAATAATTCTTAAGAAAAACAGCATTTCAGATAAAATTTACATTTTTAGTTTGTAACAGTTTTCTAAAAAGAGCAAAAAGCTGATGTTGTAAATGGTATAGTGATGTAAATAGTTATTTTAAAAGACCTGCCCCTTTTTATCAAATCTAAAGTTACTTGATACAGGATCTGTTAAGGGGTAAAACAAATAATAATACAAATATTACAAACGCAAAAAGAGAGAATGTAAAAATAAACCTGTTAAATATTTTTATCTCTCTATATATAGAGTTGCTAATAGTTGCAAAATATATAAATAAATAAATTTCAAAAAATACACCCGGCCCACCTGGAACATCACTTGGCCCACCTTTCATCTCATATCTGGAGCCGGGCCTGCTGTGAAAAATGATGACATTTATTTAAAGGCCTGCCAACGTTGGTTGATATCACTTGTATGGTCATTAAACCTCAATAAATGCATATATAGAAAAAACTATAAGTGTTCAACAGATTATGTGTTAAAGCAGCACTCAGTAGCTTCGGGACTTCTTCGCTGTATTCTCGCTTTTTGCTCGCAGGTTTCTCTCTAGAGCTCCCCCCACAGCTTCGGAATAGATATTTGACAACACTGTCGTAAAAACTCGTTGTTGATTCTCAGACACCAGAGGCTAGTAGATCAACGACATCAAAGCAGATGGGACGTTCTTTAAAACGTCTTCTTCATTCGGGTTCGGACAGCGTGAGGGAGCGCAATAATGACAGCATTTTAGCAGATTTCTTTTGGCCGTAAAGCAATTGTTTACATCGCGAGACCTGATATCACGCGATATCGCAGGCTCAAAGTTGCAAGTGCGTATTTTCCGCTCACGGGCACCAGGGGGGTGCGAAACAACCACCATTCAACCCGAAATAAGTAATATAACCATTCCAATGACTCCGAAGCTGTTCAGTTAAGGTAAAAAAAAGTTACTTAGTTCACCTTTAAAAAGGCTCTCCAATCTGTATTATAGTTATAAAAGAGACACTAATGCCCCCTTGTGGCTAAATACATATTAAGTTAAGATATAGAAGACGTGCATTAACGGAGCAGTCTAGCTATCGGGGTGTGGTCTATTGCACATACACAGAAGAAGTTCTCTTACGAGAGGTTCTCTCGTATTGCGTAAGTTGCTTACGCTACGGGTAAAGTTGTCTTTTCTCGAGATCTGAAGCCAAAAATTATCCTTAATTTTGTATTTATTGTCAACGCAGTGCGGCAGACAGCAGACCATGGCAGGCTGTATGAGCGTGCTCATTGGCTGTCCTGCGGCAACTGCAGCAGCCTACCAGTGAGCCCTGCGTGACGTCACGCCCTCCACGCGCCTGGCCCGCCAGAATGGGTGTGGCTAGCGTGTATAAAAGAGGGGCTCACAGGCTGGAATTCTGATTTTCATGTCTTCAGCGAAGCTCTTCGCATCGCTGGATCTTGAGAGCCGCCGCCGTTGAAACAAGCGACCAGCAAGCCTAGGAAGCGTCTGAGGAAGCCGGCCGTCTTCGCCGTCTTCAGCCTCCGTGCCTGCTACGCCATCCGGCGACATATCCTTTCTCTGCTGTGTGTGTTCGCCTTTGCGTCACACACTTTCTCTCTCCTAAAAGAGCACGAGGCATTTTTCTAAAAATACCTCGTCTTTCCTGCGGCTCGTGCCGCTCAGCAACAGAGACCGCCATGTCATCTGCGCTCTCTGCCTGGGCCGCTAGCACGCCGCCACCGCACTCCCCGAGTGCGAAGAGCTCTCAATGTCGACCCTGCGGGCTCGACTTGAAGCTTTCAACGCAAGCTGTCACTCCGCCTGTCCCTGCGGGGCCGCGCAGAAGTAAGCGCCGCCCCCAGAGACCACTGAAGGCCGTTGCGGCAACGAGAAGCTCGCCGGATCCGTTCCCTCGAGCTTCTCTCTCCCCCCCTCCCGGCTGCGCAGCCGCCGGCACTCGCCCCGCGCCACCGCCACTTCAGGGGATGAGGCAGAGAAGCTGGACGAGGACGCCGCCGCTGTAAGCTCCCCTCTGTTCGAGCCGCGCAAACGGCGCCGCTCACAAGGGATATGTCACAAAGCGGGCGGCCACGGGATAGCTTCCTTTACGTTACAAGAAAGCTACCCCGCGTCCCGTTCGTGCGCGTCACTCTGGTAACATCAATATTGCAGTAAACGAGCCTGTTATAAATACATGCACGCCTGCAAACAAACGCCGTCGCGACGAGCAATGTTCAGCACCCCGCGTGCCTCACTCACCGGCGAAAGGAGAAAGAGAGGGTGCTGCTGAGTCCCGCTGAGGCCGGACCAACCTCCAATTCTTGCACCAACCTCCAATTTCCCAGTCCCCTCTAAGTTCAGGTTACTGGAAATACGAATATTGCAGTGAACGAGCCTGTTTTAATACACGCGCGCCTGCAAAACGAACGCCGACACAAAACGTGATGCTCTTTATGCTCGCGCTTACCGAAAGCTTATGTGTTCTCACCCTGTGGCACAGTGGCAGAACCCTAGATTTTCGCGCCAGAGACCCATGTTCGAATCCGGGCCTTGGCAGCTGATGAAAATTATGCTGTTCGCACCGAGCTCGCGGCCAGCTTTCTTACTTCAGAAAGCGAACCCGCCTCTAAGATGCCTCACTTACCGGCGAAAGGAGTAAGAGAGAGTGTTTTGAGTCCCGCTGAGGCTGGACCAACCTCCAATCCTCACACATTTCTCAGCCCCCTCTAATAGTCTAGATGGGATGTACCCAAAAAGTGAAAGTGAGGAGCATTTATGGGTACAAGTCGGGAACCGGCCTACTTTACATATTTCAAGGGTGCTGAATCCAAAAAAACTGGTTCCCAAGCGAAATTGTGAGTTTTTGACCTTCTAATTTGCATATCAAAATGGCCGCCAAATTGCCTATCTTGCTCAGTCGTTGGACCATTTTCCCCTATTTTTTTTTTTGTAAGTAGGCAATCAAGATGAGGAAATTAAGTTTCTAGATCGATAGTCAAGGTTCAGAGCAAAGATATAACGGAGGCTCACTGCCTTTTTTATGTATGCAAAATACCAACTTTTAAGGTGAAATTAAGCATTATTTGTGTCATTTTTTAAGGCCGACATACATATTCAATCAATATCACTCTTAAATGTTCCCAGTGTATATATGATATGTGATGTATTCCATATTACATAATAACTATGAAAAACACCATTGCAAGTTGTCTGAGATTTTTTTTTTTTACGCAAATTAAGCATTTGTCCTCTAAATTCTAAGACGGGGAAAAACCCAGGTGAATAGGGAAAAAAAACACCTTGTAACTTCCTCCGGGACATCGTGCGTAAAACAGCCAACCATCGCTGTCTGCGAGCCACCGTATTCAAGCACCGAGAGTGCACACACTGCGCCCGCGCCTCCGAATCAGGTTCTCGAGCCCGCAGAATGCGGCAATCAGAGCCCGGAGGCCATTCTGCCCCTAGCCGTACATGCGAAAGTGTGGGAAGCTATTCCAGGTGCGTCAGAATGGGTGCTGAGCACAGTAAGAGAGGGCTATTCATTGCAGTTCGCTCGCCGTCCCCCGCGCTTTCGAACGCGAACCGAGACGAGAGTGAATGGGGAAGTAGCACACCTACTTTGTGCAGGAATAGCGAAACTTCTGTGCAAAGGGGCCATAGAACCGGTACACCCTTCTCTGAGTGAGTCAGGCTTTTACAGCGGTTACTTCCTCGTGCCCAAGAAGGACGGAGCTCTCAGAACGATTTTAGATCTGAGATATTTGAACAAAGCTCTTATGAAAAGACCGTTCAAAATGCTCACAACCAGACAGATCCTCGCGCAGATTCGCCCGAGGGACTGGTTTATTTCCCCTCGATCTGAAAGACGCTTACTTTCAGATTCAGATAATACCCTGTCACAGGCCATTCTTGAGATTCGCCTTCAACGGTCAGGTATATCAGTACACCGTTTTCTGCCGTTCGGCCTGTCTTTAGCACCCTGTACATTCACGAAGTGCATGGACACGGCTTTCGCTCCCCTGAGAGGTCAGGGCATGCGGATTTTGAACTATTTGGACGATTGGCTGATTCTAGCACAGTCAGAGGAAGAACTTATCTCTCACAGAACAGTGCTTCTCAGCCACCTGGAAAGCCTGGGTCTCACGGTCAACTGGACCAAAAGCTCATTACTGCCCAGTCAGTCAACCTCTTTTCTGGGTTTGGAACTGGACTCTGTGGCAATGACGGCCCGGCTGTCGACACTATCCGACGCCTGGCCGCGTCTTTCCAGTTGGGCAGCGCCGCACCTCTAAAAACATTTCAGAGGATGCTGGGTTGTATGGCATCAGCTGCAGCAGTGCTTCAGCTGGGTCTACTGCGTATGCGCCCACTACAACGCTGGTTGAACGCTCGAGTGCCTCACCGAGCCTGGGCATCCGGCGGCATTCGACTGCAGCGGGGAGTGACAATGGGAGCCGTCTCGCACCGAAAAGTTATCTCGACGGAAGCATCCAACTTAGGTTGGGGTGCTCTTTTGAGGGCAAACCGGTCTTTGGTCTGTGGTCAGACCAGGAGAAATGCCTCCACATAAACTGTTTGGAGATAATAGTGATCGAGAACGCGCTCAAGCGCTTCCTCCCACATATACGGGACCACCATGTGCTAGTCCGCTCAGACAACATGTCCATGGTGTCCTACGTGAACCGACAGGGTGGTGTCAGATCCAGGAATCACGTGCCAGGCCACCTGAATGTCGGTCCAGACAGACTGTCCAGAGACAACATTCCTCCGGGAGAATGGTTCCTGCACCCCCAGACAGTCCAGCTACTGTGGCACCTGTTTGGCAGGGCGGAAGTCAACCTTTTTGGGTCAAAAGACAACGCTCACTGCCCAACGTTTTTCTCAAAGAGCGAGGACGTGCTGGCCCAAACCTGGCCCAGCCGCCCGCTGTATGCTTTCCCTCCGATCTCGCTGTTACCACAGGTAACAGGTAATCAAGAGGATCAGGGAAACGCGCCACTCAGTGCTCCTCATAGCCCCGTGATGGGAGAACCAAATCTGGTACCCAGAGCTAGTTAGGCTGTCGCACTCAGCCCCATGGCCGATCCCAGTGAGGAAAGATCTTCTCTATCAAGCATGCATGCCTGGATAATTAACGGATACCCGTTGATTTGCCAGAAGGGGTCGTAAACACGATCACGCAGTCTAGAGCTCCTTCCACGTGAAGGCTCTATGCGTCTAAATGGTCAGTGTTCTCCAAATGGTGCGCTACTAAGAGCCTGGATCCACACACACGTGGGGTTTCATGGGTGCTCTCCTTCCTACAAGAGCTGTTGAACAAGTGCGGGTCCCCCTCCACGCTCAAAGTGTATGTGGCGGCTATTGCAGCGTCCGCGCAATAGGAAGGAGCGAGCTTATCATTCGCTTCCTTAGAGGAGCCAGGATGGTGAACCCCCCGCGGTCCCCCTCAGTTCCTATTTGGGATCTTTCTCTGCTCCTAGAGGCCCTGAAAGCGTTTCCCTTTGAACCGCTAGAATCTGTGGATCTGAAATACCTTTCGCTCAAAACCGTTTTCTGACAGGTCTGTCGTCAGTAAAACGCGTGGGGGATTTACATGCACTGTCTGTTAGCCCCGCATGTCTCGAATTCGGACCAAATGACTCCAAAGTCATCCTCAAACCGAGACACGGGTACGTCCCCAAAGCGATTAGCACTCCCTTTAGGGCGCAGATCATCTCCCTGTCAGCACTGCCAGCATCCGATAGTGAGGACAGTGATAACCTCTTATGCCCCGTCAGGGCGCTGAGAGTTTACATCACACGCTCCGCCGCCTTTAGGCAATCTGAGCAGCTCCAGCTCTTTGTTTCGTTTGGTGGGTGCACCAGGGGTCTCGCCACCTCGAAACAGAGCCTGTCCAGATGGATAGTGGACGCTATTGCAGCAGCTTATGCGTCCAAACACCTGCAGTGCCCTTTGGGCATCAGAGCCCATTCCACTAGAGGCATAGCCTCATCGTGGGCTTGGTCCAGCGGGATTTCTATTCACAACATTTGTATGGTGGCAGGCTGGGCCTCCCCCTCTACATTCGTGAGATTTTATAACCTGGAAGTTCCCGCCTTGCAGGCTAAACTGATATCAGTTTAAGTGATATGTATGTTCTGCCCAGTCGTTCATGTGCAGACTACTTTCGTGTACTACTAGCTTTTCTGGTGAGCTGCACTAAGGAATGAGATTCTCTATATACAGACCGGTGGAGGCACTCTGTATTTTCCCCATCACGCGCTTGTGCACTGGTGCTGGCCTGTGTTGCTGGCCGCCTATTCTCCACTCAGCTGCGCTAGGGGTTATACTCTCTATACATAGACCAGGTGAAGCTGCTCTATATTCTCCCTATGATGTGCTTATGTACTGTGCCGGCCCGCGCTGCTGGCCACATTCTCCATGCTTATACATAGACCGGCAGAGCTGCTCTGTATTCCTATGAAGTGCTTATGACATGTGCTGGCCCGCGTTACTGGCCGCCTGTTCCCGCATGTTGTGTTCCCCGGGCTCCACTGGGACTCATGCAGTGGATGCTCGGCGCGCACGGCATTGACAAGGGGTTCCCGTAGCGTAAGCAACTTATGCAATACGAGAGAACCTCTCGTAAGAGAACGTACTCGGTTACCTAACGTGGCCTCAGTTCTCTCTAGAAGAGGGAACGAGTATTGCGTAACCTGCCGTGTCGCGCCATGAGCTTATTCGCTTCAGTCTATGAAAACCAGAATTTCAGCCTTTCAGCCTCTTTTATACACGCTAGCCACACCCATTCTGGTGGGCTGAGGCGCATGGAGGGCGCAAAGCGCCCTCATTGGGCGTGACGTCACGCAGGGCTCACTATAGGCTGCTGCAGTTGCCATTCAGAGACATGGAAGCGTCTGAGAGCAGCCGAGCCTATAAACGTTAGTGAGTACCGGTACTCCATTACAAATATGTACAATTCTGCGAAATTCCATGTTAAAACTAGATTCCGCCTCCGCAATTCCGTCCGCGATTCCGTGATCGCGGAAATCATATGGCCCTAAATTTTGACCCACTATGGTTGAAAAAGTATCATTTTGGATAAATAGGGTAAGAAGTTCAATCAATAACTAAGGAATATTGACATTGTCAAAAAAACAAACAAAAAAACAGGAAATTTACCAAAGCGTGTGAAACTGTTATGATCCTCTTTGCTGTTACATTCACCTCAGGCAAAGGGTCCTCGGAGATGGGACTGACCATGCTATGTCCTGATCTAAATATTCAACTTGGGAAGTTTCATGGTGGTCTCTTTTTGAATATTTTTCCCTATTCACCTGGGTTTTTCCAGTCTTAGAATTTAGAGAACAAATGCTTAATTTGCATAAAAAAATAAAATATCAGACAACTTGCAATGGTGTTTTTCTTAGTTATTATGTAATATGGAATACATCACATATCATATATACACTGGGAACATTTAAGAGTGATATTGATTGAATATGTATGTCGGCCTTAAAAAATGACACAAATAATGCTTAATTTCACCTTAAAAGTTGGTATTTTGCATATATATACATAAAAAAGGCAGTGAGCATCCATTATATATTTGCTCTGACCCTTGACTATCGATCTAGAAACTTAATTTCCTCATCTTGATTGCCTACTTACAAAAAAAATAGGGGAAAATGGTCCAACGACTGAGCAAGATAGGCAAATTGGCGGCCATTTTAATATGCAAATTAGAAGGTCAAAAACTCAAAATTTCACTTGGGAACCAGTTTTTTTGGACTCAGCACCCTTGAAATATGTAAGGTAGGCCGGTTCCCGACTTGTACCCATAAATGCTCCTCACTTCTTATAGAAGGCCATTTTTCTGAAATCCGTCTAGTCTATAAGTTCAGGTGGCTGGAAATACTAATATTGCAGTAAACGAGCCTGTTTGATACACGCACGCCTGCAAACGATTGCCGACACTAAACGTGACGACCTTTTTATGCTCACGCTTACTGAAGGCTTATGTGTTCTCTCCCTGTGGCACAGTGGCAGAACACTACGCTTTTGCACCAGAGACCCGTGTTCGAATCCGGGCTCTGACAGCAAATAAAAATTATGCTGTTCATTTCGAGCTCGCGGCCAGCTTTCTAACTTCAGAAAGCGAACCCGCCTCTAAAATGCCTCACTCACTGGCGGAATTAGGAAGAGAGAGTGTTTTGAGTCCCGCTAAGGCCGGACCAACATCCAATCCTCACACATTTCTCAGCCCCCTCTAAGTTCAGGTTGCTGGAAATACTAATATTGCAGTAAACGAGCCTGTTTTCACACACGCACGCCTGCAAAACGAACGCTGACACAAAACATGACGCTCTTTTATATGCTCGCGCTTACTGGATGCTTATGTGAACTCCCCCTGTGGCTGAGCGGTAGAACACTAGGCTTCCGCGCCAGAGACCCGAGTTCGAATCCGGGCTCTGACAGCAATTACAAATTTTGTTTTTGTGAAGCATATGAGCCGTCAAAGCATTTCGCTCCGTCAGTCCCCTGAGAAGGCGACTGCGGATGTGTATTTTGCAGCCAACGAGCGCGTTGTACAACCCGCTCTCCTGCACCCAAACACCGTCTTCACGGCACCCCAGAGAAATCTCTTAGGAGTACAATTCTGATGATCCGGCTCATGCCGTATGTGTTCCAAGTGTAGAAAATGTGCCCACGTTCTGTGCTCACCCCTACACACAAGCACTATGAACTCCGTGTCTCTATCAGAGCCCACTCTCATAAAGCGGACTAAAGCCGCTCGAGTATTGAATGTAGGTCACGTGTCCACAGCCCCGTGCCCACACCTACCCACTGCCCGCTCTGTTACACGGCCCCTCTCTACCGGCCACTCGCTGTGTGTAAGTCCTGTGCCCGCCCCTGGCGCTCACACATACTGACAAACACTGCACCCCCGGCGCCGCTTCGCGCGCCGTCCCTCGCACAATATGTTCCCCGTCCAAAGCCACCGGGACAATGTGTGTAAAACGGCCAGCCATCTCTGTATGCGAGCCGCCGTATTCAAGCACCAAGAGCGCGCGCGCCGCGCCCGCGCCTCCGAATCAGGTTCCCGAGCCCGTGCATCACGGCTATCGGAACCCGGAGGTCATTCTGCCCTAAGCTGTACTATTATTGCAGTAAACGAGCCTGTTTTACAACACGCACGCCTGCAAAACGAACGCTGACACACAACAGGACGCTCTTTTATATGCTCGCGCTTACTGAATGCTTATGTGTTCTCCCCCTGTGGCACAGTGGCAGAACACTGGGCTATCGCGCCAGAGACCTGTGTTTGAATCCGGGCTCTGACAGCAAATAAAAATAATGTTTTTTATGAGCATATGAGCCGTCAAAGCATTTCGCTCTGTCAGTCCCCTAAAAGGCGACTGCAGATGCGTATTTTGCACATCGCATGCCCTGAGAGGTCAGGGTATGCGAATTTTGAACTATCTGGACGATTGGCTGATTCTAGCACAGTCAGAGGAAGAACTGATCTCCCACAGAACTGTGCTTCTCAGCCACCTGGAAAGCTTGGGTCTCACGGTCAACTGACCAAGAGCTCATTACTGCCCAGTCAGTCAACCCCTTTTCTGGGCTTGGAACTGGACTCTGTGGCAATGACGGCCCGGCTGTCGATATAGCGCGCGCCGTATCTAGCGCCTGGCCGCGTCTTTCCAGCTGGACAGCGCCGCACCCCTGAAAACGTTTCAGAGGATGCTGGGTTATATGGCGTCAGCTGCAGCAGTGCTTCAGCTGGGTCTATTACATATGCGCCCCCTACAACGCTGGTTGAACGCCCGTATGCCTCGCCGAGCTTGGGTGGCCGGCGGCATACGAATCAGAGTGACTCAGAGCTGCGTTTCAGCACTGAGACCCTGGTTAGCGGCCGATTGGTACCAGCAGGGAGTGATAATGGGAGCAGTTTCACGCCGCAAGTTATCTCGACGGATGCATCCAACTTAGGTTGGGGCGCTCTGTTCGAGGGCAAACCGGTCTTTGGCCTGTGGTCAGACCAGGAAAAATGCCTCCATATAAACTGTTTGGAGATGATAGCGGTCGAAAACGCGCTCAAGCATTTCCTCCCACATATACGGGATCCCCACGTACTAGTCCGTTCGGACAACATGTCTGTGGTGTCCTATGTGAACCAACAGGGCGGTGTCAGATCCAGAAATCTCTGCAATCTGACGAAGCGCCTTCTAGTGTGGGCTCACCACTCGTTGCGCTCGCTGAGAGCCGCGCACGTGCCTGGCCACCTGAATGTCGGTCCAGACGGACTGTACAGGTACAACATTCCCCCGGGAGAATGGTCCCTGCACCCTCAGACAGTCCAGCTGCTGTGGCGCCTGTTCGGCAGGGCGGAAGTCGACCTATGTGCGTCAAAAGACAATGCTCATTGCCCGAGGTTTTTCTCAAAAGCGAGGATGCGTTGGCCCAAACCTGGCCCAGCCGCCCGCTGTATGCTTTCCCTCCGATCTCTCTGTTACCACAGGTAATAAAGAGGGTCAGGGAAAACACGCCACTCAGTGCTCCTCATAGCCCCGCGATGGGGGAACCAAATTGGTACCCAGAGCTAGTGAGGCTGTCGCACTCACCCCCCTGGCCGATCCCGGTCAAGAGAGATCTCCTCTCTCAAGCCGGCGGATCGATATGGCATCCCCACCCAGAGCGCTGGTCGCTGCACGCGTGGGTAATCAACGGATACCCGTTGAATTGTCAGAAGGGGTCATAAACACGATCACGCAGTCTAGAGCCCCTTCCACGAGAAGACTCTACGCGTCTAAATGGTCAGTGTTCACTAAAGGGTGCGCCACTAGGAGCCTGGATCCACGCACACGCGGGGTCTTGCGGGTGCTCTCCTTCCTACAAGAGCTGTTGGACAAGGGCAGGTCCCCCCTCCACGCTCAAAGTATATGTTGCGGCTATCGCAGCGTTCGCTGAGACGACGCGCAGCCATGCAATAGGAAGAAATGAGCTCATTATCCGCTTCCTTAGGGGAGCCAGGAGGATGAACCCCCCGCGGCCCCCCCTCGGTTCCTATCTGGGATCTTTCTTTGGTCTTGGAGGCCCTGAAAGCTTTTCCTTTTGAACCATTAGATTCCGTGGATTTGAAACACCTTTCGCTTAAAACCGTTTTTCTGATAGCTCTGGCATCAGTAAAACGCGTGGGGGATTTACACGCGCTGTCTGTCAGCCCTGCGTGTCTCGAGTTCGGACCTAATGACTCTAAAGTCATCCTCAAACCGAGACATGGTTACGTCCCAAAAGCAATTGGCACTCCCTTTAGGGCGCAGATCATCTCCCTGTCGGCTCTGCCTGCATCTGACAGTGATGATAGTGATAACCTCCTATGCCCCGTCAGGGCGCTGAGACTGTACATCACACGCTCCGCCGCCTTCTGGCGTTCCGAGCAGCTTTTCGTTTCGTTTGGTGGGCGCACCAAGGGTCTCGCCACCTCGAAACAGAGTCTGTCCAGATGGATAGTGGACTCAATCGCAGCTGCATATGCGTCCAAACACCTGCAGTGCCCTATGGGCATCAGCGCCCATTCCACCAGAGGCGTGGCCTCTTCGTGGGCTTGGTCTAGCGGGATTTCTATTCACGACATATGTATGGCGGCAGGCTGGGCCTCCCCCTCCACATTCGTGAGATTTTATAATCTGGAAGTCCCCGCCTTGCAGGCTAAACTGTTATCAGTCTAAGCGGGATGTATGTTCTGCCCAACTATTATGCGCAGACTACTCCTATGTATTACTAGCTTTTCTGGTAAGCTGCACTAGGGATAAAAGTCTCTTTATACAGACCGGTGGTTCCGCTCTGTATTTTTCCCCATCATGCGCTGACGTATTAGTGCAGGCCCGCGTTGCTGGCCGCCTAGTCTTCACTTGTGGCGCTAGGGCTTACACTTTTCATACATGGACCGGCGAGGCCGCTCTATATATTTTCCCTGTGATGTGCTTGTGTACTGTGCTGGCCCGCGTTGCTGGCCACACTCACCTCGGGTTTATACACAGACCGGCAGTGCCGCTCTGTACCCTTATGAAGTGCTTATGACATGTGCTGGCTCGCGTTGCTGGCCGCCTGTTCTCGCATGTTATTTTCCCCGGGTTCCCTGGGAATCATGCATTGATGCTCGGCGCGCACGGCGTTGACAAGGGGTTCCCGTAGCGTAAGCAACTTACGCAATACGAGAGAACCTCTCGTAAGAGAATGTACTCGGTTACCTAACGTAACCTCGGTTCTCTCTAGAAGAGGGAACGAGTATTGCGTAACCTGCCGTGTCGCGCCACGAGCTTATTCGCTTCAGTCTATGAAAACCAGAATTCCAGCCTGTGAGCCCCTCTTTTATACACGCTAGCCACACCCATTCTGGCGGGCCAGGCGCGTGGGCATTGGGCGTGACGTCACGCAGGGCTCACTGGTAGGCTGCTGCAGTTGCCGCAGGACAGCCAATGAGCACGCTCATACAGCCTGCCATGGTCTGCTGTCTGCCGCACTGCGTTGACAATAAATACAAAATTAAGGATAATTTTTGGCTTCAGATCTCGAGAAAAGACAACTTTACCCGTAGCGTAAGCAACTTACGCAATACTCGTTCCCTCTTCTAGAGAGAACCGAGGTTACGTTAGGTAACCGAGTACGTTTGATGGAGTTATGCCGCTTGTTAGATCGATTCTACAGAGTGCGTTCATATACCAGGGAGTAATCTTTGTTCAGTTATTGATAACCTCTTACGAGTTGTATTTCAAGTATTATTATGTTGATGTTAAATCTGTAATTTGATATCTTTTGATGTTACGACGCACGCATTTGTTTATTGCATCGTGTATATTATCTGAGGTAAATACATGTGAAAGGGAGTTCAATATCTATCTGTGATCATTTATTCTCAATTTATAAGTATTGTGGAGTATGTATATAGGATTATTTATGATAGAATAAGGATATATGATGACTATATCATCTCTGGACGATCGCTTTGATTGAGATCACGTGTCTGTGAACGTAACGCCATTTAATCTGTGTTATTTGACTCGGTCCTTATGTTACTTGATTATATTTTGTATATTTGGGAAATATTGAGTCATTGCATAATATCCATAATAGTAGTCTATGAGTACTATCAGCCGGAATTGATGACTCTAGATGTTACAATGATTGGATAACATAGTACTACAATGTTTATGTTCTTCTGTGCATATAACCATATCTGAAACATGTTATCTTGAATATGTTATAATTTAAATATTGTTATTTCTATTTCATTTAGAACCACTACTGTTTGAATGTGGCTGCAAATTACCATTAAAGAGATATACGTCTCTGACCGGACGTCTTGTGACTGCTCATTCTCCACCAGAAAATAATATAGTCTTCATTACATTATGATTAGCCTATATATTAAGATGAATATGCAAGATTAGGTACAAAACCCAATCCTACCCGAATTCAGTGTAATCAGTATAGAAAACTAATCAGAGATGGGCATAAATACATGGAAATGTATTTAAAATACAAATACAAAATACTGTGTGAAAAAAATTTTTTTTTTAAATACAAATACAGTATTTTGTATTTTGAAAATACACAAAATACATGTGAAATTGGCCATCCAGTGCAGGCATAGGTCACAGTGAATGAAGAAACTACAGAGGCCTACTGACTTTACATTCCTAACCTCATCTCTGCCCTTTCTTTCTTTCTTTCTTTCTTTCTTTCTTTCTTTCTTTCTTTCTTTCTTTCTTTCTTTCTTTCTGGCAATTACAAATAAACTTATGCAAAATAGCAGCCATTTATATCTTTCTTTCTTTCTTTCTTTCTTTCTTTCTTTCTTTCTTTCTTTCTGGCAATTACAAATAAACTTATGCAAAATAGCAGCCATTTATATACTTATATACGAATCTAAGATTTATGGTTACAATGTAGTCTATTACTTGTGTAGTCTATTAATCCATACTGTATATAAAACTGTGGGAACCTTTTCTACTATCTAGCAAAGGATATGGATGGGCGATATGACCAAAATCTCAATTTTACTTCATAGTAACAATAGCCTGGCCAGCCGTGGTCTGGGAACCACATGTTCATTTTCTCGTATTTGAGGCGTGGTTTACGAATGCCCAGAGCCGTTTATTGGGCGCTACGAATGTCTATCAAATGCGCCTGTACGTACTGTACTGTGCTCATAGCCAATCGGTTCAATTATACCAGATGACGTATGTAGAGCGACAGAAATTCGACGAGGAAGAAGACGAAATAAACTTGCGTTCTAAACTACTTAGAACACTATCTAAGGCTGCATCGAAAGGTAACTTCGCGTCTGATGCCATGTTGGATCCATAGATATAAACAAACTGCTTCGGTATGTCGCATAGACGTCGCCATCGTCTTGCTGCTCCCTCCCCGTTCTGTGATTGGTCCCCTCGCTGAGGCGAAAATCTGGTCCATGGTGTCCAGGCTGCCTAGCAGTGTAAATAAAATTGCGTTGCTCACAAGGCAGCATGGGGAAACCCAGGCTACAGTAACAATATCATGGTTTCACAATTCTCAATAACAGTTTTGATTCCACAGCATAAACTGAATTTCAAACTCTGTTGAGGTTATTTATTTATTTTATTTTATTTTGCAAGTCCAATTTAGTCCAATGCTTTTTAAGTAATTTTATATTTATCTTATGTAAAGTTGATTTGCTTCTATAAGTTTATTACAATTAGAAAGTGAATCAAAAATTTTAAATTAGAATTAATTTAGATTCATTTTACACTATTTACCCCTTTTTGATTATTATTTTTTTATGTACAATAAAACTAAAAGCTGAAGATTTTTGTGGAGTATCATTCATCATTGCTTCTTTTTCTACTCCAACTTTCCAATAATTCCTGCCCACTAAAAGCTGCACGGATATTTGCTTACCCCACAAATAGGCCTATCTATGTAAACGATTTAGAAAAAGTTCCATCAATTCAAACTTTATATCATCGCTATGATATGTAGTGTCATATCACCCAGCCCTAACATGCAGTAATGCTTTAAACACATTTGACAAGCTAGTTGATAAAAATCAACTATTCTTTCTTTTATTCTTTCATGTTAACTGAAGTGAATAATACACTATTTTAACTTTAATCAACAAGTAGAATTGATCATGACATGATCTAAAACTAGATTAAAGTCGCATCTCTTCAGCCAGGCATTCATATAATCCTACAGTTCAAACTACAATCCGGCCTCTAGCTCATAAATGCCAGAGGAGAACTGGCCCCCGACTGAGCCTGGGTTCTCCCAAGGTTTTTTTTTTCTCCATTAGGTCACTTGATGGAGTTTTTCGGTTCCTTGCCACTGTTGCCTTTGGCTTGCTCAGTTGGGGATATTTTGGGGATATTTAATTTAATTTGATCAATCAATAAATTCCTCTTGAAACAAACTTTGTTGTATTATTTTAATTTAATACTGTGAAGCTGCTTTGATACAATCTGTATTGTGAAAAGCGCTATACAAATAAACTTGACTTGACTTGACATACTCACCTTATATATAAAAAAAAAGATTAAAAAAAATAAAAGAAAAATCGCTGATCCAATGCTGAGCTAGTGAATGTCTGAACTAGTTGATGCACAAAATCAGTACACTGATAAAGAGGTTGACTGGCAAAAAGTATTTTACTGTATGTATTTTGAAAATACAAAAATACTCATCTTAAATATATTTAAATACAAATTGCATTTGATTTTTTCCAAAGGCTTTAAAATACAAATACGTATTTTAAATACATGTATCTGAAATAATGCCCATCCCTGCAACTAATACACAACAGCTACAAAGAAATAAACTCAGTCTTTTTACTTGTTTTATATATAAAAAAAAGCTATTTTAAGAGCCACCCACTAGTTAATAGTAAAGAGTGTTATTTCATTGGTCAAAAGTGACATTGGCTTTCAAGTGAAAGCAAATGAACAGGTGCAAATGTTTTTGATCAAGTCTTAAGTATTTATGCATAAATACATAAATGTATATTATACATAAATTCATATTATGTATACACATGTTTACATATTTATACAATTAAACTGAAGCTAATATGCTTAATGACCGAAGTGTTTAACTTGTAATCACACATTTTTATCATTATCATCATAATTATCATCATCATCATCAACATTATCAAAATAAAGTCACCCTTTAAAAGGAAGCCTAGCGGCATTAAATGATACTACAGCGTGACGTGTCTGAGTGTAAGCAGCAGAAAGGGGGGATTTGGTGTTCAGAGAGAAGATCACTGATTGGCTGGGAATGTTTTCAGATTTCAGCCAATAGGAGACTGTCACGTTTTCCTTTATAAGTCACCTCACAACTGGCAACCGCACTGTATTTGTTTCCCTCCCTAATCGTAAACAAACTTAAATCGCAATGAGTGGAAGAGGTAAAAACCGGGGGAAAGGCTCGCGCTAAGGCCAAGAGTCGCTCTTCCAGGGCGGGACTGCAGTTCCCCGTCGGCCGTGTTCACAGGCTTCTCCGCAAAGGCAACTATGCCCAGCGCGTCGGTGCCGGAGCTCCGGTGTATTTGGCCGCTGTGCTCGAGTATCTGACCGCTGAGATCCTGGAGTTGGCTGGAAACGCCGCTCGGGACAACAAGAAGACCCGCATCATCCCTCGACACCTGCAGCTGGCGGTGCGCAATGACGAGGAGCTGAACAAGCTTCTGGGTGGCGTGACCATCGCTCAGGGTGGTGTGTTGCCCAACATTCAGGCCGTGCTGCTGCCCAAGAAGACCGAGAAGCCCGCGAAGGCCAAGTAGACTGACGGAAGCTTCTCTTCAAACCAAAGGCTCTTTTAAGAGCCACCCAACTTCTCCAAGAAAGAGTGATTACATTAATCCTGTCATTATTGAAGTTAAATATCCAGCAAAAAAATAAATAAAAATAGCTTTTTGTACTCTATGGTGTTAAATTAAAATAATACATATAGTTTTCTGAGCCTTTCCTATCGAAGTAACACGCTGCATTAGATTGATGTACAAATAGCAATGCACGGTTATTTCTTGTACTATGAAAATATTGGCATCGTTAAAAAATATTTTGATGTTAAAAATATTATATCGTATTGTACAACAATTACGGGTTCTGGTGCACAAATATAAGAGTGGTTTAATCTGTTTTCTGGCTTCGAAAATTCCAAATAGAAAAATAATAGAAGACTGAGCGGAAAATCAGGAGGCGCACAGCCATTGGCAAACTGTCAGTAGTATAAAAGGAAATGAACGATGGTTAAGTGTGTGTGTGTGTGTGTGTGTTATGCCACGACACTTAGTTATTATATTATTATGTTTATGTGGTTATTATTACCGTTAATGCATATTATTTATTTTTATTTCATATATTATGCAGTTATCAATATTCCTTAAATCCTATTAATTTCCACTAGTATCAAACATCAAAAGACTGACCTCGACTTGGTAATGCGTAACTGGTGACGTTTAATAGAACCGCCCCTGAATGTGGTTTCAACTAGGTCCGCTAGCTGATTATAAACTCCTCTTCCCCAGTGTTTTGTCTATCATCTGCTGTTGAGAATTGAAGAGTATCTGTCGTCATGTCTGGAAGAGGAAAAGGCGGTAAAGGACTCGGGAAAGGAGGCGCTAAGCGTCACCGAAAGGTTCTTCGCGATAATATCCAGGGAATCACTAAACCCGCTATTCGTCGTCTTGCTCGACGTGGCGGCGTCAAGCGTATTTCTGGCCTGATCTATGAAGAGACTCGCGGTGTGTTGAAGGTGTTTCTGGAGAACGTCATTCGTGATGCTGTGACTTACACTGAACACGCCAAGAGAAAGACCGTCACCGCCATGGATGTTGTGTACGCGCTGAAGCGACAGGGACGCACTCTGTACGGGTTCGGGGGTTAAAGCAGCGCTCAGTAAGACTGGCTGTTTTCTCGCAGGTTTCTCTCTCGAGCTCCCCCTACAGTTTCGGAGTATATATGGGTGTTTCTGCAACTACGGGCACTTTTGACTATCCCAATTTTAAAAAGATCAACCTCTATGAATTTCAATTTTAACCATCACAGTCTGTAATACATATAAAGATTTACACAAAATAGAATGTAGTCGTTAAGATTTTAATCTGGAACATGTTTATTTTTTATGTTTTTCGGGTCATCTTATTAAAAAGTGTCCTTACCGCAATGTTACAATAACGTTCATTTTATACATTTTTCTTTAGTAATTTCTATATATTTTTTTACATATTTAAATAGCTTTTTCAAATTTGATGCAGTTTTGTAAATACTGATATAAAAAAATAATATACAAAATAGGGAATTTCATGTTTTTTTCTATGCCATGTAAAAAATGTACAGTAACCTTAGATGTCAATTGTTTCCATACACACAAAAGATAACATAATTAACTTTTTATGACAGATGTTGCAATTTCAATGTGTTAATCATCTCAACTTAAGTGTAAAAATATTTTTTTTGCAAATCAAAATGTGAAAAAAAATGAAAATAGAGGAGTGCTGCGGTAATGACATCTTGAGTCGGTAAGGACAAAATTTTATTTTTAATGTAAAAAATGGCATGTTTATATATATATATACTAATAAATATACAAATATATACTTCAGTACTAATAATATACTGAATATTTGTCATTTAATATACAGTACACCTTGATTTTGTCTCTACCGCAACACAAGGTCTTTACCGCAACACCTAAATTTGCTGCGGTAAAGACATGTTGCGGAAATGACATTTTTGCTAATATTTTAGCTAATTGGCAGCTATCAAGGCCTACCACATTAGTTTTGAATCTTAACATCTTAATATACATGAATTTCACAGTAAAATACATTTATTTTTTAAATGTAGTTATAAATACACAATTATTAATCTGAATGGTAAGGACGCACAATAAATACTAGAGCAGAAAAGATGATGTTTACCTTATTTTTTTGTTATCTTGTGAGTGAGGTAGTGTGGTGGTCCAATCTGTCAACAATGTGCTCAAGTGATAGTTTCTGTTTCCATAGAAACTAGACTTGTTTGTGTTCGATAAAATTTCATAATAAAAGCTTTTTTTCATTGTTGCGGTAAGGACTCAAAAGTGTGGGACAGGCACAGTTAGTTAAAAAAATCATAAAAATGATCAGTAAATAATACAAAGAATTTTAAGATTCTGTAAATGAATCTGTATATTAAACAATTCCATTTGAAATAATGTCATATTTTAAAAGAATGAGCTAATTTTAAGTATCTCAACATTGAAACCACGGGTGTGGGACATGAGCAAAAAGGGTGTTTGGACCTATAAATGCTTCATAATTTTACATTAAATCATATTATTTATTCATAATTATTTATGTCAAGGTGTGTATTGACACTACGTTTATATTTATGAAACATCAGATGACAAATTTTAACATAAATCTAAAATTTCACTCCTGGGACTTAAAAGTGCCCGTAGTTGCAGAAACACCCATATATATTATGAGAAAACTGTCGTAAACTCGTTGTCAACACTCACCCCTCCCATCTCGCTCAGGCCATGTGCATTTGTTTTCAGAGAAGCCGGCGAACAAACGGAGCCATGTCAACTGAAGTATGTATGATTCTCAGAAGAATATCATATAAATGTTGAGATAGTGTATATTTGTATAGTGTTGCCAAACGTAATCAGTAACATTATGGCGAAAAACAATACTATAAGAAATATTCCGCTATTTATTTCTATTTAAGTTTGAACTATAGTTATAGACACTTAGATTATACATTATCAAAATAAATGTTACGTTACATTCTTTTATAATTTTGACGGTGATCCGAGTTGTCCATCATAACGATTGACCACCAAACAAAGTCAAACACGTAGCCTAGTTTGTTTATTTATTTTGCAAGAATACGTGTACTATCCCTTACAGAAAAAACACATGAATTTCACATGTTTTCCACATGTGATCACATGTGACCTCATGTGATCACATGTGACCTCATGTGAACAACATTTCACCACATGTGAACAACATTTCACCACATGTGAACAACATTTCACCACATGTGAACGTGTCACCACATGTGAACAACGTGTCACCACATGTGAACATAATGGAGCACATGGCACATGTGGAAAACATGTTACTATAGGTTATAATATGGAGCACATGTGAAATATATTTGCACATGTTGTAATAGGTTTTAACATGTGAATCATGTTACCACGTCACAAATACTGTACATTTTCAGCTTCATTGTAATGGGAAGGTCAGATCATTTTACTGACTCGGATCTTTTGAATCTCATTCATAATTAGAATGTCATGTGTTAATGAACAAATACCCAAACACATTAACTTACGCGATGTTGATGGATCATCCCCATAAGCTGAGCTATGCAGTCTAGTGCCGGATACAAAAGTGATAATTAAGTGGTAAGTACTGACAAGCAGAGTCCTGCACGGGTCCGATTTTGTAAATCCGCACCCACCCGTACCCGCATCCGACCCGTTTTCTGACAGCAGCACTAATTAAAATCCGCATCCGACCCGACCCGCTTAAAATAGAACCGACCATCCGACCTGCAACCAAAATAAAATCAGTTTAGATTATCACATTACAGACACACTTACACGAAGAAAATGGCTAACATTACCACAAAACTGAGTAGCCTAGCCTTATAACATTTTACAAATCGAACAGACGCGGCTACAACACTATATGCCGCGCAATTTCAAAATTATTTTATCAACTTGAAATACAGGCATATTTTTGTAGATGTGTTCCTAAAAATATGCATATATTTTTACGTTTGCACGTGATTGTTTTGAATCCGTGTTTAGACCCGTGTTTCCCCCGTGCCCGACCCGCACCCGTATCCGACACAGTTGGATATTTTTCACCCGTTTGAGCAAAATTTGCAGGTCACCCGTCGGGTACCCGAACCCGTGCAGGACTCTACTGACAAGCACACATTTTTTGTAAATAAAAAGGCAATGTAGATAAATTAAAAGGCAATACATACACCACAAATGTGACAGGCTTTTTAAATTTTTTATTTTGACAGAATGAGCTATTGACCAAAGTAAAAATACTAAAGTTAAAATACTGACCAGATGCGGATTCTTAGTTATACAATATGTTTTGAAGAACAATTCACAATTACAGGATTGCAACATCCACAAAAAAAAGTCATTCAATGGCACATCTGACTGAGTCAGATGAAAATTATTGTGAAGTTCTTATAAAAAAGAAATATATACATACATACATATATAAACAGAAATCATCATGGGGCAATGTTACATATGGGCTTTTTCCCCGTAGGCTGACACTTGTAACCAGGCATTCTCAGATGTTAATTGATGTCAACCAGACGTAAATTCTTAGTTATACAATATGTTTTGAAGAACAATTCACAATTACAGGATTGCAACATCCACAAAAAAAAGTCATTCAATGGCACTAATACTGAGTCAGATGAAAATTATTGTGAAGTTCATATAAAAAAGAAATATATATATATATATGTATGAAGAGGTCAGATGCAAAAGCCTCTAAGTGCCATCTGAAATTTTCTTCTGGAATGATCATTTTTATCAAGCTCATATATTTAAGTTCAATAATTTCACTTAAAATGGCAATTGTCATTTAAGTGAAATTACTGAACTTAAATATACAAGCTTTATAAAAATGATCATTCCAGAAGAAAATTTCAGATGGCACCTAAGAGGCTTTTTGCATCTGAAATCTTCGTATATATATATATATATATATATATATATATATATATATATATATATATATATATATATATTTCTGTTTATATGAACTTCACAATTATTTTCAATCATCATGGGGCAATGTTACATATGGGCTTTTGCCCTGTAGGCTGACACTTGTAACCAGGCATTCTCAGATGTTAATCTCGCTCAAAAGTGTTTGGCATCAAGCAAACAAAAACACAACCACTTTCTTTTCTATACACTATGCATTTTTCTGAAAGTTGCCATATGTCCAGAGCAATCAAATCACCAAATTCCGAGGGTATTGACATTACATGCTTAATCTGGCACCTAGATTCACCATAGTAGCCTTGAAAAAACAATCTTGGTTTTGACACACACTTTCTCACTAGACATAATGCATGTTCACAGCCAGTATGACTCACAACATTGGCAAAAGAGACAATTTGGCAAACACTGCCATCAGATATCCTGACCAGAGTGTTATCCCTTTTAAGTTTTCTTCTGTAATTAATGCTCAGAAATATTTGAGAGTTAACTACAGTTTTGTGGTAAAACATAGCTTGATCTCTGACAGGGTATCCGAGATGTTGCTCAATAGCATCGCTTTCATATAGATCAAGAGCCCTAAAGCAACCATGTCCAAAAAGCACAGTGCCATTCACTCTTCTTGCATGTTTAGTTGTACTATAGCCATCGAGCACTGTGTCAAACAGCTGCTTCATTCTAGGGTGAGCATTTATCATCACAATCTTGCCAATGCACTCTACTTGTTTTAGTAAGAGAAAAGATTTAACTATCTGTAAGGGTACAGATTGTGTGCCATTGTATAGTTTCAGCAGAAATCCATTGCACCCTTCAAAACTGTATGCACTATAACACCATAAGGGCCCCCAGTTTCTGACACTGTCACTAAGATGAAGAAGAATGTGAACATTGTATGTCATATGTGATCTACCATACAAGGTCTCAAAATTCCGCACAAACTCATTCAGGTGTTGAGATGCATAAAAGAGCTCCAGCTGTGTAATGGATGTTGTTTGCAAGACAAACACTGCTTGGCACAAAAGGAGGAAGTGCTCAAAAAATCTACCTGGAAGAACAGATTTCAAAACAATGGGAGCATAAAACAAGAGAAAAGCTCGCCATTCTGAGGCTTTCCAGTAGGCTCTGGTTAAGATAGATCTAGGCATTCTTGTGATGTTAGATGGAGGTTGAAAATGTTCCATCTTCCTATCTATCTCATTGATTCTTGTTCCTATATACCAGGGCTCTCTATGGTGAGAACTGTCAAACCACAGGGTAGACAGCTGTCTCATCACACCTAAATCAATGCAATGCATGGAGTCAACAATAAATCCAGAGACAATGTCAAAAAAAGGCAGCGACATCAAAGGTGTGGGTCCTTTCACACCAAAGGTTTCACCAACCACTACATTTCTTCCGCATTCAACCGTATCTTTGTGAGAGCGTTCGGTCACTTCCTCCATATAAGGATATACTTGAACATATCCTTTACCTTTCTCAACTCTTTCCCCTGGATGTAAACACCAGTTGCAGCCAAATTTCCCATTGAATTGCTTGATATTTTGTATCATAGCCCGAGCTACACTATCACATGAACAAATTATAGCATATACATACGATTTTATACTCTTTCCCTTTAAACACCACTCAAAACCTGCTGAACCAAGAGTTTTCATTTCACTGACAAATGGTCTAAAAAATGTGGAGATGGTTGGTTTTTTCACACCAAACCATAGTCCTGTTAAAAACATGTTCTTTTTCCTTATATTAGGTGGGAGCTCATTTATGTAACACAACAAGGGCCAGATAGAAAAAGAGGAGGATTTGAAGATAGGTACACCATCAGAATTAAAAGTAAAGCTAAAAGAGTAGTCTTTGTTTAAATTTGAGTTTTCGCACATTTGTTCATACAATTTCCCATCCATAATATCTGAAATTGTGTCAGAGTTCCTAGGCCTGGTATTTTTGTAGTTCAATGACTCTCCAAGATTCAAAGTCTCTAGGACATGTTTTAGTTGGCCGATAAGCGGCAATGTAAAAAAGAAGTTACCATTTTTCATTAGTTCGTTTTTTTCAAAGAACTGATTGCACGTCTTGCATTCACTATTTTCCAAAACACAACAGCAGTTGGGGCAATAAACATGAAAATCATATTTTCCTGTTTTGAAAAGTTTTTTTAACAGGTATTTGGTGGCTGGCAAGTGGCAATCTTGTGGTAGAATGAGAATCAACATTTGGAGAAGTGTTTGCAAACCATCTTGCGTCAATCCCACAGTTCCAGCAAAGGCCATCAGAAGTAGAATGGTTTGTCCAAGAGTAACCAATGCACCTTTGTACAGTGGGGACCTCATCATGTCATCATTAACCTAGAACAAAAAACAGGATCCCAATAAGTTATAGTACTTGTGGTTAAAATGTAGGAGATGTGTTCGAACCATTTGGCATTTTGACAGCAAGAGCAGGCCCACTCTCACCCTCTTTCTAGGGCTATATGAAATGTTCTTCTGAACCCATTTTAGTCTATGCTGTCTTCAGTTGATGCATGAAAACATTTGTAGTAGGGCTGTAACGATATGCCATATAAAACTGAAATCGCGACACTCAGATCCACACTCAAAAAAAATTTTTGTCTAAAAATAAGATTTATGTATTTGAATTGCATAACAAATTTCCATGCATTTGGATTACATAGTTTTAACATAAACCAATCAATAATCTGAATGTGATTCATATTTTTAAGTCATATCTAAATGAAACAGATAAGATTTATGTAATTGTATTAATAAACTGAATGTGATTTATATTTGTCAGTCGTATGTAAATGAAACAGGTAAGATTTATGTAATAGTACACAGAAAAACGCCCATGTTAAATTAACACTGCTCAGTGTTCATATGTGTGCACACTACAGAGTTAAAGCGGTGTTGAAGTTAATGAGATAATTAAGTGATGATTGAGCATTAATTATGAACACCTGCTGGTAACAAGCAGAATCACTGAAGGAAAGAGAAACACAAGAACTACAACTGACTTCAGCCACAGCCTTAGATGAAATCAACTGAAGAGAAAAGAAGACATTAAATCTGTGAAGATCTCAGCAGAGGAGGATTAAACAACTCCACAAACAGCATTACCAGCTTCACTTATTACTAACCAGACTGACTTTATTTCATTTCCGTTTTAATGAAATCAATAGTTGTATTTTAAAGTCACCATGATGGTGGTTAGCGTTTGCTTTAGTTGGGCTCTTGACCATTGACTCTTTAATATAACATTTTCTTTGGCTGCTATAATTATGTGTTTATAAAACACATTTGTTGCAGCGAAGAAGCCAAGAGAAAAAGCGATCAGGTGATGTTGGCTGTTTATTGATGAAGGTGTATTGTGGCCAATCATATTGTGGCATCATATTGTGGCCTGAATCACTTATCTTTTTCAGTGTCTAATGCTTTGATTATTGGGCTTATGTGATTTTGTTTTATTTATTATAGTAACTGTGTGACCTGACAGCATTAGATCCAGCAGTTAATCAAATAATATAAAGAATTTTAAAAACATTTAGTGCATTAAACTTTCTCTTCTACATTATTACTTTGACATCAAGAATCAGTGTATGACTCTCAACAATGGTGACAATCAATGAAATGCTTCATGCTGCAGTGCATGCTGGGTACCACCAATCAAAACTCACCCATATCTCCCAGCATGCATTGCGGCATTAATCAATTATGCATCAGGATTTTTTTTATCTTTTGTCACCATTGTTGAGATTCATATGCTGTTTCTTGATGTCTGTGTGAGTCTAAGTAATGCCATAGATGAAAGGTTTTTGAAAGGACTTTGTCATCATCATCATCAATAAACAGCCAACATCACTTGATCTCTTTTTCTCTTGGCTTTTTTTGCTGCAACAAACGTGTTTTATTAACACATAATTATAGCAGTCAGAGAAAATGTTAAAATAAAGAGTCAATGGTCAAGAGCCCAACTAAAGCAAACGCTAACCACCATCATGGTGACTTTAAAATACAACTATTGATTTAATTCAAACGGAAATGAAATAAAGTCAGTCTGATTAGTAATAAGTGAAGCTGGTAATTCTGTTTGTGGAGTTGTTTAATCCTCCTCTGCTGAGATCTTCACAGATTTAATGTCTTCTTTTCTCTTCAGTTGATGTCAATCTAAGGCTGTGGCTGAAGTCAGTTGTAGTTCTTGTGTTTCTCTTTCCTTCAGTGATTCTGCTTGTTAACAGCAGGTGTTCATCATTAATGCTCAATCATCACTTAATTATCTCATTAACTTCAACACCGCTTTAACTCTGTAGTGTGCACACATATGAACACTGAGCAGTGTTAATTTAACATGGGCGTTTTTCTGTGTACTATTACATAAATCTTACCTGTTTCATTTACATACGACTGACAAATATAAATCACATTCAGTTTATTAATACAATTACATAAATCTTATCTGTTTCATTTATGTATGACTTAAACATATGAATCACATTCAGGAGTATTGATTGGTTTATGTTAAAACTATGTAAACCAAATGCATGGGAATTTGTTATGCAATTCAAATACATAAATCTTATGTTTAGACACAATTTTTTTTTTGAGTGCACGAAGGCAGAATCGCGACACACCCCTTCCAACTCCCAGAGTTATCCTTCCCGTCCAGATCCAATGCTACCCATCTTTAAATTACTATTAGTATTATTTGAAGTTAACATTATAAAATGCATAGACCTACACCACAAAACTAGTTAAGGATAAATTCTTTAAAATTGGGCAATTCCAGCGTTATGTAGCCTAGGTGACTTTTGTAGTCAAAACTTTAAATATAAATTCATTTTATTAAATTTTTTGTGTCGCATTTATGAGGAAAAAACAATGTCACGGACGTGACAGTTCTTCGTTACGGACGTGAGCGCTCTGAAAGCGGCACTAAAAGACTGCTTTAAAACTTTCTGAGAGATCACCCTTAACTTCATGCAGGACCACTATTTCTCAGAAGTAAAAACTTTGAACGCACCTCAAAGTCAGAGTCAAAACTTGCAGCACCCGTGCCATCACTGTCTCTATTTGCATGGTCATCAATGGATTGCTGTAAAACAGGAGAGACACAATATGCACCAATCATTTAAAGTGCAGCTTAATCTCAATTATTGTATATGAGTTAGATATGAAAAAAAAAAAGAAATGAAAAAAGTGTGAGTTAACCTACTTCAGGTTCATCATTCAGTCTCCACTCTTCCTCATCACTGTCATCTACAGCTTGCCCACTGGGTTGCTGAAAGAAAACAAACAAAAAAAAACTTTTAAAGACAACTTTATATTTAGCTTCATAAGCACAACTCGTGTATTCTGTCTTGGCTCTGAGAGATCACCCTTAACATCATGCAGGACTACTATTTCTCAGAAGTAAAAACTTTGAACGCACCTCAGAGTCAAAACTTGCAGCACCCGTGCCATCACTGTCTCTATTTGTATGGTCATCAATGGATTGCTGTAAAACAGGAGAGACACAATATGCACCAATCATTTAAAGTGCAGCTTAATCTCAATTATTGTATATGAGTTAGATATGAAAAAAAAAAAGAAATGAAAAAAGTGTGAGTTAACCTACTTCAGGTTCATCATTCAGTCTCCACTCTTCCTCATCACTGTCATCTACAGCTTGCCCACTGGGTTGCTGAAAGAAAACAAACAAAAAAAACCTTTTAAAGACAACTTTATATTTAGCTTCATAAGCACAACTCGTGTATTCTGTCTTGGCTCTGAGAGATCACCCTTAACATCATGCAGGACTACTATTTCTCAGAAGTAAAAACTTTGAACGCACCTCAGAGTCAAAACTTGCAGCACCCGTGCCATCACTGTCTCTATTTGTATGGTCATCAATGGATTGCTGTAAAACAGGAGAGACACAATATGCACCAATCATTTAAAGTGCAGCTTAATCTCAATTATTGTATATGAGTTAGATATATAAAACATTTTTTTTTTTTTAAAGAGTTGAGTCCTACTTCAGGTTCATCATTCAGTCTCTGCTCTTCCTCATCACTGTCATCTACAGCTTGCCCACTGGGTTGCTGAAAAAAATTATATATATATATATATTTTTTTATTATTACTTTATATTTAGCTTAACGTAAGACCACGTAACTATTTCTCAGATGCGAAAACATTTAAAATTCAAATGCACCTCAAAGTCAGAGTCCAAACAGGAGGCACTGTCTTTGCCAGCATGGTCATCAAGAGACATCTGAGGGGAGAAAATAATATATGTCAATGCAGTAGTGAGTTCAAAGAATATACATGAATTTTGCAGTTAGTACAACCCTTATAAATGTGCTATGTCCAAATGTGATCTTACCTCTGGATGATTTTTGATGCTGTCATCTTCAATTGAATCAGAATTACAGCTGTATGGACGTTGTTTAATTAAGTGTAATTCATATTTGCATAAATGTATCTAATAAATCCAAAAATAGGATAAACAGGACTTCACGTTTAAGATATATGTATTTATTTACCTGTCTCCATCATCACTTGGATCTGAAATAAAGTCAATAATATTAACGTTAGGTGTGTTCTGGTATTTGAAACTTGCAAATAAAACGTATGGTACCCAGATAGCACACGTACGTCGGGCCGACGTTGGCCCGATGCACAAAGTTCCATCGGCACGATGTCGCTCAGAGATCGTTTGCTCATCGGCAATATGTCGCCTCGACGTCGGCCTTTGATCGCAAATGATCTCCGGCCGATGTTTGAACGATGCAAAGCTGTAAATCTTTTGGCAGCTCTGCATGGGTTTTATAGGACCTTTATTTATATAGGTCGGACCTTTCGGGCTACTCCTTACATTAGACACCATGCGCTGCTTTCATTGACGCACGCACTTACGAACACACACACACACACACACACACACACACACACACACACATACAGAGCGGAGATCGCGCTGCAACACTCACTCAGCAGCACATAAACTGTAGTCAACATTGCCCCGAGACTTAAATTGATAAAATAGCTTTGATACTGAACACATGAAACTTTCATCCCTCTTAATGGTCATATTCAAGAAAAAAAGTGGAGTAGTTTTACACTTCCATCTTACCTCGCACGCTTTCAACGTTAAACTGCTGGAATACATGCTGTTTCTGTGAACAGTAAACACCGCCTTCTATGATTTGATTGGCTATCTATTTGGATGGTCGCTGTAAGGTAGACCAGCCTAAAATGTAACTTTTAAACCTTTTTGCCATCCTAAAAACAGAGCGGAGCAAGAATTTCCAATATTGAATTTCCAGTTTGGCCATTTCTAACTATTGACATACTATTGTTATTATTGACGTATAATTATACACTGCAAAAATGCCTTTCTTACTTAGTATTTTTGTGTTGTTTCTAAAGCTAAATTATCTGCCAGTGGGGTAAGAAAAATAATCTTGTTTTCCAATTGAATCAAGATTATTTTTCATACCCCACTGGCAGATAATTTAGCTTGTTTTAAGCAAAAATTACTTACTTTCTGTTCATCTGAAAACAAAATAGAATGTCTTATGTCATTTTACTTCTCTAAATGCTTCTTGATTTAAGAATTTTTAGATATTTGGACTGGAAACAACACAAAAATACTAAAGAAAAGCATTTTTTGCAGTGTAGGACTTGTCCCCCTCAATGTCTATGTACATATATACAGCCCTGGAGTTACTTGACTATCCAATATGAAAAAAGTAGGCTCTACTGACATTGAAAAATATCTTAATTTTTTGTGTAACTGTCTCTAGTATAATGAACAGACACAATTCAAGTTAAGACATTTTAATGACACCAGAAAGAACTCCAGGAGAAAAGGGATCAAAAAGGAACAGCAACAATGTAGAGAAGGATTCTTCCTGGCAACCTGTAACAGAGTGAAAAACATTGAGAAAAAGCAGTTAGGACTAAAGCTAAGAATAAAATTGTCATTACACTGGATAATATAATTAAACATCTAACAACAATCAAAGGTACATCAGCTGGCAAACCATTTAATAGGTTTAATAGTCTATTTAAAGGGAATGATTGTGGTGGGGAGTTTGCTCAAACTATGGCAGCGATACAGCGAATAGTTGTTCTAAAAGACGGCACCGTCCGCGGAGTGCTTTCAAAGGCCAGTGAAAGCATACTTTCAGTTAAGTTGTAAGTATTCGGATGCTAACTGTTTCTCATGGGTTCGTATGGTATTTTAAACATTTACAGGGGTAAGTCTGTGATTTTATTGCCATCCGAATCCATAATGTCAGTGTTTTTTCTCACCCAACCCGCGTACATTTCTTAATTTCTTTTATAAAGAACACCGCTTTCTCACATAACGCAGTGAAGCAGCCCCTGCACGAGTGAATAAATGATTCTCGAGCCACCGATATCAGCAGATTCAGCAGCATCGCCACGGGCAGCACTGGGTAACGTCACACGTAAGAAGGAATATCTTTAGCAGCTTTCTAAGGTATGGTTCGGGGAACACGCCTATAAACGTTATACCTTTAGTTAAGTTATACCTTAAGAGTCTTCGTAGCGCGCTAAGAGACAACGTTATCGGGAAACCCAGCCCAGGTGTTTATGAATGAGACACTGAATTAATTGGTTTTAAAAGTGTTTAAATTAATGATTCAATTGAGTATCTTTTTTTTTAATAGACTGGAACATGTTATTCTGATGTATGTTATCGTGATCTCCATTTTAAACAAAACAAAAATGATTTTAAACCAAATAGATTCTCAGTTTATCCTGAATTAGGGGCCGTTCACATATCATGTCTAAAAATGTGTGGAAAGCGCTCTCTCCTTTCTAAAAGCACTTGCGCTCCCGTCGCGTCTGTCGTTGCTATGCAAGCATGAACTGCGCTCTCCATGATGACGAGGAAGTATCAGCAAAGGATTAATTGATTTCTAGCCCTTGCATTAGCTTACTACTACTACTACTAAATATACTACTAGATATATTTATGGAGATGAGAAATAAAAACTTGCCCTGTACAGCTATGATCAGCTGTTCAGCCGAGTTTTCCATGTTGTTACGGAAAGGCCAAAGCTGATCGGTTGGTTTTTGTCACATGACCTGCGGTGCGCTTGTGGCATTCTGAAAAGTTGAGATGTTTTCATCTCACTGTGGCATATGCATGCCTGGAAAAACGAGCACGCCGCATCGCATGCGCGTCACTTCTATTATGGTATTACCAATGTTGTCACACTTGATTAACTGGTGGGGAAATATCCGAACGTATGACTTATAGAAGGTACAATTAACTAAGAACGTTTCGGGAAACACGTATTAACGATAAGGTACAGCTTAAGGTATAACTTGGGAACGACGTAGCGTTAAGAGGGTTTCGGGAAATCCAGCCCTTATCATAATTAATAACGTGTTTCCTGAAACGTTCTTAGTGTTGCGCTTTTATTAAGCAGGTCATGCAATAACATAAATTAGTTATTTACACCAATAATATGATGCGGCTGCTGGGCAATCTGGTGAGTTTTGGAGGTGGAGCATTGAAGAGAGGGGTGTGTTTGTTTGGGTTCATTCCAAATATCAACTATGTCCAACAGCGTTTTTGAAATATCGCTTACCCCACCTTAATATCTGGCAGTTTTTATGTCCATTTATAGTTGCCATCATCTGAAGTCTTCACAAGTGAGGCTGGATCCAAACTGGAGCTGCTATAATCTGTAGTGAACTTGCTGAGCATCCTGAGATAGAAACAGGGAAGCAACAGAAGAAAGATTAGCATAGTTGCAGTTCATATTATTTCAGGCAAAAGATGATCATGTGCACTTTTTACTATTTCATCACATATTAACTGTAAAACAAGATTATGAGATGTGTTAACAATGCTTGGCTAAAGAGATGTGTCTTTAGTCTAGATTTAAATTGGGAGAGTGTGTCTGAGCCCCGAACATTATCAGGAAGGTTATTTATGAAAGTAAAAGAGTGGCAAAACTCGAGAGCATAAAGATGTGAATTTGAGAACTTGTCCCCTGTAAAATACAAGTCCAAAGTTGAATTTAGAGATTTGCACTCGCAGAACGTGACTTAACGCATAGACAGTGATATTAAAATAAATAAATGATAACTCTGTAAACACCATACTAATTAAAAATAGACTACTATGTACAGTTAAGCGTTTTCCTCACATAGAAAACTAGTAGAAAACGCTTAAAGATCCCATGGCATGAAAATTTCACTTTATGAGGTTTTTTAACATTAATATGAGTTCCCCTAGCCTGCCTATGGTCCCCCAGTGGCTAGAAATTGTGATAGGTGTAAACCAAGCCCTGGGTATCCTGCTCTGCCTTTGAGAAAATGAAAGCCGGTAATAATCATAAATGTTTCTTGAGCGTCAAATCATCATATTAGAATGATTTCTGAAGGATCATATGAAGCTGTGATGCTGAAAATTCAGTTTTGATCACAGGAATTAATTACATTTTACAATATATTCACATAGAAAACAGTTATTTAAAATTTGTTATATTATTTCACAATATTATTGTTTTGAATGCTGTCTTGGTGAACATAAGAGACTTCTTTCAAAACATAATTTTTTTTACCAACACAATTAGTGTATGTTTGACATTAGTCTATGTTTGAAGTTTTACTTACTAATCATATGGTTCATAGCGCCTTAGAGATGGTGATCCGAGATGATGATCCGCCCAACTCTGCTATGGTGGAGGCCAGGGCATCAACATTGAAGGATCTAGGAACACAACAAACCATTTGTCACAGAGCCAACAATATTATTATATAATGCCAGGTTTATTACAAGTAAGAAGCTATAGCTAAGCTATATTATATATACAGGTGCTGGTCATACAATTAGAATATCATCAAAAAGTTGATTTATTTCAGTAATTCCATTAAAAAAAGTGAAACTTGTATATTATATAGACTCATTACATGCAAAGTGAGATATCTCAAGCCTTTATTTGTTATAATTTTGATGATTATAGCTTACAGCTTGTGAAAAACACAAAATCAAAATCCCAGAAAATTTGAATATTACATGAAATCACACAGTAATTACACAGTGATACCATGGTCATTGAACCAGGTTTTGGTTATTTTGGCAGTGTGGGCAGGTGCAAATCCTGCTGGAAAATGAAGGAAGCATGAAGTGCTCTGGAAATGTCCTGGTAGACGGCTGCGTTGAGTGGACAGCACAGTGGACCAACACCAGCTGATGACATGGCTCCCCAAACCAACACAGACTGTGGAAACTTCAAACTGGACTTCAGGCATCTTGGATTGTGTGCCTCTCCATTCTTCCTCCAGACTCTGGGACCTTGGTTTCCAAATGAGATGCAAAATTTGCTCTCATCAGAAAAGAGGACTTTGGTCCACTGTGCTTTATTAAATCCAGAGTCAACGCAGCCGTCTACCAGGACATGTTCAGAGCACTTCATGCTTCCTTCATTTTCCAGCAGGATTTGCAGCTGCCCACACTTCCAAACAGGGCCGGCGCTCCGCACACGCTTAGGGCACCCAAATGGCTAGCGCCGGCCCTGCTTCCAAAATAACCAAAACCTGGTTCAATGACCATGGTATCACTGTGTAATTACATGTGTGTGATTTCATGTAATATTCTCATTTTCTGAGATTTTGTGGTTTTCACAAGCTGTAAGCCATAATCAAAATTATAACAAATAAAGGCTTGAGATATCTCACTTTGCATGTAATGAGTCTATATGATATACCAGTTTCACTTTTTTAACGGAATTATTGAAATAAATCAACTTTTTGATGATATTCTAATTATATGACCAGCACCTGTAAGCTACAGCAGAAGTGAAATGCTTTTCTGAGATGAGTTTCTGAATCTATTTGACCTGCATCTGGGCATGGAGTACCTATGGCCTGAGGTAAGTAGCTTGAACTGGCAGGACAAAGGATGACTAGGGTCAGCTGCCTTCTTTGCCACTCTGTTGGAGTAAATGTGTGAGAGAGGGGGAAAGTTAATGCCTGCAATCTTGCTACACGTCCTAACAATACTCTCTAATCGTTTTTTTGTAGACAAGGAACCAAACCAGCAGATAAAACAGAAGGTTAAAACAGACTCAATAAAACAAGAATAAAACATTCTCATCAAAGTGGGGTCAATGTTAAAATTCCTGTCTATGGTAAAAATGCATTTGCTGCTGGGCTTTGGCACAAACAGCATCAGTGTGTGATTCAAAACATAGCTTACTATCAATTATTGTGCCAAGGTACTTGTATTCTTGTACTATCTCAATAGGTTGGCCATCAATGATAGTGAGGGGAAAGGAGGGGGGGGGGGGGGGCTCTGTTTCCTAAAATCAATAATTAATTCTTTAGTTTTGGATTTCCTACCTGTATTTCCAACTTCTCTGGCAGCAGCTTTCTTCAGAAATGTTGAAGTCGTGGAGCTTTCCCTCTGTTATGGGTTATTTTGTTGCTGCTGAAATCACAGAACATTTTTTTATCAATATTTGTTTACCATTGAGCTAGTTTCATCCAATTTCCTCACTCCATGTAAGTGACGTCACCGATTAGGTCTACATACGTTTATGTTTACGTTTGTGTAAAATAAATGAGCTCACTTCCAAGTGAAACCTTTACAAAACCTCTCATATACACATAACAGGTGATTAAAAGCCCAAACTTTCATAAACAAAAGCTCAACCGAGTTAACATTAACTTAGCTTAACTTAACGTAGCTGCTACCTCTTCTGAAAACGGTTGATGCTAACGGACTTTTTCCGAAGACACAAAACCATGTCTATAAAAGTAAATATTCAACATAAGCGTATCAATTACAAGTAAGAGAAGTGTCAAGAACAGTTGTGTGTATTATCCGTGTGATTTTAGAGACTATATCACCTGAAAGCAGTGAAAACAACAGCGAGAGAGAGGGAGTTTTCCTGCTTACCAGTCGCAGTGGTCCCGCGGCGTTTCCATGGCAACTCAGCGCCGCGTCCGCTCCAGTGTTTGAAAGGGACTTGAAAGTTCACGAGCACAACGCGACATCGGCCTCCCGTATATTGGGCCGACCTAAAGCCGACGTAACGGAGCTGGGAAATAGAGCACTGACTGACAAGAGATCTGCCTACGCCTGGCCGACGCCTTTGCGATGTTATAGGGAGGGAGGCCGACGCTCGATGTTGGGCCAACGTCGGCCCGACGTACGTGTGCTATCTGGGTATACTTTTATTACTCAGCTCTCTGAAACACTTGATTCTGATGGGTTCAAGTGGTTAATAGCATAGATAACGTTAGGCTAATAGCAACATCACGCTGTCTAAAATTTCCTCACAATTTCCTCCTCACAAGTTATTCCTGTTCTTTCATCCCCAAAAGTAAGACTTTGTAAAATTATAATTAAGACGTTAGTAATCCCAATTAATATTTATGATCTTAAATTTCATTTAAACAAATTCTAAATACATTTGTTGGGACGCATCTATTTTAGTGGCAAACTGGCAAATGCGCCTGGATCAGTCTGCACTGTCGAGCACTGATGGTGCCCTTTCAATTAGCAGCTAGTAGATAGTTCACATTACCAATTTTCTCCATACGGTATTTTGTTGTCCGGGGTAAGGGTTCGTTGTCATCTCGCAAATATCTTCTGTAAAATCTTCTTTTCTCAGACGGCTCCATTTTAAAGTCCTCTAACTTCAACTCTTCCTTCAGTGTGTGTGTGCGCCAAACGACAGAAATGACGACGCGAGTGTTTTTTTTTTTTTATTCGACGGATCTGATTGGCTACGATTGGCGCTCTTTTTTGCTGCCTGTTGCTGAGGCAAATCAAATAAGTACGTACGTACGTAGTAGAGATAGTATATAACGTAGATAGAAGTCAAGAAAGCTGCAGCCATGTATGTGCTCGTAAAATGGGTAAAAGAAAACCGAGTAAGTGTGGGCTTGGAGAAGCATGTGAAGGACAGAAAAATGTTAAATGATTCAAAGAGGATTGGCCTGGTGGAACACGGAGCGGTTGGAGTAAAACCACCTAAATGCGGCTGGAGAGCTTTTCCGGCCCAAATACTCGCTGTAAATGGTAAGTGAATCAATTAATATTTAGCGCAATTTTATGGTCGATGTTGACCAGCTCACTGTTACTTAACCTTCAGACAACGATTTGGTAGATTCGTTAAGTGATTTTGTGACGTATTTAGCTAGCAAGATTGCGAATATTTTTTAGTTAAACTAACGTTAGATTAACGTGCGTTACTGGCCTCGCTATTAAGAAATACTAACGTTACGTGCTTTTGATTAACGTTAGTTATTTTCCTCACGGTTTTTAATATATGTTAAAGATTCTTCTCAACACTTTTATAATCACTTTTTCTTTGTTTGAATACAGAGAGCCTTGGGCAAATTAAAAAGGATGAGTGTCAGTGGATAGAGACGCACAAAATGGCGACTCCATCAAAACCAAAGGTATGTTACACTACATTGAGAGATATGGCCTCTATAATAGTCAAATCTAAAATGTATTGACTTTAACCCTTAAACAGGCAAGAGTGGAAAATGATAAGCAAAGAACAAAAAAACATTTCATGTCCTTTTTTATATCATCTGGACATAAGTTAAAGAGTACCGTTTCTATGGTAACGCAATGTCCCAATTTCAAAACGGTTTTTACAGGATGAATTCTGAGTTTATAAGATTTCAAATGATACCTAATTTATGATAACTACTAAAATATGTGATGTAATAAAGGCAATCAAAAATATAATATTATATTTTAGAGGATAATGAATATATTATACTTTTTAGAGAATAATATTATTTTATCTTTTTTATTATTGACAAATACTAGATTATATGTTTTGTTATGAACTTTTAGCATGAAAACCAAAGTTTCAATTATTAAAAATGTGAGTCAGCTTTTTGTGACAAACGCCAGAACTCCTGTTATGATGTAGATTTTTTGAGGTGCACTCTTGTCATAAATTCTATTAAGGTTCCTACATAATTTGTAACAAAAAACAGTGCTAAAATATCTATTTAGGAGTCTTAGATCTTTCCAACGAGTTTGTCATGATTAGATTAGGATTTAATTGTAATATAGTGAATTAAAAACTCAAAACACAAAGATGGTCAAAATTAGGGTTAATCCCTTTTTTATACCCTAAACAGGCAACGTGACTCAGGAGTCACATATATTTCAAAACGTGCTAAATAACAACATGAACAACATATTAATACATTTTCTTCTTCAGCACCTTAAGACAATGTTTAATTGTTCACAATTAATGTTAGCAGTATTATTATTCTTTTTCCAGAAGAAAAGTAAGTTTAATATATATTTACTTTCCTCAAAATCTGAATGTCCTGCACCACCGGTAGCCATGTTGGATTTAGGTCAGGCTGACTAATTTATCACAAAAAACTTGAAGCAAATCGTGTGACCAGCATAATCAAGACAGACCAGGCTGTGATAAATGATAAAAGGATTTGATGAAAAAATCATTCTTATGCCCCAAAAAAAGACAATAAAAACTATGTGACTCCCAGGTCACGTTGCCTGGTTTAGGGGTTAATTTGCAATTTCTCTCATTTTTGCCTCCTTTCTATTACTTTGGTCTACATAACATTCTCTTCTGTCTTCCCCTTTGCAATGCACTTGCTGTTTTGTCAGACTACAGTAGATATTGAGGAAGATAAGACTCACTCTGAAGACGAGGATGAGACTCCTCAACATCAGGTGCAGATGTTGTCCAAACACATGTTCATCTAGTCTCTTCCTGTTCAATGACTTTTTATTTTAATTTAGTTAGATATAATTAATTGATGATTTGTTGTATGTCATGCAGTGACGGTTCATGGGTTTTAAAATAGAGGAGGCACACTAAATTGTAATGTCTGGGGATCCCCTGCCGAGGATGATGATGATGATGATGATTGTTATTATTATTTGCTTAACTGCTTTAAATGGCTTTTTTGGTCACTTTAAGACAGAAATTGTGGAAAAATACACACATACAACACAATAATACAAATATAATTTCACTCACCTATCACTTGAAGCAAATCCATCCCTTCTTAAATGTCTGAATGAGCGCACTGGACTGTTTAGTGAAGCTGACTGCTGTTGCCGAGTCTTGAGTCCCATGAAAACTTAGTGTGACAAGCAGGGCGGGGCGAGAGCCATGAGAGAACGGCACAAGGCCAGTGGCGTGATTGCAAAGAAGCGTCACCTTCTCCCATTTTCACATCAAAATCTGGGGTCTCAAAATCTCTTGCCTCGACGAGACGCCACTGGTCATATGTTTATCATAGAAGTTTTTACACACTTGAGCTTCAAACTATTTTGGATGGTACCTGTTAACCCTAACCCTATCATTCATAATTACTGCTGACCCTTTACACTCCATACACTTGTTTTTCAGACAGAGGATGACTCAAACGCCATGACTCCAGAGCATGATTCAATCTGGACTCCAAAACGGCCTAAGGTAAATGTAAACGAATCTGATTTGTTTACACTTATTTATGTTGCAAAAGGGTATTTTTACATTTACATTTAGTCATTTAGCAGACGCTTTTGTCCAAAGCGGCTTACAAATTGGGACTAAATTAAGCGAGTCATCGTGAAGAGGCAAAAACAATGCAAGAAGTGCTCAAAATACGAAGTTAAGGCATTATTCAGAGTAGTATAAGCCCGATAAGTGAGAATTTACAGGAAAAGGATTTTTTTTTTTTTTATATATGAGGTTAAGTGCTCATGGAAGAGATGAGTTTTCAGCTCTCTTTTGAATGTTGTCAGGGAATTTTTGCATTTTTCATGCATATGTCACCAATAGGCAGTACATGGTGAGAAAAAACAAAACACAATTCATTAGGCTAGTTGTCTCTACCTGAGCAACAGATAACAGAGATATCTTTTCATAATTACAAGATTGTAGAAAGTTCTTCAGTACTTCAAGTGGCTTTCTCTATTTTCTTTCTTTGTACACTTTTCCTCTTTCTACACTGATAGAGAGACTACAAAAATGATATAAAGGAGCTTGAGGAGAGGCTAAAAACCAAGGAAAAGGAGATAAGGCGTTTGAGAAAATTAAACTTTCAAATGCAAGAGGGTAAGCATTTCCATTCCAGTTTTGCGATCAAAATTACTGATTTTGATTTTGGTGATTTCAAGAAATGTGCACCCAAAAATTCACCCTCAAGTTGTTACAAACATTTTAATCATATAAATACCACAACTAATAAGTCACAACTCGATTGATGTGTGTTAACTGTTCACAGTGTTGGGGTAGTTACTCAAAAAAAGTAATTAGTTACTAGTTACTAGTTACTTCTGTAAATTGTAATGAGATTACTTTACTAGTTACTGCATTTGAAAAGTAACTTCACTACTTATTACTTTACTTTCCCATTTCTTAATTTACCCTGTAGATAAGGACAAACATCATAGCCCTATCATCACTTAGCCTGTCCGCATAGTGTTTATAAATGTAGCCTATACAAAATGGCATGTAAAACCATATGAAAGAACAATATCCATGTCTGCACAAAGAAATATGCCTCACTGTAAAATCCACAAACAACAGGATAAAGGACAAATGTCCGCGGTGGTAGACACATAATCAGGGCTAGACTGGGACAAAAAAAAAATCGGCCCTGGCATTTTGGCCATAATAATAATAGCACACTAATAGACATATAATGTAAAACAAATGCACTGAAAAATAAAGGAAACTTTCATAATTAGTTTTGTACTAATTTCTAAAGGCTACTTGAAAGAGATATAAGCACATGATTTTTTATTTTGACGGAAAACATGTTTTACAAACGCGTCTCATTAAATTTATAGTACATTACGGTAATCGTCAACTATGCAGATGTGGAAATAATGCGTTACTGGGTAATGGGTCTACACTCATGACATAGCCTAAGTGTTTTGAAAGTAACTGTTAGTTCTGCTTACCGCAGGCTCTACACTTTCTCATATCTGTCCTGATCCTCCTCACTATCCTCATCATCAGCCACGGGAGCTGATGAAGGTCCTGCTGCTGCAGAAAACATTTTGACACATTTTACAGCGTCAGCTTGAAGGGTCTGTGTCTATTTTTCACGCTATTTCTCTGCACAATCCTTGCGTTTCTTCTCCATCTCTCAGACTATTTTGACAGATACACACTGACACACTGCACGCTCACTCAAAGCCCAAAGGGGGAGGTGTTTAAAGATGTGATTGGACCAGCCCAGTGTCAATCAAGAAAAGATCCAATGGGCCAAGGTGTTTCATGGGCCTGTCAGCTATCAGGAAAATTACACCGGCACGCACTTACTTAACCCAGCGCCGCCAATTAAGCAAAACGAATGGGCCGCCGATGTGCGAGTTTTATGGTCCGTTAAGACAAAAAAAAAAACAAAAAAAAATTATGAGATGTCGGCACAAAAGGCACGTCAGCCCACTGGGAATCTCCCGGTAGTCCCGAATGGCCAGTTTGCTGCCTGGGCATAGAGTGCATTTCACGCGAATATTTTTGTCCTTTCGAGCAATAAACTGAAAGTAATGTGAATATCGCCACTGGCCGAAACCCCTGTCTCCGTCTCCATTTCCCGCTCCCCTTCGCACCAGCAGCCATGTCACTCAAATCGATCTCTATGACAACGGTGCAAGCGCGCGCGCGCGCACACACACACACACACACACACACACAGACAGATATGCACGCACCACAAACAGATCAGAGCTTTACACGCAGGCAAACACGGCTTGGGTAACGCAGGAAAGCGCGTTCCTATAGTCTGGTAAAGTAGTGTAGTTACCGATATTTTTAGTGTAATGCGTTACTTTATTTCGTTACCCAAAAAAGTAATATCGTTACTGTAATCCGTTACTTTGTAACTCGTTACCCCCAACACTGACTGTTCATTCCTTTGATTTCAATGTAGGACTTGCTGATACAATCACAAAAGCTGTCAAAGATGCCATTCAGGCAGCTCAGTCGGCCCCCAGCCACCCAGTACCCACTTCTAAAACCCACCTAGCCACTCCTAACCAAACTGGCGAGATAAAGGTATTATTTACATTTAGGAGAAGTGATTTCAGGCCATCCTTAAAAAATATTCTTGTTTGCTGTAACCCGACCGACAAATGTTTTTTTTTTTTGTCTGACCGACTTGTAAACTTGCGTTAAGACCGCAAACTTGTAACTGTAAACTTGCGTTAAGACCGACCAATTGTTTTTTTTACTCTTCAAACAACTAATACAAATGCGATAAAATAATATTAGTTATATTTTTGTAAGTTCCCTGTGGTGTTAAGTATCATATTTGGATATTGTAATGATTTTTATCATTAGAAAATAACAAACACAATGTTGACAATTCTGTGAATGTTTTTTTTTTTGCTCTGCAGAACAAGTCTGTGACTGACTTAATGAATCCAGTTGCTTTGGATCAGGCGCAAAGATGTGAGGGTTACAAAAAGTTAACCAGAACTCTTATGGACTCGATTTTGTCTTTCGAAGAGATGGCAACATGCTCCGTCACTGGAAAAAAAGGGGTTGTTGGTGAAAAAAGAAAGAGCCTTGACCTAGAAAAAGTGCAGCTAATAATTGGTAAGCATGTATGAATTTTTTTTTATCAATAGTTAAATCAATAGTTGTGATATATGACAAGCGCTGAGCACGTCCGTCTTTTTCACCAACCATAGTGCGAAAGCACAGTTTGAATCTGGCAGTTATGTCACGTCATGTCGCTTCACTGTACATTCGCTGCAGCCAAAATCGAAATCATTGACACTTTAAATCGTTGACACTTTAAATGCAGTTTCAGTATTTTATATTTTGTTCCTGGAGTTCATAAAGTTTGCAAAGTGTTTTGCACTAAAAATATCATTTTCTAATCTCACCTCTTAAATGTGTATACATCAAGAATACTTTGATTATCCATTTCATGACACACAAAAATGTTATTTTTCACATCTCCAAAGCAATAGAGAGGTCATACTCTAATGAAAATAATACTTTTGCACTCTTGGATGAAACATTGACATCTGGTTTTACACAGTATGGATTATTGGATTATAGGCTCTCTTTGGCAGCTAACTCCAAACTTGTTTTCAAATTTGAATGTTATCAATCTCATTTCTTACAGACCATGTCAAAAAGACACACCCAGGCATCGGAGGCACTGAGATCAAGGTCTGCATGGCACAGAAGTTAAAAGATCTGAGGAGACGAGCAGAAAGGTAATCTTCATTTACCATCCAAACCACATCGTCATATGTGACTTCAGGCAGGTTGCGGAGAGATTTGGTCAAGCAGTATCTATCGGACTCCGCCATTGTAAAAAGCTAACCGGAAGAGCCGTATCCCTACTAAAAGACGTACTTCCGGTCTTCAATTTTTTTCGTGACATAGGCCTATTTACCCAAAATTACCCAACGTGTAGGTGGATCTGTCACCAATTTTAATGTTTAAGCCATGAATGAAATAAAGGCTTTTTAACTTTTTCTACTTACTTCGAGTGCCTTGGAGTTCCTAAGTTCTTATATCTTAATTATCCCAAACAACCAAAGAGCACCGAGATTTTACACCCTGAAGCAGCACTTCTTTTGCATTCTTTGCTCTGATTGACCCTATTTACTTTGCTTAGTTTATCAGGATAGACTTGTGTTTGCACTGCCCTAATCTTTGATTGTTTTTCTATCCCAAAACAGGATGCCTGCTGAAGGAGAAACAGAGGACTGAGACAACACACATTCACAAACACACAATACACACACACGCCCTTAAACATCATCGTTTTAGAGCTTTTTTTTTTAATGTATAATTTTAATTTGGTTTTGCTTTGTTTGTTTTAAACATTCAATTTGTATTGCATATTTTGAAATTAAATAAAAGCTAAATTTGAATTATTTGTTTTAATGTTGGGAAACATGGCTATAGGCCCTACAAAAGAACATTGTAGGCCTACCGTTTTCTGTGGTATATTGCTTAATGATTTTTACATGGGTTTCACCTGAAGTTGCAGGTTTACATGGGGTGTAGGTTTAACATAGATTGTTGATGGGTTTCAAATGTTATTCCATGGGTCTCTCATGGGAATTTTACGTTTCACATGTGATTATAGGTTTCACATGGGAATTTCAGGTTTCACATATGATCTCATGGGTTTCACATGTGATCTCATGGGTTTCATATGTGATTATAGGTTTCACATGTGATCTCATGGGTTTCACATGTGATCTCATGGGTTTCACATGCGATTATAGGTTTCACATGTGATCTCATGGGTTTCACATGTGATTATGGGTTTCACATGTGATCTCATGGGTTTCACATGTGATTATGGGTTTCACATGTGATTTCATGGGTTTCACATGTGATTATAGGTTTCACATGTGATCTCATGGGTTTCACATGTGATTATGGGTTTCACATGTGATCTCATGGGTTTCACATGTGATTATAGGTTTCACATGTGATCTCTTAGGTTTCACATGTGATCTCATGGGTTTCACATGTGATCTCATGGGTTTCACAGGTTTCACATGGGATTTTTACATTTTACATGTGATTATAGGTTTCACATGGGTATTTTACGTTTCACATGTGAGCTCATGGGTTTCAGATGTGTTTCACATGTGAATCACATGGGTTTCACATGTAATCACATGTAATCACATGTGTAAATGTTCCAAAAGCACACATTTCCCATGTGCAAAACACGTGTTTAGCACATGTGAAATATGTGGATCACATGTGAAACATGTGTTTAGCACATGTGAAATATGTGGATCACATGTGAAACATATGTTTTTACATGTTAAATTTCACATGTGCAAAATCACGTGTGCATGTGGTCACATGTGACCACATGAGTTTTTGCACATGTGAAGTTCATGTGTTTTTTCTGTAAGGGATGGTATAATTGGCTATAATTTATTCGTTCATACCGTTTGGTTTGAAATTTCATAATAAGTTGTATTGCTAGCTAGCATCCTAACATGCTAGATCTGTGAACATGCAACATATAACGTTACTAATTCTGAGGCAGGCGGCAAGCTAAACTAAAGCATAATTTGAAGAATTTCATATCGATTTATAGGCGATCTCAGTAACACAAATAAAACCTGATAGAGGAATGGACAAAACACTACAGAAAACAAACACGTTTGTTTACTACTGAAAATGCTAACATCTAAGTTACAGTAGCGTACTAGTAAGCCCGTAACAGACAGCGACCATAATAAAAACCTAAACAGACAATAACAAACATCCTGAGGTCACAATTACAAGAAATACAAACATTAAACACAGTTTATTCTAAAGATACAAGTGCAACAGCAAGAAGGCCAGGTCAGCATCGGTTTTGCAGGCTTCGGTTTCTTTCAGTTCTCTCCATTCTGAAAAAGCCGGTCAGATATTAACTCTAGTCTGACTTCACGCTCGGTCAGTCTCCCGTTTCCTCTTTCTTTGGTCCTCTGACAAAGATTTCCTAGCTTTCTGCTTCTTTTTTACATGTTCAGCCATTACGAAAACTTGAAGAACTCAATATCTAGCGTTACCTTGTTCTTATAGCTAGCCGGATACTGGATGGATGAGGGCGTGTATGCGTGCAGTGCCGTAAAGCAATTCGTTACCTCGCGAGACCTGATATCACACGATTCTTCCTAACACTGAGGCCGGCGGCCCGCCGGCCCAAAGTTGCAAGGGTGGTTTTGCGGCTCACAGGCACCAGGGGGGTGCGAGACGACCACCATTCAACCCGAAATCAGTAATATAACCATTGCAATGACTCCAAAGCTGTTCGGTTAAGGTAAAAAAGTTACTTAGTTCACCTTTAAGAGATCCACGAAGAAGAAAAACCCAACGGCTCTTTTAAGAGCCACCCACATTTACACACAAAGAATGAGTTTCCAAGTGGTTAAAAACTATATGAAGTGAAGATTAACGAGATTGAGTTATTTTTTTTGTTTAATTAAGTTAAATTTTTACATTCAGTAAAAAAATCGTTATTGTAACATTCCCACTGGTCGTTATGTGGCAAATTAATATGCCACAATTATTTGATTTTATGAAATATGATTTGTTTTCAAGTTGAACTGAAATGATCAATATTGTACTTTCAATATTTAATACTGCAGTGCATTGCATTACGAAAAATGCGGGAAAATGAAAAAGAAACATGATAGAATGGGGGATGGAAGTAAGACATGGGGCGATGGGCGGGATTAACATTTAAAGCCTGTGATTGGGTGTCCCACAAGTCAAGGAACTTTTAATGTAGCCAATGAAATCATTCTATGGGTTGGCCAAGGAAAACGAGCAATCAGAGAAGGACGTACTTCCCTTTGGAAATTAGCATAGAGCAGTGCATAAAAGCCCGCCTGTAGTATCACAGCTTTATTGTATTTCTCTGATTGAAGCATCATGCCTGAACCAAAGTCTGCACCCAAGAAGGGCTCGAAGAAGGCCGTCACTAAAACCGCCGGCAAGGGCGGAAAGAAGCGCAGAAAGTCCAGGAAGGAGAGCTACGCGATCTACGTGTACAAAGTCCTGAAGCAGGTTCATCCCGACACCGGGATCTCCTCCAAGGCGATGGGAATCATGAACTCTTTCGTCAACGACATCTTCGAGCGCATCGCCGGTGAAGCGTCTCGTCTCGCTCACTACAACAAGCGCTCCACCATCACATCGAGAGAGATCCAGACCGCCGTGCGTCTGCTGCTGCCCGGAGAGCTGGCCAAACACGCCGTGTCTGAGGGCACAAAGGCTGTGACCAAATACACCAGCTCAAAGTAGAGCTCAGCTCAACACACAACACAAAGGCTCTTTTAAGAGCCACACATATTGTCTTTATAGAGCAGTTGAATTGCAGATTTAATTACCTATATCGCGGAAGATATTGTAGAACAATAAGATGTAAGACTTTTATGGCTGGTTTCACAGACAAGGCTTAAAGGGATAGTTCACTTTGAAATTAATTTTTGGTATGTTTTAGCTTACCTCAAGGGCATCCAAGATGTAGGTGTCTTTTTTTTCCGCAGTAGTTGCAATTTTTATATTTTTAGGTCAAACCGTTCTTGTCTGTCAGTCATATAATGCAGGTCTATGGTCATTATCTCACAACACATGCACAGAGTCCAAATTAAAACAATTCCCCGTCGTCCAAATTAAACAATTCCCCATCGTAAGTACACATTGATGGCCTAAGACACGAAACGAGCGGTTTGTGTGAGAAAACGAACAGTATTTATATCGTTTTTACCTTTTATACGCAGCCATGTCCGAGTGATCTGATCTGACGTGTGCGCAGACTGGTGCATAGATATATACACACTAGACGTCGCCTTGTCTACGGCAGTTCATTGGAACGAATGTCTTAAAGGCGACATCTAGTGTATGTATCTATGCACCAGTCTGCGTACACGTCAGATCAGATCACTTCGACATGGCTGCGTATAAAAGGTAAAAACTATATTATACTGTTCGTTTTCTCACACAAACCGCTCGTTTCGTGTCTTAGGCCATCAATGTGTACTTACGATGGGGAATTGTTTAATTTGGACGACGGGGAATTGTTTTAATTTGGACTCTGTGCATGCTCTTTAAGACAGTGACCATCGACCTGCATTATATGACTGACAGACAAGAACGGTTTGACCTAAAAATATAAAAATTTAAACTACTGCGGAAAAAAAGACACCTACATCTTGGATGCCCTTGAGGTAAGCTAAAACATACCAAAAATTAATTTCAAAGTGAACTATCCCTTTAAGCTCCCAGACTCAAATTCATGTCATAACATAAAATCGACTTATTTCAAGGGCTTACTTTTATATTTACAAGAAAAAAAAATTCTTTTAAATCTGTTGCTTTTTTTTTTTTATAGACTAAAATGAAAAAACTGTTCTAATGTCATTGGCTCTTGTGTTCAGCAAATGTTGTGAATGCAAAAACATTTTTATTAACATTTATATTTGAATGTTTTTTGTTGTTGTTTTTTTGGACAATCCAGCTTCTTCCCTCATAACATACAGATTGAATCATTTTCAGGTGTTTTTTACTATAGTATATCAGAGGTCTGTGTGCTGCGCTATTGATTTTTCACTACTTGTTCACAAATGTTGACTTGTCAACCTACAAATGTAATTTAAATGAATAGAATAGTGGGTGAATTTTAACACACATAATTAGAGTCAAACAATATGTTCAAGCTCTCTGTCTGTTTTTATTTATTTATAAATCTCTAATGTCAAATCCATTTCATATATAGTGTGTATGTCATGAAGAGGACATCATGTTGAGTAACACAGGTAAACATATATTTAACTATTTACTTTTATATTCATTTTTATTTTGCTGCTCTTTCAATGTCTATTTCCAACTTTTCTTCCAGTTTGTAGAAGCGAACAACTAAAATCAAAGCAACCAATGTGTCTCGACTGTGATGTTCCATAAGAGAACATATTTAAGTTATTTGAATACTATTTGATAACTTATTTATTTTAATATTTTGATTATTAATTATCAGAATGTCACAAACTCTCTTAAATGTCAAACATAATGGCATTAAAGACTAAAGACTTTATTAAAAAAATGTTTCCTGTATTATTACAAAAAATGTCAGTCTAAACCGCATCAATAACACAGTCAAGTATAATTCAACAACAAATCCTTTACATTTTACCATTAGGCTATTCAGAATAGCTCATATATATATATATATATATATATATATATATATATATATATATATATATATATATATAATATTAAATTGTATTTATGGCTATATTATGAACAATGAAGCCAAACAAATTTATTTGAAGCGAAACTTAAACTACAACTCTCAGCACGAATACAAATGTTTCCATATTTGCGATGTAAATTTTGGTTGCATTATCTATTGTGTAAACAAGGCTTAGTGCTTAAGGCCTGTTCCAGTATCCACGTAAAACATCATCCCACACACAAGCATAAATGTGTTAAGCAGCTCGGCTGTCTGATCAGGGAACCCAAAGACTCTTTTAAGAGCCACCTACCCTGTATACTCTCCCTTAAAGGGTTAGTTCAGCCACAAATAAAGTTTCTGTCATTAATTATTCACCTTCATGTCGTTACAATCCCGTGAGACCTTCGTTCATCTTCAGAACACAAATGAAGACCTTTTTGATGAAATGAATGAGACATTTATATAACGCTTTTTATACTACTGTACACCCAAAGCGCTTTACATTCCAGTCAGGGCAATCTCCTCATCCACCACCAGTGATGATACAGCCACGGCACCAGTGCGCTGACCACACACACACACACACACACACACACACACACACACACACACACACACACACACACACACACACACACACACACACAGACACCAGCTACAGCTGGAGAGGAGAGAGCGTGATAAAGCCGATTCAGTGGATGAGGATTATTAGGAGGCCATGATTGATAAGGGCCAATGGAAGGACTTTGGCTCCAGGACACCGGGGTTAAACCCCTACTCTTTACGAGAAGTGCCATGGGATTTTTAATTGACCACAGAGAGTCAGGACCTCGGTTTAACGTCTCATTCGAAGGACGGTGCTCTTTGACAGTATAGTGTCCCCATCACTACACTGGGGCGTCAGGGACCCATATTCATGGGTTTCATCAGGTCCCTTTCCACAGGTGTATACAATCAAGCACCTAGATTATGAATGCAGACTGCATTGTGCTTGATTAATACACCTGTGGAAAGGGACCTGATGAAATCCATGAATAGACCCCAGGATGAGCAGCGCCCCCTACTGGCCTCACTAACACTTCTCCAGCAGAAGCCTGGTTTACCCAGGAGTCTCCCATCCAGAGACTGACCAGACTCAACCTTGCTGAGCTTCAGTGGACAACCAGTCTTGGGCTAGAGGGTGATACGGGGCTGGCCTCAAATCTCAAATCTGAGAGCTTTCTGACCCCACATAGACAGCAATACAACAACCACTTTCAAGGCCCAGAAAGGTAGTAAAGACATTGTTAAAATAGTCCATGTGACTCCAGTGGTTCAACCTTAAAGGGTTAGTTCACCCAAAAATGAAAATTCTGTCAGTAATTACTCACCCTCATGTTGTTCCAACCGCGTAAGACCTTCGTTCATCTTTGGAACACAAATTAAGATATTTTTGATGAAATCTGAGAGCTGATCACTTCTCCATAGACTGCTAGGTGGCCCAAACTTGCTGGCCCAGAAAAGTTATTAAAGAGATCGTTAATATAGTCCAAGTGACTACAGTGGCTCAATCTTAAGTATATCAAGCGACGAGAATACTTTTTGTGTGCAAAAACAAACAAAAATAACGACTTTATTCCACTATTCATTTCCTTCTCTCTGGGCCTCGAGTTAGTTTGCGTAGTGTTTTTGCGCAGCGCGTCTGTGTTACACGTCACCACGTAGGCTCACTATTGGCCGACGCTTGTCGTGTGTGATGCGTGATGACGTATAACATAGGGGTGTAAATCGGAGCCTACATGACGATTCGATACGATACCAATTTCTTAAGCCAACGATTTGATTATTTTCGATACTTCAGAATTCCCTGCGATACGATTCGATTCGATACGATTCAATACTAGATTTTTACATTATCTATTAAGTTTCAAATAAATCAACAAAAATAATATATAATTTGCCTTTTATTGAGAATACAGAATACAATTGCATGTCACAAAGAAATTGTTTTTCCACCTCCACGAATGAATGTTGTTCATTATGTCGCCTTGTTGAGGTAAATTCTAGTTTTCCTTGCTTTACCCCGGTCTTAAAGTAAAAAAGATGACTGTGAAAAATAGTAGAATTAAATTAAATACATTTATGGTGAGATTACTACAATTTATTTAATTAAACGCATTTATGGTGAAATTACTACATTTTCATGTCAATCTGTGTTCATTTTGACCACGAAACATGCGCTGTCACTTTAATTCAGCGCGTGCAGCACAGCAGAAATAGACTCGGTGCGGAAACGATCTCTGCACTGCTGTATAGGCACCGCAACTGGAGCGGATAAACGGACCGCAACCGCGTGCAGTGTGAAAGCTCTGACCTGTTAACATGGGTACTGAAAAAAATACGCACTTCAAACGGAGTATGTGTGAAACGGGCACAATCAGACAAACGGCAACATCTCTTACCACTGCTCCATCTGTTTTCCTGAAGCCAAAATACATCCACACCCATGACTTGACGCCGACTGGAGTGTGTAACATTTCACTGTCATTGCCAGCTCACTCTGAGGGATCCATCGCTCTTGAAAGTCAGACTCAACAATGTGTGTGAACATAGATAGACTAAACGTAACGCATGTAAAGCGGTGTGAAGTAGAAGACAATAATGAGGTTAGCGCCACCCGCAGCTTAGTAGGTTGTACGCATATGTCGGAGCAGATGCTGAAAATAGACAGGCGGCAAAATAAACACATGAATCGATACTCTTGCGGACGCATCGATGCATCGAATCGTCGGCTGTATAATCGATGCATCGATACGAATCGATTAATATTTACACCCCTAGTATAACACAGACGCGCAGCGCAAAAACACTACGAGGCCCAGAGAGAAGGAAATGAATAATGGAATAAAGTCGTTATTTTTGTTTGTTTTTCCGCACAAAAAGTATTCTCGTCGCTTGATATACTTAAGATTGAGCCACTGGAGTCACTTGGACTATATTAACGATCTCTTTAATAACTTTTCTGGGCCAGCAAGTTTGGGCCACCTAGCAGCCTACGGAGAAGTGATCAGCTCTCAGTTTTCATCAAAAATATCTTAATTTGTGTTCCGAAGATGAACGAAGGTCTTACGCGGTTGGAACAACAGGAGGGTGAGTAATTACTGAAAGAATTTTCATTTTTGGGTGAACTAACCCTTTAATGTTATGAAGCGACGAGAATAGCGTCTCTAAACACAGTGCAGCGCTTCCGGGTTCTGGAACGACATGATGGTGATTTCATTTTTTTCATTTTTGGGTGAACCAACCATTTAAAGAGCGTTGATGTTACATTAAATAAACCAGCACAACAACACACATACACAATTCTTTTTTTTTTCTTTTTTTTTTTACAGTTTATGGTTAAGACACAAATGGTTTTCACAGGTTTATGAACACAAAAATGTTATTACAAAATCAATACATTGGGGAACGTCCCAATGATGAGTTCCTGAATTTTATACAAGTTTAATATTATTTTATATGAGTTCCTGATGTTTATTTATGATATAGGTAAGCAATAAGAGTAAAGAGCAAGACAGCCGTTTTTCCTGGAAAAGCATATTTCAAGTGTGATATTATAGAACGGTTAAATAAACAAGTTAATATTATGTAACTTACATTATAGACACATATTGTCTGTTTTTTTGCTAAATGAAAATAGTTTTAAACAAAGCCACATGAGAACAGTTGCTCGTCTGAGCAACACGTAATGAAAGAATCTCTGAACGAATGATTTGAATTAGGGCTGCACGATTAATCGCTTGAAACCGCACCTGATTTGGCAAAGGCTGCGATTATTTTATGCGGAGTTTGTCAGTGCAGAACGGCTGATCGGTAGACACACAGACACAGACACAGACACACACACACAGAAAATATGAAGTAGTAGTACAATAACATACATCATTCCAGTAAATCCATATCGGGCATCATACTGTCTGTTGCTGAATAAACAGAAGATTGAAACGCTTTGATGGATTAAACATGACTAATAAACACACGACTGCCTTATTCTGTGTAAGAATCACATCATCTCACAGAAGGATGAGCTCAACTGTCCATATGAAGTGAATTTGGAGTAAAAGCATGTTATTAAATGTTGTCTTTTGTTGGACAAGAGGTTCATAAATGCTTCTCATGTTGGGAAAGATGTTTGACGCGTGTTGCTTTTTCAAATGCACGTTATAAGTGACTCAAACTCACAGGGCCCTATTTTAACGATCTGAAACACAAGTATCAAGCGCAAAACGCAAGTAACTTTGTGGGCGGGTTGCAATTATACCGATGGGATAAATGACACTTGCGCCCGACGCAAATCTAAAATGTGTTGGTCTGAAGTAGCTTCATTACTCATAGGTGTGGTTTGGGCGTAACGTGAAATAAACCAATCAGAGCGACATCTCACATTCCCCTCAAGAGCAGGCACGCTTGTTCCATGGCGGATTTTTCAAAATTTTTCACATTTTCTAAACCTGCAAAATAGCACCAGGGAACGTTTGCGCCGGAACACGCCTCCTCTTTGCGCTGAACCACCCCCGGGAGCGCAAGTTCATTCCCAAGTTTACCGGAGTGCGTCTGTGGAGGGAAAAGTCCGCTGTGCGCGGGTGCAAAAAGTCAAGATCTCACAAGGAAACCCAACTCTAGAGAACAATTGCACAAGACAGGTTGCCACATACTTTGCTTTGATGGACCTCAAGGGGAACACTTCTGGATATCGGGTAGCGTAGTCAGTTACAACGAGCATAAACCGGTTACCTGAGCGACTTCTTTCAACAGGTCCGACCACATCCATTCCCAGTCTTTCAAATGGAGTGCCTATGATGGGAAGCGGTTGAAGAGGAACCCGACATGGGCCACGTGCTGAGACTTTTTGACATTCGGGGCAACTTCTACAATATTGGGTTACCTCAGTTTTCAGGCCAGGCCAGTAAAGCCAGTATCTTCTAATCCGAGCAAAAGTCTTACCGTTCCCCAGGTGGCCAGCCCAGGGAATCGAATGGCCCAGGATCAGAATAACTTCACGGACACTCTGTGGCACCACCAGCTGTGTCGTCACACCAAGCCGACGATAGAGTATCCCCTGCTGAAGATAATAGCTTTCCTTTGTGAGGTTACCTTCAATCTTCCCCACATCCTCTTGCTCTGCCCGCACCAGGTAAGGAACAAGACTGGCATCCTCCTGTTGTAACTGAGCAATGTTAGTCGGTACTTTAAAGTCTGGGGAAAAATCAGAGAAAGAGTCAACTGGCATCTTAGAGGCATTATATTGAACCTTTCCCAACCGTCTCTGTCGATGAGATTTCCTAGGCTTTGCAGAGTCAACAGGGTCTACCGCATGGTCAAAGAAAGGGAGGGCCCTAAGCAACTGTTCCTCTTCCCCTTTGCTCGCTTTAGCTCGAGTAACAACAACATTACATGAGGGTACTAGCTGCAACAAGTCCCAGAGCACAGGCAGGTCATGGCCCAAAACCACAGGAAACGGTAAGTTGTCTGCTACGCCCACATCCAGAAGGTAAGTTTGTCCTCTCACTTTGATATATACATTGGAGGTAGGAAGCAGTTTTTCCATCACCGTGAACACAGCGAACGGCTTTTTTTTCCCTGAAGTTCAGTAGGGCAGATGGGACATACTTGTGATGTACCAGAGTCTGATCACTCCCAGTGTCCACCAAGGCCTGCAATTCCCTTCCATTCACCTCCACTGTTATCATCTGTGGGGCCCACTCAGCGTTTACTTCTGAACTCCGATGACCCCTGGGCACATAACATAAATGAGTAGTCTTGGCTGTGTTTTTAGGGCACATCGGTTTTGTGTGGCCCTCCTGACCGCATAGATAACAGATTGGCACCTTCCTAGGATTCTTTAGAGTCTTTAAAAGCAGGTCCTCCAAGAGACTGACCGGCACTGGGGAAATTTCTCTGGTTTTGCTGGGGAAGATTTAATCGCCGATCGTCCCTACTGGCTTTCCAGGCCCACTGACTCCTCTTCCGTGCAGCCACGAACACATCGGCCAGTGTTGCTGCATGTGCAGCGGTCTTAGCATCATGTTCTCAGATCCAAACCTGGAGCTCAGGAGAAAGCATCCTCAAATATTGTTCAAGAATCAAGATTTCACCAACTTCCTCCACTGTTCTACATTTTGGCTGAATCCACTTCCCATAAAGTTCCCTTAACCGCACATATAATTCTTTAGGGCTCTCATTGGGTTCAACATCCAGAGAACGAAACTGTTGTCTGTACGTTTCTTCCCAGCTAGAATTTTTTTGTTCTAAAAATGTTCTGAGAACATTATCTTGAAGTGTTCTAATAATGTTTTCAGCGGGTAGTTTTATTTTAGTTCCCAGAATGTTCTCGTAAAAGGTAGGATAACATTCTCTAAAAACATTCTAAAAATGTTTAATGATAACATTGTTGGAACATTATTCCCTAATGTTCTTATAACATTTTTAGCGGGTAGTTTTATTTAAGTTCCCAGAATGTTCTCCTTAAAGGTAGGAAAACATTATTTAAAAACATTCTAAAAATGTTTAATGATAACATTGTTGGAACATTATTCCCTAATATTCTTATAAAATTTTTAGCGGGTAGTTTTATTTAAGTTCCCAGAATGTTCTCGTAAAAGGTAGGAAAACATTATTTAAAAACATTCTAAAAATGTTTAATGATAACATTGTTGGAACATTATTCCCTAATATTCTTATAAAATTTTTAGCGGGTAGTTTTATTTAAGTTCCCAGAATGTTCTCGTAAAAGGTAGGAAAACATTCTCTAAAAACATTCTAAAAATGTTTAATGATAACATTGTTGGAACATTATTCCCTAATGTTCTTATATTTTTAGCGGGTAGTTTTATTTAAGTTCCCAGAATGTTCTCGTAAAAGGTAGGAAAACATTATTTAAAAACATTCTAAAAATGTTTAATGATAACATTGTTAAAACATTATTCCCTAATGTTCTTATAACATTTTCATTGAGTAGTTTTATTTAAGTTCCCAGAATGTTTTCCTTAAAGGTATAGATAACATTCTCTAAGAACACGCTAAAAATGTTTAATGATAACATTGTTGGAACATTATTCCTAATGTTCTTATAACATTTTTAGCGGGTAGTTTTATTTAAGTTCCCAGAATGTTCTCCTAAAAGGTAGGATAACATTCTCTAAAACATTCTAAAAATGTTTAATGATAACATTGTTAAAACATTATTTCCTAATGCTCTTATAACATTTTTAGCCGGTAGTTTTAAGTTCCCAGAATGTTCTCCTAAAAGGTAGGATAACATTCTCTAAGAACACTCTAAAAATGTTTTGTGATGACCTTCTATAAAGGTTTAATCATAACATTTTTAGAACATTATCCCTTTACATTCTTATAAAGTTTTTAGCAGGAAGTTTTATTTTTATTCTTAGAATGTTCTTCTAAAAGTAAGGATAACATTCTCTAAAAAATACTCTTAAAAATACTACTTAACATTCTTATAAAGTTTTTAGTGGGAAGTTTTATTTTTGTTCCCAAAATGTTCTCTTAAACATAAAAAATGCTTAGCTATAACATTGTTAAAACATACAATTTTATTAATCTCAAAAATAAAACATAAAAATCTAACAGGTTTATTAATGGCATCCACATAAATTATTAGAAGTTCTGCGTACAGTAGATGCCCAACATGACATGAAGAACTCAGTAAAGTCCAATGTGCAATCACACGTCTCGACTGCTGTTTGCTCAGAGCGCTCATCATCAGTCTTTGCTTGTCTTGGTTCTTGCAGAAAAATAGAGTCATTTGCATTAATAGGTGTTCTACTGTTCTTCTCTTCTAGTTTTTCAGCTGCTCTCCCAGTTAGCAGAATTGAGTTCCATTCTCTGTGTGCATGGTAGAGTTTTTCACTCATAGCCTATAAAAGAAGATCATGCAACAGTGTAAACAGAAAGAATACAAATACATATTAAGATCACAAGCAATATTGACTTTGAAAACTTTCAAAATTAGCCAGCCTAAACTATTAATCAGAAATTATGTAAAGATTCATTTATTGAAAGTATAAATATGATACCTAATGAGTATCTATTTTGTTTCTGTAATTTAAAACATATACTTAATTTAGCCTCTAGTTGTGTTATTAACATGTATATAATGGATTATGTGAACAAACTACAAACTTGGCTTGAAAAGTGTGAACCTTGAACTCAGGTCGCCTTGAGCACAGCTGCAGCATGTCACAGCACTGCCCACGAGGCTTTTGCTCTGACGTAACAGCTCATTTTCATCAGTTATATTGTCTATGGATTGTTACATTTCTTACAGATTTCTGCTTGTTTTAAATCAGATACAGATAAAGTAGCACTGCATTTGAATGCATTGGCGATAGAACAATTTCTAGAGTGATTTAATCATACCTGTGTATCATCTCTTTGCTATTAGCTAAGCTGTATGTTTTAGTTACTTCAAAAGCAGAAAGAAATATATGCTATAACTTCTGTTTCTACGCAGTTTCTTATTGAGAAATCACAGGACAGTGTTGACACTAACCTTCTGTGCTCCAGTAGGTTTCTGTGTGCGCATAATCTGCACGTTAAATGTGAGCTACTGTCTGTGCATATGAAAGCTTGTTTCCGCCATGGAATACAATTAAAAAAAAAGGTAATTGCGACACAATTCAAACTTTTTTTTCTCAGAAGTGCGAGATATAAACTCGCAATTGGTTGTTTGAAAGTCAGAATCACAGGATAAATTAGAAAATCGGAGAAAAAAAGCAATTCTGCCTTTTTTTTTTTTTTTTTGTCTTTTCTCAGAAGTGTGAGATATAAAGTTACAATTGCAAGTTATCAAGTTCAATAGGCCCTTATCTCATTTCCTGGTTTCGGAACGTTCAAAATCGCCAAGCAGTGTACTCGCACTTCCAGTGGTTACTCAGTTACACCTTTAGATGAAAAGTAGGTCAGTAAACTTAAATAAAATCGCGATATAGACCAGTGTCTGTCAATATTAAACCGCATAAAGACCATTTAAATAGGAATCGTGCATGTTCTGTGTGTCTCTGTGAATGAATGGCACAGACGCGCTGTTTCATTTACCACACACACACTGAGGCACGCATGACACTCGCGATGTTTTCAGCCTATAGGAGGACATTAATGCACTTCATCAATACAGCCGCTCTGAGAGTCACTTCAGCAGCATTTTAGCTTCATTTGAGAAAAACTATCATATCATAAAACACAGAGAGACTCAAAGGTCTACACGGCAATCTGTCAAAATAAAAGTTTGGTTTAACCTTTGAAGAAAGTTTTGTTTAAATCATTACATTTTAAATAATTGGATATAGCTATTTAATTAAACCATTAAAATGGAATCAAGAAAACAATAAAAATTTAACTTTTGGGAGATGCGAGAGCGAAGTAGTCCAGTGATAATTAACAGGCAGCCATGGTTAATGCAATTTGCAAAGACCCGCCCCCTTTAGTTACTGTTGCTATGTCCAACAAGCCATGGCACTCTCACGCCACACATCATGTTGTCACGCAATGAAAAATACATTGCGGATCAAAGAAAAAAACGGTCTAAACGCCGAGACAAGACAGAGCAGGTTACTTTTGATATGAAACAAAGTCTCAACGTTTCATTTGTGTAATTTTTGTAAAAAAAAAAAAAAATTTTGTAAAATAGAAATGTAAAAAATAAATACCTGTCAATCAAACTCCTTCGAAGGGTGAATTCTGAGGGGAGTAAAAAAGCCAGCTCACAATTCTGATATTTTCTTGCAATTGTGTGTTCCTGCCTCACAATAAAAAAAATCATTAAAAAAAAAAAAAAAAATCATTTTACTGATGGAAACAGACAGTAAAAAAGTGGACTTCAAAGATTTCTTATTCTGTAGCTGCCTGAGGGATTTTTTTGATAAGTCCATAAAAATGCATCCATCCATGATAAAAGTACTCCACACGGCTCTGGCAGGTTAATAAAGGCGAAAGGTGAAGCGAAGTGATGCGTTCGTGTAAGAAACATATCCATATTTATAACTTTATTGACTTAAATAACTAGCTTCCGGCAGACAGCCATATGCAAGTCAAATTACGGCCAAAGAGTAACTATTGTCGATGTACGACGTAGGAGTAGCGTAAGCTTTGACGGCTCTCGCGGTTCAAACAAACAGGGCTAGGCAATAAATTCAAGCTCCTCCCACATTTCTCTTTAAAAATTCTCGTTTTAGACTTCTAATTCATGCCTGGTGTTTAGTTTTTCTCCATCCTCTGCGCTTCCGCGCTCTTCAATATGTTGTGCGTCAGGTCAGTTTCTCACTTACTCTTTCGCTGTAAATCGATGCGTACGGCCGTCTGTCGGAAGCTAGTTATTTTACTCGCTAAAGTTTTAAATATGTATATATTTCTTACACAAATGCATTGCTTCACTTCAGAAGGCCTTTATTAAAAACACAGCAGGCTGTTTGTAGGCTGTATATAGTTTCTGGAGCATGCACTTGCATTATATTGGCTTACAATAATGGATAATTTTTCTAAAAATCTCTGTGGAAAGAAAGTCAGATATACATCTGGGATGGCACGAGAGAGAAAAAAAGAGATCATTTTTATTTTGGAGTGCATTGTGCCTTTAAAATTGACTACGGTTTTATAAACTGCAGTGGATACTTACTAGTGATGGACTTGTTTCTCTGTTGGTGCCTGTTCTGCTCCGTAAACATTGTTCCAATGCTTGATCTTAAGAAAATGTAAAAAGTGTGTTAATGTATGTTAACAGACTATTGATCTGGGTGACATAGGACCATTTTTTATGTGTTCCTTAAAGGTGCCATGTGTAAAAATTGAGGTAAAAATATCAAAAAAATGAGCTACACGCATCAAAAGAATGAGAAGAAATAAGGGCGATGATGTCATTAAAAAAAATGTCAAGTTATAGTGCTGCAGAGATATCAACCTTAATTAGCATTAGCATTACTAGCCACGGCCTGACAGGTGTCGTAATACCAGTTTCGGCCATGGGAGGCGGTATGCGGGCAACATAACCACCAGCCAACCTGCAATACATGAATAACTCGCACGGCTTGTGGGCGTACTTGAACCTGATGTCAATCGTGTGGAAAGTACAGCCCACTACTTCATTTCAATTCAGGGAAGAGAGCGGAAGGATGGCTGAAGCCCTTGGCAAGAGACCCCTACCACCACCACCCGCTGCAGGGAAAAAACCGCGCTCTGAAGCACAAATCAAATCAGATAAGAAAAGGACCGCTCGTCACAGTCCGGGCTCGAAAGCGCGGGGGACGGCGAGCGAACTGCAGCGCATAGCCCTGTTTTACAACGTTCAGCACCCATTCTGACACGCCCGGGATCGCTTCCCATGCTTTCGCACGCATAGCCAGGGGCAGAATGGTCTCCGTGTTCTGACCGCCGCACTGCGCGGGTTCGAGAAACTGAAACGGAGGTATCAACGCGGCGCGCGCGCCCTCGTTGTCTGAATATTGCTGCTCGCTGACGACAGCAGCCGGCTGTTTCACATTCAATGACTCGGTCGCTAAGGACGGAGAACAATTTGTGGCGCGAACAGGTCATTTGTAGCCTACTGTATCTTTCAACAGTGTTCGTGTTTTTTTTACTATAGTAGAGATGATCGGTTCACGTGCGCTGTCTGATGTTGACCAATGATGTTGACAGAATGCTGTCTGTCAAATTAATTTAATTCAAACAATGTGTATACAACTCAAAATGTAATATGAACAAAACGAATATGAACATATTCACTGGTAAAGGTGAAGGGGAGTAGCTTGAAGATGTCATGTTTCAAAATCACTTGACATCACCCAACGTTCCTCTGGAGGCAAAACGTCCTCTATCAGGCTTCGGCTATGGCTCTAGGGTTGTTGTGAAGGTAGGGGCGGAGCATAGAGACTATGCCGTTTCTCGTCTGTTACTCTAGAGTAGACCAATTCACTTTATGGAGGTATACTGCCCCCATCTGGTATGGAATGTGGAGTATGACTTGATTTTTTTGCCAGACAATCCACATGGCACCTTTAAGTGTTATATAAATCTGGAGAACCCTTACTAACATTAACCATGGTTTTGCTACACTAACTAAATGGTAATAAATATTGTAATCAATCCACCATAAAAACATGGTTTCTACACTTTTACTATAATAAAAACCATGGTTAATTTAGCAAAGGACCCTGGGAACATGTCCTAAAAAGAACAGCTCATCCAAAAAAATGAGTTCTCTCGTTATTTACTCCATGTTGTTCCAAAACTGTATGAATTTACCCAAACTCCTGGATAATGAGGTAAACACACACATGCAACAATATTATTAGATATTTGTATTTACTTACTAAAAGAGACATTTGCAAAAGCTTTTACTCACCAGCTCAAAAACATATTATGATGACTCATCATTTTGACGGATCGGTAGGCTGATATCCCGCGATCAACAATATTCAAAAGCCTAGTTTGCATAGTGTGGTTCGAGTTCCTCTCTGTATAAAGACACAATGTTCTCAGTTCACTGACTCATTGTAAAGCTCCTATGCTGAGTTATATTTTATTTTTTATCAAAAACTAAGTTAGCTGACAATATTTACACATAGCCTGAAACATTGACATAATATCGATATTGCTCTAATCGCATTTAACATTAGATTCTTAATTTAACACACTATATTTTGATGTAGCAGAATGTATTTTTATATAAAATAAAGTTATTTACCTTCCGCAGATTGCAATATGTCCGTTACACGTTGTTAAAATTCGTTGTCCATTTACATCCCGCAACTCGCTCAAAATAAAAATGTAACAGTACGATGCAAAATAATCCATGTTTTAAACAATGTAAAAGCCACAGAACCGAAGGAGGCTAGTACTGAAGATCCCGAGCAACACACACACACACACACACACACACACACACACACACACACACAGGTGCGCATAGTTGTCATTGGCCAGATTCCTGGATGACAGTCTGAATAACCAATCATGCTCAAAACAACTCGAAGAGACAGCCAATAATGTGATAACATTGCAATTACAGGAAAAGATTATATGTTTTAAAAGAAAGAATATGAAAAAAAATGTAGACGTGCTATTTATTTAGTTGTATTTGTAAGCTGGCTGTTATATTTAATCAATTGGTTAAATGGTGTCTTCATTGCAGTGCATGATTAACAATTAAACTTACAATAACATAAATATTACTAATAAATAACATAAATAATATATACCATATATAACAACATATATTTACCACTGCTCTGCCAAACAGCAATTTAAAAGAGCAAACATATTATATATTAAACAGAGCAAACATTGCATAATAGGCTATTCCTATACAATTCTGTATACCTACCTACATGAAAAACTAATGGATTGGTGTCATGGTGACATTAGAGATACATTCATGTGACCCATAATGACCCTTTTGCACTTTAACAAAATATTGACCTTTCCTTTAGAAACACTCTTATGCCTAATAATGTCAACTTGCTTTTCACCCTGTGTGGCACAGTTACACAACCTGTTGGTTTAGGGTTAATCCTCTGTCCAACACAACACTTTGCTAACATTGGCATAATTATATACAAGTTGCAACATATACCCTGGGTTTCACAGGCAAGGCTTAAGCCTGTAGTCCCAGACTAAAATGCACGTTTGAGCTGTTTTACCTGAAAGCAACTTGCACTGACATATCTTAAAATATGTCAGTGCCATTGTTTTGTCTCAAGATGCACACCAGTAATTTTTCTTTTTTCTAAGGCACATTTTTAAAAGCTAATTAAAAGCACTAAGGCCTAATCCTGGCTTAATCTAAACTCTGTGAAACCGGGTCTGGGTTAGAAATTAAGGGTTAAGGTTAACCCTAATTCTAACCCTAACCCTTGTCTACAGACTTTTATTTAACAGCATGGATAGACTCCAAGGTGTTGACTGCAGTGGTTAGGCCTTTAGCGTTGATACAGGATGAATAACTTCTCACTGTGACAGTCTGTAATGTATTTTAGCAAAGAAACAGTGAGAAACATTGTGGAATACCACTATACTTAGGTATTCAGCAGTGACAATGAAGTAAGCTAATGCCTGCACAAAATATGATAGCATTATAATATAACAATATAATATGTGATGATAAAGTTTACAGTGGCTTCATTAATTTAAAACATTAACAAAAATTGTAAAATCTCATGAATACAAACTTCCCAGGAGGACTTAAACGCACCATATGTTCCACCGTGAACCCTGTTGGCCTGCTGTCTGACCAGCAAGCTCAATTTAACAATAATTGTGTAGTTTGATTGCTAAATGTTACATTTAAAGTGTTCTAGTTTTGTTAACACGTCACATTACAAGAACGTTTTATAAAAAAAACTCATCTCAGGTCTCAGTGATATCCTCAAAACATTTTACGAACGTTGATCTGATAATGTTCCTCCTCTGTTATTATGGAACATTGTGCCAATGTTTTACTGAGAACATTATATAATCTGTTATCTCAACAACATCCTCAAAACATCCTCAAAATGTTACATTTACAATGTTCTAGTTGTGTTAACTCATCACATTACAAGAACGTTTTATAAAGAACATTCAACATCTCATCTCTCAATGATATCCTCAAAACATTTTCCTAATGTGACAGAGAGAATGTTCTTTTGTTATCATGAAACATTGGGACAATGTTATATTGAGATCATTGTACAAACTTTAACTTTAACAACATCCCAAAATATGCTCAAAATGTTGCAAGTAAAATGTTCTTCTTTTGTTATCATGAAACATTGGGACAATGTTATTTTGAGATCATTTTACAAACTTTAACTTTAACAACATTCCCAAAATATGCTCAAAATGTTGCAAGTAGAATGTTCTAATTGTGTTAACTCGTCACATTAGAAGAACGTTTTATAAAGAACATTCAACATCTCATCTCTCAATGATATCCTCAAAACATTTTCCTAACGTGACAGAGAGAATGTTCTTCTTTTGTTATCATGAAACATTGGGACAACGTTATATTGAGATCATTGTACAACTTGTTACCTCAGAAACATTCCCAAAACATCCTTTGAATGTTGCAGTTAAAATGTTATATCTTAGTTTACATTTAACGTTATAGGAAAAAATTTTAAAATGAGAAAACATCCTTAAAATATTCATTAAACATTACATTCAAATGTTTTCTTCAGAACATTAACCAAACTTGTAGGGAATGTTAGCCAAAGTTCTAAGAACGTTCCCTGCTAGCTGGGTTGGTTGATGTCATATTTCTTTAAGATGGCCGATTTAACCTCCTCATACTCAAGAGAATCTTCAACATCCATATGAACGTAAGCGGCTCTGGCCTTACCCGTCAAAAGAGGAATTAAACGAAAGGCCCAATCCTCTTTCGGCCACCGGCAAACAGCTGCGATTCTCTCAAAAGTGATTAGGAAGTGTTCAATGTCATCAGATTCAGATAACTTCTCAAGTCTTGGCTCTTTAAACTGACCTGCACCATGGGTTTCTGAGAGATTTCTCCTACCGGTAGTAGACGGAGACAATGGACGGCCCGAGACAGCTTCCTCATTATCTGGAACTTCCAAGGGATCCCCAGCAGTCAGCAGAGGATTTGGGGTTGGAGTTGTGCGAGCCTGCACCTCCAGCTGCAACAGACTAAACTGGTGTTGAAGACCTTTAAAGCGCCGTTCCTGCTGGACATACTCTTGGTTCCTGTGGCTTTCTTGAGCATCCATCTTTGCCATGTGTGCTCGGAACAGGTTTGTCAAGTCTGCCAGTGTGGGCTCTCTGCTTCCAGGCTCCATATCCTCCATCTCTCTTACTTCCTGCATCACTCCATCCTCCACCAGCTCCTGGAATACTTCTTCACTTCGCTCTGCTAGAGCAGGCTTTGAGGCTGCTTTCCTTCCTCCCCGGCTCATGGCGTACAGAGTATCTCCTCCCCGGCTCATGGCGTACAGAGTATCTCCATCTCAGGGACAAGAGGGGAGAGAGAATATATATATATATATATATTATTTTTTTGGGAAACGATGCCCCCTACTGGCTGATCCCACCGCTGCCACCACTTGTGAGGAACCAAGCAGTCAAGGAATGAGGACCTTCAAAATATGTTCCCAAAAAATATATTTTACTGAATTTCAAAAAAAACAAATCATATACAAAAGTTTCAAAAAGGAAACAAAGTCCAAACAATCAAAACAAATGTTAGGCCTATAAAAGAGATCAACAGAACAAACTAAACTCAAACAACTGAGTATGTATAAAGACAAACTGAACTGATCTCCAAGGCATCAGAGACACATTTATACAAACGGATTAGTCCACATTAAAACATAAGGGAAGACAAAAACAACAACTTCACTAATACAACAACAAAATCAATACCAAGGCTAGTAAATAATTACACTATAATTAAGTGCATATTTTTAACACAAATAATAAATCTAGGAAAAAGAAAAAGCAATTAGGAAAGAAAATACCAACACAAACATTTGAGAACCCCCCCCCCACAGTTAATCTGCTGGTTGGTAGCGGCAAGCGGAACTAAATTAGCAGGTGAAGCGGCATGCCGGCCCTTAATTCGCATGGACCACAAACGGAACTAGCCGATCACCATCCGAAGCTCCAGTCATCCACTCCTCAGCAACACAGCGGTAACTTAAACTCAAAGAAAGCAATATTAAGAAATGTGTGTACTGCACAACACCAACTGGATTGTGTGCACTTCAACCAGTCAGTGATGTACTGCAACTCAAATAAATATCTTAATGAGAAATAAACAGTGTCTAAGTCTTATTGCCAAATAAATATATGAACAGAAACTATTGAGAGAATAAAACGAAATACTAAAGAATGTGCAGGATAAATTACAAGAACATACGAGTAATGGGTGTGTGTATGTATGTGCGTGCGCAACATCACCGCTCACTGATGTGTGGCTGCATCGGGGCCATCACATAAACGTTAAGTTAAACCAAGTTAAACCTACTCAACTTTCTGATACTGGTGTTCCCATCATGCACTGGGGCATGGATGATTAATAAGGTTGCATCTTTCATCATTGCTTTTGTTGTTTGGTTTAGTGTTTTGTGATATCTGGAGTTCATCTTCTACTCAAAATGAAACATTCATACTCAGAAATGATCCATCGAATGTTACTGTTAATGTAAACCAAGTATTGAGGTCTCTTTGTTCGGGTGGTTACCAAATTATTAATATAGTGTAGATGTGTCATCTAATGTCTACGTTGTTATTAACTTAGACGTTTCTAAATAAAGCATACACTTTAAATGCATGGCAAAATTCAATGTTGTTTTAAAGAGTACTGCAAAGTAAAAGTAGAAATTACTCAACAAATTCTAACTAGCCTAGTTAAAGTTACTTATTTTCTTTGTTAATTGTACTTAACTTGGTTAAGTAGATTTACTTAGTTCCATGTGTGAAATTTGGGCTACTTTAAATAATCTGCATGCAACTTGTAAAAGGAAACATTAAAGTTTACTTTTTTTTTTTTTTTCAGTGTGTGATATTATAGTGACATCCAGCACTTAATGTGACAATCAGATATTCTGAAGAATGAAGAAAACACATTGTGAGCGTAAGATATTAACTACAGTGTTATTCAGACTCTCATAGACATTCACAATCAGCTTATGAAACAATGGCGACATGCTTCATACTGCAGTGCATGATGGGTACCAGCAAATCCACTCATGACTCCCAGATGGCATTGCAGCATGACTAAAGTAAGCAATGACGTACATCCGAGTGATCGAGACGGAGGGAAGTTAGCGAGTGAAGGACTGGAACGCAGCCTGGAGCCGGTAGATATACATAGGCTACGCCCCAGTAAGTTTTACGCCCAGTTGTTCCTGATGTGTCCAGTAGGGGGAGGCTGTAAAGCGACACAAATTGAGGTATGTTAAATAATCTGCTAAAGTTATTGTTGTTTAGTTTAGCATGATGCAACATTTATTATTTATAAACGGTTAGCTATAGAGCTAGGGTAGGTAGATATCAAGTCATTTCTTTATATCAATGGATGGGTCTATCATTTATTTCGAGAGACAAAAAGTTTTTGACGTCAGGTTGATGTTCTGTCTGGCTCAAACTTAGCTAACCACGTGTAGGTTTAGCTGCCCCTAGTCTTCTCTACTCACTTTCAAAATTAAATTTCTCTTTCATTTTCTTTTGTTGCCTGTCTTTAGCTTGCGTGAGATGGCCTCTTCTGGTAAGACCCTGTTTATGGCTTGCATTGAAACACACTCCACATGGTTTCTGGGGCAATATTACTGTAGATATTGGAAATATGTGAACTTGTTTTTTTGTTTGTTTTTTTACAGTCTATGGTGTGAACACACACACACACACACACACACACACACACACACACAAAAAAATTATAATAGGCATATATGTATAAGTAAATCTCTCTAAGTAGCTGAACTGCACTCACTCAAATATTTTGATTATTTCCAACGTCATACATGATAAAACCCACATTAAAAACGTTTCCCATATGGTTTGAAAGTAGATTCTAGTTTGAGTTGTTGAGTTGAGTTGATGATCTAATTATCTAATTTATATCTTAATATAATATTTTTCTTAAAATAGCTCACTGATCTGGACCAAAATGTAGGATATGTGCACTTATGTGTGTTTTATCATACTCTGTCTTTACCAAGTAATGTCATTTAAAATTTTCTCTGCACAGTCCATCATCATCATCAAAAATAAATCAGAGTAGCTTGACACTTTTTCCAATAAGGTTCCACCAACAAGTCCCTGTGCCATTGTACTCAGGAGAGATACTCTCTCACACACACACACACACACGCACACGCACACACACAGTGACTAGATCAAATTCACCATGGATATCCTTTTTATCAGTGAGAAGGAGCACTTTGACAGGAGGATAGAAAAACAGTTAAAGAAGAATGGCAAGCCATAGGGGAGTCATCTATGGGAGTCTTAATAATTCATAAATGGTGTTAATAAATATATATATATATATATATATATATATATATATATATATATATATATTTTTTTTTTTTTTTTGTGAATGACAATATTGTCTCTTTCTTCTAAATGGCCCTTGCAAATTTAGAATAGGGATAAATTGTGTTTGTCTTCATGAAATGCTATTGTGATAGAGTGGGACACTCTGAAGGGGATAATACTGGTCTGACAGTTTCCTTTGACAGGGCTCCGGTCAGAGAGAAGGGCACGGAGAAATTATTCCAGCAAACTTTATTATTGAAGTTTGGGTACAGGCATTGGTGTACAAATAGGTATATGTGGATGTGTGGTCTATAAAAGAAACAAAGAATAAAATAATATTAATCACAATGTACAAAAGTATACAGTAATATCCAATACAATAATAAACATTGAATCAGAATACTAAAATATATTCATTTGGTCAAATAACCTGAAAAGAGTCATAAATAACTAATATACAGGCATACAAAGGGTTAATGGTGAAAAGTAGAGATACTAAATGGCTTTGATGGTCTTCGGCGCAACTGCACCCCATTCGCCCAGCACGTGAGGGGCGCATGGCCAGGGAGTGCCGAACTACACTCTAGGTGCGTCTGACCGCGACACAGAGGCTAAACACGATTTAGCAGTAGGACTCAAGTCAAGTCAAGTCAAGTTTATTTGTATAGCGCTTTTCACAATACAGATTGCATCAAAGCAGCTTCACAGTATTAAATTAAAATAATACAACAAAGTTTGTTTCAAGAGGAATTTATTGATTGATAAAATTAAATTAAATATCCCCAAAATATCCCCAACTGAGCAAGCCAAAGGCAACAGTGGCAAGGAACCGAAAAACTCCATCAAGTGACCTAATGGTGTCCTAAAACTCCATCAGGTGACCTAATGGAGAAAAAAAACCTTGGGAGAACCCAGGCTCAGTCGGGGGCCAGTTCTCCTCTGGCATTTATGAGCTAGAGGCCGGATTGTAGTTTGAACTGTGGGATTATATGAATGCCTGGCTGAAGAGATGCGACTTTAATCTAGTTTTAAACTGGGAGAGCGAGTCTGAGCAACGAACAGTATCAGGAAGACTATTCCAGAGTTTTGGAGCCAAATGTGAAAATGCTCTCCCTCCTTTGGTGGTTCTGGATATCCTAGGTATGACCAAAAGCCTTGAATTTAGTGATCTCAAAGAGCGCGATGGATTATAGGGCGATAGAAGATCCGTTAAATAGACTGGAGCTAAGCCGTTTAGGGCTTTATAAGTCAGTAGCAATACCTTGTAATTAATACGGAGCTTTATAGGTAACCAATGCAGTGATGATAAAATCGGTGTTATATGATCATATTTTCTTGATCTCGTAAGAACTCTAGCGGCGGCATTTTGGACTAACTGTAGCTTGTTTATTGAGGATGCAGGACAACCAGCTAATAAGGCATTACAGTAATCCAGTCTCGAGGTCATGAATGCATGAACTAACTTTTCTGCATCAGAAACTGATAGCATATTACGTAGCTTAGCAATGTTTCTAAGGTGGAAAAAGGCTGTTTTTGTAACATATGAAATATGATTTTCAAAAGACAGGTTGCAATCGAGTATAACACCCAGGTCTTTCACTGTAGAGGATAAAGTAACAGGACATCCTATGATGTTAAAGTTGTATTGTGCGAGGTTTTGTGGGCGTTTTTTTGAACCGATAAGTATTACCTCTGTCTTGTCTGGATTTAATAAAAGAAAATTACGCGTCATCCAATCTTTTATATCTTTAACACACTCTGTCAATTTGGAAAATGTAGCGTTTTCATCCGGCCGTGATGAAATATATATTTGAGTGTCATCAGCATAACAATGGAAACTAATTCCATGTTTCCTTATAATATTTCCAAGTGGCATCATATATATTGAAAATAACAGAGGGCCTAATACAGATCTCTGCGGCACTCCATAGTGTACTGGAGTTATGGTCGATTTTTCTCCATTTAAATAGACAAAATGGTAGCGGTCAGATAGGTATGATTTGAACCAGCTTAGTGCTTGTCCTTGAACACCAGTATAATTGGGGTACACCAGTATAAAGGGCATAAGAACTGAAATATAGCACTCGAGAATACAGCTTAAAGCAGAACTCGGCAACTCTAGCGAACTCTAGTCACTTCTTCGCTGATTTTCCCTTTTGTTGTCGCATGTTTTCCCCACGAGCTCCCCCTACAGCTGTGGGGGGGGGCGTATATTTCACAACAAGGTCGTAAAAACTCACTTGCGGCGGCCTCCTCCCCCTCTCTACCGCTTCTCATGTGCGTTTGTTTTGATCGGAGCAAGCCAACTGTATCGCGTGGAGCTATGTCTACCGAGGTGGGTAATCTGGTGATACATCATACATGCGTGTGTGTTTATGTCGAATTGCCGTAAAGCAATTTGTGTTTCGCGCTCGTTCTCGCTTCTCACGAGACTTCCAATTTCTATCTTGCCGGGACGGTAGTCCCTAAGTTGCAAGGTTGGTTTTCCGCCTGGGAACGCTGGGGGGAGCTGGGAAAGTCACCAATATCACCAGAACAGGTTGTTGAACCATCCAAATGATTTCTAGACAGTTTTATTAAGTTAAAAAAGTTACCAAGTTCTCCTTTAAGGCTGAAATAATGTCAAGGAAACAATCTCCAGTCTAACACAGCTTATAACAGTCACGTGATATTAACTAAAGAAATACACACGAAAGTATCAAAACCATGCGTATAATATACTTAACAGGAAAACAGGTTAAAGTAGACAACATCTAAACAAGTCCGATGGCAATATTTGCATCTTAGGATAACATCAAGATTAATCTTATTATTATCTCCTCCAGTCAACATAGAAAACCTTGCTGGTCAGCAAGTAACAAAATGTGTTACTTCAGCACAACTGTAGTGAAGAAGAAAACTGTTAACTTAAAACAGCTATCAGACATACAGTATATATGCTGCTTTGGGCCTCCCTCCATAAAGTCACCTCAGTGAGCCATGTTGCCTTAAGTTGTTTTATACAGAAGCTAGCCTGGTCCCATGTCAGCGATACACATAACAATGACAATCATCCTGCTATGTAGATTTGAATTGGTGATATCTTTTTACTCCATTTAAGTTATTTGGCCTTATGAAACAATCTTAAAGGTTGTATCAGTGATTTCAGGCCCAAACATAAATGATCACATTCATCTAATCTTTCCTAACGATCCGCTAGCTGCCCGCCCCAGAAGCAGGCCGTCAAAAAAACGCGTCTCTGTAGGCAGCCTAGGCTCTGAGATCTGCACACAAAAACAATTGTGCTTACCACCACTCAAAACCAAAATAAATAGTGTTCCAACCAATCACCGACAGGGGGAGGGTGTTGTGAGGTTTTCGTGTACAGCCGTCATAGGCAGCCGTGCACGCGCGCAAAACCTCACAACACCCGCCGTGATTGGTTGGAACACTATTTATTTTGGTATTTATTTATTTATCCAATGTCAACTTTGCATGTATGATATTACCAGATGTAATTACTGGGCTCATATGATATTAGGGTAGTGTATACTCTTTTAAGAGAGACTCCCCTTAATTGTGGTGACCCTGTGACCTTTCCTTTTGCACCAACGTTAGGCCAAACTTTTGACTTGCATACAACAAATGTTATGAACCGATTTCTGTAATTTGCTGAGCAATGAATCATGTCATGTTGACCTTATGACATTCCCTGTAGCACAATCATTAGACCAGAATGTACAATTGAATATTGTCTAATTGGGCAGATTGCCATGAAATCTTGTAAGCACATGATGACTTTGGTGACCTCATGACAATTCCTCTATCATCACATTTAGGCCTTAATGTAAAAACTCATTCTTGATTGCATTTCTCAATATTCACTTATTCTGTGGTGCAGCAGCAGTGTCTGTGTCAGTCTATGACATTGTGTTTTTCCCCAGAGGAGGCTGCCTATGGATCACTACTGGATTGAGTGTATATAACTGTTGTGTAACTTTATATTACTGCAAAGATGCATTATAGTATGTAACAGAAAAATACACCGTTTTTCATTTTACGATTATACTTTATATTGTATATTATTACAGTTGACAGATGACTTAATTCTTTGTTCTGCTGGAGCTTTTTGCAAGTGAACTTTACCTCACAGTCCAATGTTTTTAAATACAGCCTTATGGCTTGTTTGACAAATATGAATTTGGTGTATTTTCACTGGTATTGATGTGAAAGACAAGAAATAAAGTATTTCCAAAGATGAATATTTTGTTTTTACTTTTTCATACTTTATTGAAAAACAGTATTTTATATTTTTATAGTTGATAAAAAACATCACACTGTGGAATCTTGTTTACAGATAAACTGTTTAACAGTTTAAACTCTGTTTAACATCAAACTGCATTATTAATTAATTACTTTAATGCATGTCTTTTTACTTATTTTCAAACAATCAACCCTGTTTGTAATTAAACAAGATCTATCATAATAAGTAATGTGTATCTGTTAGGTGTATAATGTTACAGTTTTTCTCGATTGCTGAAACACTATAACTATGGATTTGAACTCAAATTTCAAAAACACAACACCGTTTATCAAAAAGCACATCCTTTTCCCCAAACTATAAACACTACTCCCCAGTTTTGACACATGAGTCAGATTTGTTAAACTTTCACTGCAAAACTTTACACACATATCCATTTATCATTGCCTACACAATGTTGTAATTTAGAAAGCACTACACAAAGAGTCAAAACTGATCACACAGCAATCAGAACCTTCAACAGATCGATGAAACGGATAAGATGAGAGGGGGAGGAGAAAGGGGAAGGGCAAAGAAACAACCAGTCTCAGATGAGATTTGTGCCAGCTCCCTAGTTGGGGTCATCACATCACGTTACAACGGCCCTATGTTCCCTCTGCCCTATGTTCCCACATTTCTGAGAATTTTTTTTTACTGCAAATTTTGAAAATTAGGTTCTATGTTCCCACAACCATATGTTCCCACAGCCCTATGTTCCCACAGCCCTATGTTCTCTCAATATTTTTCTAATTGCAAAGATTTTTCTCAAAATGAAACTCTAAGTCAAGTCATTTTCTTACCACATTTAACCCTCCCCTGTCCCCCAAACAGTTACTGTAAGCAAGAAGCGCCAAGTCACCAAAAGGTTGGGAGAAATCTGTCAGGAACTCTATGATCCCACATTTCTAGGACATTTTCAAAATTGAGTATTGTGTTCATACATTTCCCTATAATTTCAACAGCTAGTCTATATTACTACAGCTAGTCTACACTACAGCTATTCTACACTGCTACAGCTAGTTAGGGTTAGGTTTAGGGTTAGGGTAACCCTAACCCTCTGTGGGAACAAAGAGCTGTGGGAACTTAGGGCTCTGGGAACATAGGGCTGTGGGAACTTAGGGCTGTGGTAACACAGGGCTGTGGGAACATAGGCACGCTCCCCCCTGTAGAGACGTGCCATTGAACTTGTTACTAAGCGTACAAATCAGCGTCCATACTTGAAGTTCTTCCAGTTTCAAGAGTAGGGTTAGTTTTAGGGTTATAAAATTGTAGCTTTACTATATATATCAACAATCTCCTACAGCTGAAACATACATTATACTATATTTAAATGATCAAGATGAAAAAAAAATCGCGAGGCTATCAGGTCATTGAGTATATTTGACTGTTATTGTAGTTGTAGAACAACCATCAGGGCCGTCTCCAATGTACACTATTTACAGTTTTTTTCCAACTGCTTGCACACATTTTCAAAACTATGTCACCTTTTTTCAAAACTTTCCCAAAACTGCACACACAAAATTGTGTATAGCCTAGTGTTTTGAAAAAAGTGTTTTATGCAATTGAAAACTGAGTCAAAGGCTGAGAAATAGTTTATTAGTTTTTGGAGATGTGGTGTGCAGTTTTGCACTTTGAGTGAGAGGTTTCAAAAAATCGTGTGACATAAAAAAGATTTTGTGTGTCAGCAGTTGGGGAAAAAAACTGTATAAACTACAATTCCCACGAGAGACGCGCCATTGAACTTCTTACAAAGTGTACAAATCAGTCACCATACTTGTAGTTCTTCTGGTTTCCCGACCAGGAATAATGTTATAAAAATGTGTCTTTACTATTCTATATTAAGAAACATACATTATACAGCCGAAACATACATTATGCTATATTTATATATGATTAGGATGAAAAAAAAAAATCGCCAAGACTTCAAATCTGTGGTTTTAGCTGGTAGGCTACAGTAGACATGAATTCAAGATTGTCGGCGGAAGCGGGAGTTATGCTACCCTTCAAAGAGCGACTTAAAAAAAAAAAAAAGTTTTATTTAACATTATGTTTATTTATTTAATTATGGCCTGCAAATGTTTGTTTTACCAACTGATGAATGTAATAAACTGCCACTTATAAATATGTTAGCATTAGATGCAATAAGTATACAAACAATATCCTAATATTAAAGAATTCCAAAATGTGTGAAATAGGCTACTCTCCAGATCAAGACCTTCTCAATAAATCAATATTTGGCTTTTTAACTAGTGACAAAAACTGTTCAGTTCTAGAAGATAAAATCATTTATTTTATTTGGATGAATTAGTCTGTTTATCAGATTTACCAATTGCTATAATTTGTTTGTGCTGGTCAAGAACAATAGATAAAATTGAACTGCAAGCAAAAACTTGGGGCCACTGTTTCAAATATGTGAGTGGCTCCTCCCCTAACAAATGTAACCTCACTCCAATTGTTTTATAAAACTTGAGAGCCCTGATTAAATTATATATGCTAATCTACATTTTAATTTAAAAAGAATCCACTTGTAAAGTTAAACAAATTTCACATATAAATATGCTCAATGTAGTCTGTTTCTTTTGTCTCAACCACTTCATCCTCATATTGTTTTGAATAAAATGTATGTATGGAAAAGTAAAAATTTGATTTGAAAATTTGAAAATCTTTTGCAAGTGTTATTGTAGTGTATTTGTGTTCTTTCACAAAAATATAAGTGAAAATATGCCAAATGCTTATTTATTGCTTAATTACTCACTAGAGGCTTAAAGAATGATCAAACAAATGTATTGACAAGGTGCATAACAAATTGAAACTATATAGTCTTTGGCAATTGGACCACATCAAGACATCATTCTTTTAAGAGAAAAGCATGATATGAAAAGGGATATCCCCTACATAGAGCCGACACTGGTGGTGGTGAAGGGGTGAGTAGCAATGCTGAGATCTAGATGAATGTGGAGCTCTTCTCCTGATGACCACAGTGGAGGGGGACCTACTGTATGACACGATTGGCTCAAGAGGGTTGAGATGAAAATACATTTGGTTTAAGACATAAAACACCCAGTCAGCTGATGAGTTTGGAGTAGAAGAGAGTGAGAGAGACAATGTAAAAGATATGATATAATGTGCGAGTATAAAGAAGGACAGTCTTATTTGTTGAACTTCATATTTTAGCTTCATGTCAAACAAGCCATAAGGTTGTATTTCTTAACAGTGGACTGTGAGGTTAAGTGAACTTGAAAAGCACAGAAAACAACATGAAATCAAATTACACGTCAACTGTAATAAAATAACAGTGCAATTTATAATCATGAAATATGAAACATGCTTTTGAATAACATCTGAAAAAGAAAATTCAGTTGGATTAAGTACATTTCTAGTACATTCCCTTTCGAGATTAAACTCCAGGTCATATTCTTGGAGATGTTCCCCTTTTCACTACTACAGAAAGATGAGATATGACTTCAAATGCAGCACAGAAACAATTTAATAAATAGGCTGAAACCAAAATGGAGTTCTAAATAATACATTTGATTTATTTTCATTATTTTGGAGTGAATCCTTTGGCTGCCAGGAATGGGCCCACTGCTCACCACTAAAAACAGAAGGGATTTTTTTTTCTGTTACTGGTTGAGGTTTCCAATAAACTTAAAACATTACCAAACATGTCTTTTATAAGTATAAGTTTCATTTTCCGTCTATGAAGGACCACCACCTTCATGCATGCATTAATGGTGGTGGTCCTTCATAGATGGAAAATGAAACTGTTATACTTATAAAAGACATGTTCGGTAATGATGAGTGCTTTACACTTGTTTAAAAGGCTTGTTTAATCTGAAACAGAACAGATTCATAAAAAAATTGTAGCAAAAAAAAAAAAAGTTTAAGTAAATAAATAATGAATGCATTAATTCATAAAGCAGAAGAACAGAATAATACATACCATACTGGACAGGGCTCCCAGTCAACCAGCATTTCTGCTTTGCCCTAATGTAAGAAAAGACAAACAATAAAATCCATTCTTAGCATAAGGCTATTATGTCTGATTATAGGCATTGAGTTTCACTGATTTTCAGAAGACACTTCCTCATAAACTGTAATTCAAAAAGACTGAACACATAAAAAGTATCTACCTAACAATTATGGTATGTATAATATGTATTTGCCAAAACACACGGAAGTTTCTAAATCCTATATTACAGAGAGAGAATAGAGGGCACCTTCCATCTAAAAAACTGACAGTTTTATTGCTTTATGGCCCTCAAAGCCCCGCCCCCTTTGACCGTGGGAATTTCCCACGCTAGCTCCTCCCACTTATGGGCTGTACAGTACACCGTGGGAATTTCCCACGCTAGCTCCTCCCACTTATGGGCTGTACAGTACACCGTGGGAAAATCGGATTTGTGTCACGCCTCCTTAGGGGTTGAACATCTGAAGCGTGGGAAAATTTCGCACGCTCAGTAGTTCTAAACAGTGTAAATTAAAACTTTTAAAAAAATGTACAATAAAGACATAGCCAGAGTGTGAGATCAGTGTTTTTATTAAAGAAGACAGATGTACATTCATCACTTTCAAAACATCAATGAAATAAGTTAAAATTGCATTTTTCTCTAAAAGAGATATTAAAAAATGAGTTAGTGTTATTTAAAGATGTTAAAACATTAAAACAAGTTAAGAGTTTTTTTAATTTACAGAAAAGATTGATTTGTAAGCATTTAACTTTCAGACAGTATTTGTAAAACTTTTACATAAAACACAAACTAGTTTAAAAAGTGTTACGTTTTTACATACCCAGTTGTTAAAGACTCGGAGTTTAAAGATATATAAGTGGTTCGTTGTAGTGGAGCAAAGTGTAGAGCGTCCATTCAGTCCACAGGTCAGACAGAAATAAAGCAGTCTGAGGCCTACAGAGAGACACACACAAACCCCGCCCCTAGCCCCGCCCCAACAGATGTCACCGTGGGAAATTCCCACACCCCCCTTCAAGCTCCCAAATAGAAAACACGTCTGGTCAGCTCAGTAGCCAGACTTAAATGACCAAAGAAAACCGATGCAACGGCCCGGAGAGACCACACCCCCTAACACGCCCCTCTCAAAGCTCATAGGTTGTGTAAAATTAAGACACACCTCTCAGATGTCATTGGATGATACAAATGACATCACTCACGGGAATCCCCCTCCCACAGCATCACAGTCACATGAGCGGTTTAAAAAGGAGCGCAAACATGACAAGAGCTACTTGTGGTTTTATTCAAGTAGAACACTATGGCTACGTCAGACCCCAAAACTCCTGAAACATTGATGAAGCTATGGAGGATTCGACCTTAGCGCCGCGAAAAAAAAAAACATAGTTACCAGGACCCGTTTAACGCGATTTCTCCACGAGCCGGCGGAGCGCAAGTGAAATACTTTTCTGGAGGACGTGCGTGCGAAGTCAGATTGGTTAATGGATAACGACGAGCGATTCACAACGAATACAACAGCGGATCCCAATTTGTTTTTTTACGGAAAGGGATTGGATTTTATTTTATACAGGAGAATGGAGAGATTTGAAAGATGATGGGAGTGAACCGGTTTTCATAGCAGAGTGGGCTGGATTAACCACGGTTGCAAGATACCGACTTCTCACGGATTATATATATAAAAAAAAACACCCAGAGGATTACGTTTATATACTTTTTTGGAATGGATGTACCCAAATGTTCGTAGCCTATTTCTGAGGATGAGCATTTAAAATAGCCTACTACGATTTAAAATTCATGTTTCAATGGAATGTTTTACATGTGTTGGAACAGATTTTTTCTAAAATCACGTAGCTTTTTTTAAAATGGAGCGACGCATTTGGATCTGTTGATGGATACGCACCAATAGGATTACCGGCTGCAACGAATGGATACCCACAGAAAAGCATCGATTGGCTGAATACATTTTGTGATTATTTAATCCTTTCTATGTAAAGTATTTTGAATTGCCAGTGTATAAAATGTGCTATATTAATAAACATGCTATGCCTTGCTTCGCCTATGTCATAGGAGAAATTATATTTAACTCACACTCACACAAACACCGACCCCCACTCCTCCCAACTTTTGGACTGAGCCCTCCAACGTGGGAAAATTCCCACGGTCCACATTTAAAGGTGTACTTTTCACAATCACATACAAAAAAAGACATTAATACAATGTTTATCATTAAAATACAAAGGGTGGTAAACACACATTTTAAAAATAATATATAAATTTAAAATACACATGTCGTTAGCGTTCATACATTTTTAATTAAAGAAAAGTTTTGCTTTCCATATGTAAAACTTTTTAAAAACACGGCATAAAGTTAAAATGCAATGGTTTAGTATTCGTACATTTTACAACGTTATCTGAAAATAGTTAGAAAGTGGTCGTTCACATACAGATAAAAAAATAAAAAAAAACGTTCAAAACAACGTCAACTAAAATACAATATGCTACTAAAGTTTAGTTTTAAGTTCCGTATGATACTACATCACTCATCGCCGGTAGAAACATGATTGAGTATAGATCATGTGTGAAGCAGAGTCTCCGCCCACCCAACGCTAGATTTATTTATAATTACACTAGTAAATAACATTTATAAAAAATAATAGTTGTTTAAAAAATAAAAAACTCATGTTTCAGTTAATTTTGGACTTTTGGTGAAGTTAACAAATATTCACTACTGATTTATTCACTCTTCGATAGGATAATCCACATCTCCCAATGGAGAAATCTGATCATTGTTTGAGAATGCGTTTTGGAGTAAAAAAATAATAAATCTGTTCAAAACTATGTGATTTAAACTGTAAAACCGTGAAACGTAAGCGACAGGCAAACAGTTTTCTTTTCACAGACATGTAACACTTTCACATATAACTTTTTAAAATGATACAGACCTTTAAAATACAAAGGTGTAGTATTTAAAACGTTAGGCCTATCAGAAAAATGTAAAACAAGTTAGAATGTTTTCCTTCACCTACAGATTTTAAAACCTGTAAAAAAAAATATTATAGAATGTCTATAGAAAGTTATAGAATGTCTTTCACGAACGACTTTTAAAGATACCAGAAAAATGGTAAATTATGTTTTTTAAACAATGTTTCAAACGTGAGCAACATATCAAACATATCAAACTACAACAGTTAAAAAATACATCAAACAAATAGATTATAAGCAAAACTTTTTAACATAAACTTTTGTTTAGTTTTTAGCTAACAATATCTCTTACGCTGTCCCGCAAAGCACATGAATGAGAAATAGAGTCTCCGCCCACCTAAAACTCCGCAACGTATGAGAATACACATGCGCAGCGCTAGCCTATAGCTACAGATTTAAATCTTGGTAAAAAAGACTTATCAAAACAACGTTCAAAATGTTTACATTTTTTATTTAGGCTAATTTAGTTATTAATTCACTATTAGATATGTCTAGCCTAATATTTTCAAGCATCTGTCCACACACACACACACACACACACACACACACATACATACGGATGAACGTCTTAACTTTTACGACATCATAGAGAGAGAGAGCATCACTTTGTACCATGCTGTGTTATGCCTAACGAGAAATTATCTCTTCTGAACTCTGAATGGCATTGTGAGCTTTGGGTGATACTGTAAACTTTTGGTTTTCTTTACAAGAAATTGATGAAAGCTATTTTTAGAGTCGACATGAAATCAAAATTTATCCTATTTACTTTGTTAGCGCATATTACTAGTCTTGTGGTGAAAAATTAATCCGTGCAAGTTAATACACAGGAAAAATGGTTGGTCATGGTAATCTTTAATCAAAGTCTGAAAAGCGACTTCCGGTCTGGAAATGGCGTTTCTTTTCTGATGACGTCAGTTTGACGGCTTAACCACTCCTTAAACCGTCTGCTATGAGCAGAGATGGACAGGAGGAGTCTGTTCAATATTCCCTTTCACTTGGAAATACGTCACAACAGTGGAGAAAAGTCGTTTTGCAACTTCCGGTTCACGGGGACTTTAAAAAACATTAATACAACTCTTTGCTTTACAAAAACTGTTTATTACACTAAAACAAGACACAAAATAGGATATTTCATTTACCCCTACAGTAGTCATAATAGTTATTTCTTTATTTTTATTCTGTATTTTTACAGACCTAAAACCATGAGGCTTCAAAGTATGGATTGGAAGTAAATTACCAAAGACACAAACGATTTTGAACATTTATACATTTGTGTGTTGCAAAAGCAGAAGTCTATCTTCTTTATATAAAGAATCACCTTTATTTATGCTTTAATTTCTTTAAAACAATCTGGTGACCTGCATTATTTCTGTGATTACATGATTAGTAATATTGCGAGAGGTTTCCTCACACGTATAAAAACTCTTTAGATGTCTTTGTGACAAACACAACATCTTCACTTAAAAGACTTTTTTTAAATGTATGGCCGATCCTTTTTCTTCTGACAAACTTACATTTCATATTAATTACCTGAGGCGTTTAACAACCACATATAGGGAATGCATGTTAATTAAATGTTCGAGAAAGCTAATATTGGTGTAATCTCTGAGAGGTCTCACCCCCAGATGCAAAACTATGCGTTGGGATAATCCAGACATAGCTTTACTAAAAGAAAATATTATGGAAGTCATTTTCAAACTGTGCGTAGGCTATGCTTCAACATGTAATTATACAATATTTTATATATTAATATCATGGTTCCATGTTGTTTGTTTGTTTGTTTGTTTGTCTGTTTGTTATTAACTAATACCTTTATCTTTTAACTAACACTTCAACATCCAGAACAAAATTAAAGAGATGTATGAGCTAAGGATGTTCTCTGACCCCAAATAAACGGATAATGGAATGTTCACAATCTACAATATACAGTTAGATATTCTCCTACTTAGTATGTGTAATAGTTGTGCTTAATTCTTTGGGTGTATTTTTACACACCCTATGGACTAACTTTAAAACATAATCTTTATACACGAATCACACATGTCCTTATAATCCATGTAAGATTCAAAAGACCAAATCACTAAGAAAAGAGCCGTTTATAATAAATACACAAAAGTTTTCCAAATGATGGATTTATTACTCCGCTAGATTTAGTCATCTTGTTCAGATAGCACAACGCTGTTTCACATGTTGTATGTTGGACTGTATGTGTTTTAGGCGAAGACGTTTCTTTGAGAGCTGAAATAAATGACAATTAAGAATTTAAGTGATAGTCTTTCTGTCTGACTAAATTGATACTTAATTTAGTGCAACTTTCCCTCTATCTACGAATTACACAAAGTGCATGCTGTTTTACACTTAAACTATTACAACAGAATCACATCTAACTATTGCACTGAGAGAGGCATATTCATCCAAGCTCGAGGCTGTTAAAGTTCCACACTTTGGTAAAACCTAAATTCTAGAGGTCAATTGGGTTAAAAGTAAATGCATCATCATGAGCCATTTTAAAACAAATACAGAAAAGCCACTATAGTGACCAGTTTTAGCGTGTGAATTGACATTTTACATATTACGCTGTTTACATCTTGTTTTTGTACAGTTTTTGTTCATATAGGAATGTATGAAAAACATGAACAAATATTGCATAAAGATAATTAAATGACGGTCCTTCAAGTATGAGAGTGACTAAACAAATCATATTTATTTTAGAACATCTTTCTGCTATGTCTACGAAACATTGACGTGAAAGATGAGTATTACACTTCAAACTCGTCTAACTATTACACTTATTTTGTTATTATTACACGGTTATTTTGTGTGTGTGTCACTAAACAACATGGTTAAGCTAATGAATTATAGTTGATGCGTGGTATTTTTACGTGAAAGGAGGAAAAGGAATATTTAACATGTAAAAATAAAAATATTTTAACCTATCGTCAATTTCAATTGTTAGATAAATCATCTAACAATCAACAGTTATATGTGAAACAATTAGAGTTGGTGTAAATTTGCACATCCAAAAACTGTTGTTACTTGGATGATGAATATCTTCACTTTATGATAGGAAAGTACGTACAGCGCCTTTGACCAATCCTCTACATATGGGACACTTGCGCAGAGAAGGCGCACATTCTTTGCACACAACTAGGTGACCACAGGGCATGAAGACAATGTTCACTTCCTTATCCATGCAAACTTTGCATGTGCGCTCCTCTTGAAGTCTTCTTAACTGTTCCTCCATAGGCAAGTCTGAAAGATCTTGACTCGGTGATGCAGCTTCATTTGTCTGGGTCATCAGTTTTCTCAGCAGGCAGACATCATTCTTCTTGATCCAGTTGCGGAAGACTTCTGCTGCTGCATTTCCTTTCGACAGGACTAACTCAATGAGCTGCCCTGTCTGCTGCTTGACTATAGTGCAGTTACGAATAATGTCATACTCTTTCTGTGAGATGACGTTCTCCTCTAGAAGATGGTCCATTAAGCTCTGCACGCTTTTTAGCTGCTGTGAGATGACATGATGATGTTTCTTAAGAAAAGTAAAACCATCTGATGCCATTTCCTCAGCAAGAAGCTCTCGCTCCTCCTCTCTCTTCTCATCTTCTGCACTTAGTAAATCAGACACCAACTCTTGAACGGTTTTGTAATTTTCTCCACTTGCGAGAATTTTGCTCTGCACGGTTTGCTTCACCAGGCCACGCTCAAATCCCATCTCTAAAGCAGACTTCACCACAGGATTGTTCATCATCACTGCATCTTCTGAACGGTCTTCTCCAGGATCCAGGTGTACAACAGCTGGATCAACAAATTCTCTCGAGTTACTGTCTCCATTAGTCAATAGCTGTTCAAATAGTCTTGGAAATCTTGCTTGAATCTGATGAACAAACTCTTGGCCCTTTTCTTGCAACAGGTATTCACATCTTGGAAACCACTTGGCATGCTCTACCCATGGATCATCACCAGACTCCCAACATCTGAGTCCACCATCACAACAAAAGCACTTCACGTCATCACGACGACCAACATAGTAAAAACCAGCCTTAGCCAATTGGTCTGGTCGAACAGTTATTCTTGAGGGCCAGTAGATAAATGTGAGCAACCTTTCTTCACACTGTTGCATTGCCGAGTTAGATACATTGGAAAGGTCGCCGCCAGATAAAGGTACATTATCTGCACGGTCACCTCGAACAAAGCGGCAGTTGGGGTAATGCCTCTGGTGCTCTGATACTGCCCGATCTCCCGGTTCCCAGTTGCTAAGCTGGCCTCCACAACTGAAGCAAGCCACTCTGTCGCCCTGGCCAAGGTAGTAGAAACCACTTTTGGCAAGCTCGGCTGGACTTATTGGTGCAAGAGTCCAATTCTGAAAGGTGTCAAGGCGTTCCTGTTCCCGACGCATGTCAGGACTGTGACAAGCCGGAGGTCGTTGGTGAGACATATCCTGGTGAGACATATCCAGGTTTAAGTAACCCACCAGCTCCTCCATTTGGTCTGAAACGGATGCCGTGGTGGTCGATGTTACGGGTATCGCAGGGCTGTAGGATGGCTACTTTGCGAAACGGGAGAAAAGGCAGGGTGTGAGGACGACAGGAGGTTTTGTCCGGGTTGTGTGCGAAGTCCTGAAATATTTATCAGGACAACAGCTCAATCCGCCCCGCTGGAGGGGTTGTCATCATGACGCCGTAAACTGCTGTAGGCCTATAGGATTACATATAATGCCACATTGAATCAGAAGTAGCGTCATGGAGAAGTTATGCATATGCCACCGGAGAGATGTCTATAATTACACCAAAATTTTATATATAAAAATATACATATATTTTTAAAACATAGCCTACAGTATGCATGGGTGAATTGTACGTCATAAGATCTGTAACAAGCATGTAGAAAGTAGTTAGGATGTATTTCATTTTGCCTAGGCTTTAAGTTAATTTTACCAACTATTAAGATGTTAAAGTTCATAGACCTTTAGCACATTCAAATGTATTGAGTTAAAATGAAAACGTGATATCAATATCGCATTACCGAATTCATGGGTGTTTAATAGCTTCAATAGTTATCAAGCACCAGCTGATTTAAGTTTTTCTTCAAACAAAAGTAATTTTCTGACAAATCATTGTACACATACCCATGTGTTTTGTTGTATGCACAGATTTTGAGGGTCGCTTATAGAAAGATGTGTCCTTTGTTTCGCGGTATTTTTAAAAAACATAGATCTACATAGATGTTTTACACGATAAGATATGTCAGAGAACCTTGTACGACATTCTATATCCGCATAAAGGGTTAAAATGTAAAATATACATTTTAGCGCTATTTAAAAACTAGGACGGTATAATAATATAATGTAAATGTCTCACGTGAAGATGATGGTTTAAACCATAATTTTATCAAATCAAGTCAATTCATGTGAATACTGTCGTATATGAACAAAGAGAAGACCTAGAGTTCACTAACATCACAGCTAACTGTAGGAAACAGATATCCGGGGGAAAGTGTAAAGAAAACGCCATACAAAACATTACAATCACACCCGACATACCCATACAAAACAATACAATCACATATGATAAGTGTTACGCTAGTGATGATAAAAATTGTTAAACAATTTCAAAACAGGGTGTTTCAGAAGAAATGCAAAGATGCCTAAAAACAAAGGTGTCCAAAATGTTACATGCTAATACTTGGTCTTGTTTCAGAGTCGGTATGCTCCGGTGAAAACTGTCTGAACTTTGATGAGGCCGACAACAATATAGGGCTGTTAAACATGCGGTAGAATAACAATGTTCAATATAAACAAGAATCCTGCTCTAATGGATGACAAATTTACACCAACTCTAATTGTTTCACATATAACTGTTGATTGTTAGATGATTTATCTAACAATTGAAATTGACGATAGGTTAAAATATTTTTATTTTTACATGTTAAATATTCCTTTTCCTCCTTTCACGTAAAAATACCACGCATCAACTATAATTCATTAGCTTAACCATGTTGTTTAGTGACACACACACAAAATAACCGTGTAATAATAACAAAATAAGTGTAATAGTTAGACGAGTTTGAAGTGTAATACTCATCTTTCACGTCAATGTTTCGTAGACATAGCAGAAAGATGTTCTAAAATAAATATGATTTGTTTAGTCACTCTCATACTTGAAGGACCGTCATTTAATTATCTTTATGCAATATTTGTTCATGTTTTTCATACATTCCTATATGAACAAAAACTGTACAAAAACAAGATGTAAACAGCGTAATATGTAAAATGTCAATTCACACGCTAAAACTGGTCACTATAGTGGCTTTTCTGTATTTGTTTTAAAATGGCTCATGATGATGCATTTACTTTTAACCCAATTGACCTCTAGAATTTAGGTTTTACCAAAGTGTGGAACTTTAACAGCCTCGAGCTTGGATGAATATGCCTCTCTCAGTGCAATAGTTAGATGTGATTCTGTTGTAATAGTTTAAGTGTAAAACAGCATGCACTTTGTGTAATTCGTAGATAGAGGGAAAGTTGCACTAAATTAAGTATCAATTTAGTCAGACAGAAAGACTATCACTTAAATTCTTAATTGTCATTTATTTCAGCTCTCAAAGAAACGTCTTCGCCTAAAACACATACAGTCCAACATACAACATGTGAAACAGCGTTGTGCTATCTGAACAAGATGACTAAATCTAGCGGAGTAATAAATCCATCATTTGGAAAACTTTTGTGTATTTATTATAAACGGCTCTTTTCTTAGTGATTTGGTCTTTTGAATCTTACATGGATTATAAGGACATGTGTGATTCGTGTATAAAGATTATGTTTTAAAGTTAGTCCATAGGGTGTGTAAAAATACACCCAAAGAATTAAGCACAACTATTACACATACTAAGTAGGAGAATATCTAACTGTATATTGTAGATTGTGAACATTCCATTATCCGTTTATTTGGGGTCAGAGAACATCCTTAGCTCATACATCTCTTTAATTTTGTTCTGGATGTTGAAGTGTTAGTTAAAAGATAAAGGTATTAGTTAATAACAAACAGACAAACAAACAAACAAACAAACAACATGGAACCATGATATTAATATATAAAATATTGTATAATTACATGTTGAAGCATAGCCTACGCACAGTTTGAAAATGACTTCCATAATATTTTCTTTTAGTAAAGCTATGTCTGGATTATCCCAACGCATAGTTTTGCATCTGGGGGTGAGACCTCTCAGAGATTACACCAATATTAGCTTTCTCGAACATTTAATTAACATGCATTCCCTATATGTGGTTGTTAAACGCCTCAGGTAATTAATATGAAATGTAAGTTTGTCAGAAGAAAAAGGATCGGCCATACATTTAAAAAAAGTCTTTTAAGTGAAGATGTTGTGTTTGTCACAAAGACATCTAAAGAGTTTTTATACGTGTGAGGAAACCTCTCGCAATATTACTAATCATGTAATCACAGAAATAATGCAGGTCACCAGATTGTTTTAAAGAAATTAAAGCATAAATAAAGGTGATTCTTTATATAAAGAAGATAGACTTCTGCTTTTGCAACACACAAATGTATAAATGTTCAAAATCGTTTGTGTCTTTGGTAATTTACTTCCAATCCATACTTTGAAGCCTCATGGTTTTAGGTCTGTAAAAATACAGAATAAAAATAAAGAAATAACTATTATGACTACTGTAGGGGTAAATGAAATATCCTATTTTGTGTCTTGTTTTAGTGTAATAAACAGTTTTTGTAAAGCAAAGAGTTGTATTAATGTTTTTTAAAGTCCCCGTGAACCGGAAGTTGCAAAACGACTTTTCTCCACTGTTGTGACGTATTTCCAAGTGAAAGGGAATATTGAACAGACTCCTCCTGTCCATAGCAGACGGTTTAAGGAGTGGTTAAGCCGTCAAACTGACGTCATCAGAAAAGAAACGCCATTTCCAGACCGGAAGTCGCTTTTCAGACTTTGATTAAAGATTACCATGACCAACCATTTTTCCTGTGTATTAACTTGCACGGATTAATTTTTCACCACAAGACTAGTAATATGCGCTAACAAAGTAAATAGGATAAATTTTGATTTCATGTCGACTCTAAAAATAGCTTTCATCAATTTCTTGTAAAGAAAACCAAAAGTTTACAGTATCACCCAAAGCTCACAATGCCATTCAGAGTTCAGAAGAGATAATTTCTCGTTAGGCATAACACAGCATGGTACAAAGTGATGCTCTCTCTCTCTATGATGTCGTAAAAGTTAAGACGTTCATCCGTATGTATGTGTGTGTGTGTGTGTGTGTGTGTGTGTGTGGACAGATGCTTGAAAATATTAGGCTAGACATATCTAATAGTGAATTAATAACTAAATTAGCCTAAATAAAAAATGTAAACATTTTGAACGTTGTTTTGATAAGTCTTTTTTACCAAGATTTAAATCTGTAGCTATAGGCTAGCGCTGCGCATGTGTATTCTCATACGTTGCGGAGTTTTAGGTGGGCGGAGACTCTATTTCTCATTCATGTGCTTTGCGGGACAGCGTAAGAGATATTGTTAGCTAAAAACTAAACAAAAGTTTATGTTAAAAAGTTTTGCTTATAATCTATTTGTTTGATGTATTTTTTAACTGTTGTAGTTTGATATGTTTGATATGTTGCTCACGTTTGAAACATTGTTTAAAAAACATAATTTACCATTTTTCTGGTATCTTTAAAAGTCGTTCGTGAAAGACATTCTATAACTTTCTATAGACATTCTATAATATTTTTTTTTACAGGTTTTAAAATCTGTAGGTGAAGGAAAACATTCTAACTTGTTTTACATTTTTCTGATAGGCCTAACGTTTTAAATACTACACCTTTGTATTTTAAAGGTCTGTATCATTTTAAAAAGTTATATGTGAAAGTGTTACATGTCTGTGAAAAGAAAACTGTTTGCCTGTCGCTTACGTTTCACGGTTTTACAGTTTAAATCACATAGTTTTGAACAGATTTATTATTTTTTTACTCCAAAACGCATTCTCAAACAATGATCAGATTTCTCCATTGGGAGATGTGGATTATCCTATCGAAGAGTGAATAAATCAGTAGTGAATATTTGTTAACTTCACCAAAAGTCCAAAATTAACTGAAACATGAGTTTTTTATTTTTTAAACAACTATTATTTTTTATAAATGTTATTTACTAGTGTAATTATAAATAAATCTAGCGTTGGGTGGGCGGAGAGTCTGCTTCACACATGATCTATACTCAATCATGTTTCTACCGGCGATGAGTGATGTAGTATCATACGGAACTTAAAACTAAACTTTAGTAGCATATTGTATTTTAGTTGACGTTGTTTTGAACGTTTTTTTTTATTTTTTTATCTGTATGTGAACGACCACTTTCTAACTATTTTCAGATAACGTTGTAAAATGTACGAATACTAAACCATTGCATTTTAACTTTATGCCGTGTTTTTAAAAAGTTTTACATATGGAAAGCAAAACTTTTCTTTAATTAAAAATGTATGAACGCTAACGACATGTGTATTTTAAATTTATATATTATTTTTAAAATGTGTGTTTACCACCCTTTGTATTTTAATGATAAACATTGTATTAATGTCTTTTTTTGTATGTGATTGTGAAAAGTACACCTTTAAATGTGGACCGTGGGAATTTTCCCACGTTGGAGGGCTCAGTCCAAAAGTTGGGAGGAGTGGGGGTCGGTGTTTGTGTGAGTGTGAGTTAAATATAATTTCTCCTATGACATAGGCGAAGCAAGGCATAGCATGTTTATTAATATAGCACATTTTATACACTGGCAATTCAAAATACTTTACATAGAAAGGATTAAATAATCACAAAATGTATTCAGCCAATCGATGCTTTTCTGTGGGTATCCATTCGTTGCAGCCGGTAATCCTATTGGTGCGTATCCATCAACAGATCCAAATGCGTCGCTCCATTTTAAAAAAAGCTACGTGATTTTAGAAAAAATCTGTTCCAACACATGTAAAACATTCCATTGAAACATGAATTTTAAATCGTAGTAGGCTATTTTAAATGCTCATCCTCAGAAATAGGCTACGAACATTTGGGTACATCCATTCCAAAAAAGTATATAAACGTAATCCTCTGGGTGTTTTTTTTTATATATATAATCCGTGAGAAGTCGGTATCTTGCAACCGTGGTTAATCCAGCCCACTCTGCTATGAAAACCGGTTCACTCCCATCATCTTTCAAATCTCTCCATTCTCCTGTATAAAATAAAATCCAATCCCTTTCCGTAAAAAAACAAATTGGGATCCGCTGTTGTATTCGTTGTGAATCGCTCGTCGTTATCCATTAACCAATCTGACTTCGCACGCACGTCCTCCAGAAAAGTATTTCACTTGCGCTCCGCCGGCTCGTGGAGAAATCGCGTTAAACGGGTCCTGGTAACTATGTTTTTTTTTTTCGCGGCGCTAAGGTCGAATCCTCCATAGCTTCATCAATGTTTCAGGAGTTTTGGGGTCTGACGTAGCCATAGTGTTCTACTTGAATAAAACCACAAGTAGCTCTTGTCATGTTTGCGCTCCTTTTTAAACCGCTCATGTGACTGTGATGCTGTGGGAGGGGGATTCCCGTGAGTGATGTCATTTGTATCATCCAATGACATCTGAGAGGTGTGTCTTAATTTTACACAACCTATGAGCTTTGAGAGGGGCGTGTTAGGGGGTGTGGTCTCTCCGGGCCGTTGCATCGGTTTTCTTTGGTCATTTAAGTCTGGCTACTGAGCTGACCAGACGTGTTTTCTATTTGGGAGCTTGAAGGGGGGTGTGGGAATTTCCCACGGTGACATCTGTTGGGGCGGGGCTAGGGGCGGGGTTTGTGTGTGTCTCTCTGTAGGCCTCAGACTGCTTTATTTCTGTCTGACCTGTGGACTGAATGGACGCTCTACACTTTGCTCCACTACAACGAACCACTTATATATCTTTAAACTCCGAGTCTTTAACAACTGGGTATGTAAAAACGTAACACTTTTTAAACTAGTTTGTGTTTTATGTAAAAGTTTTACAAATACTGTCTGAAAGTTAAATGCTTACAAATCAATCTTTTCTGTAAATTAAAAAAACTCTTAACTTGTTTTAATGTTTTAACATCTTTAAATAACACTAACTCATTTTTTAATATCTCTTTTAGAGAAAAATGCAATTTTAACTTATTTCATTGATGTTTTGAAAGTGATGAATGTACATCTGTCTTCTTTAATAAAAACACTGATCTCACACTCTGGCTATGTCTTTATTGTACATTTTTTTAAAAGTTTTAATTTACACTGTTTAGAACTACTGAGCGTGCGAAATTTTCCCACGCTTCAGATGTTCAACCCCTAAGGAGGCGTGACACAAATCCGATTTTCCCACGGTGTACTGTACAGCCCATAAGTGGGAGGAGCTAGCGTGGGAAATTCCCACGGTGTACTGTACAGCCCATAAGTGGGAGGAGCTAGCGTGGGAAATTCCCACGGTCAAAGGGGGCGGGGCTTTGAGGGCCATAAAGCAATAAAACTGTCAGTTTTTTAGATGGAAGGTGCCCTCTATTCTCTCTTATTACACTCTGCAGTTCCTTTATGACTGTCTAACCTTTCTCACTCTTTCTCTTAATACACTCCTGATGGGGAAAGCCTCTAGGCGAGTGTGGTAGGAGCAATCTGTGAACATCAAAAACACATTTCAAATATTTCTTAGATAGTTATATTAGAAACAAAATAAACACAACTATGAAGACTTAAGTAGTGACCAGACTTGCAAGGATGACAAGTGATGTTCATCACTAATCAAAACATGTATCATGGAACCAAATTACTCTCGGTTCCAATGTGGTGTGCTTGCTTGAATAACCATCCTACTGCTAAGCCACAGCTCACACTGAGAATACTCCACTGCTGCTGCTTCTACTACTTGGCAATGCATTTTGGTCAAATTTGACTAATTAAGACTGTTGGATTTTATAGCTTGTCATTTGTAATAATCTCAATAATACTAATCATTCCTATTCTATATCTATTATGAATAATCATGGTTATGTGTGCTACGCTGAACTAGCTGGACTGGTCACGACATTTACATACAGTATTGTTGCCCTGTTGTTGATTTGACTGCTTGTACTGTAAATATTGTATTTATTTGTAAGTCACTTTGGATAAAAGCGTTTGCTAAATAATTCATTAAATAAATAAAATTGTGACTACCGGAAATTGTCTGTTGTAGTAGTTAAAAAAAAAAAAAGCAATTGAACTAAAGCGAATTAACAGGGGTTAAGTTGCAATGTTTAGCAAAGTATGAATCATTGCATTTACATGCACTTACTCTTTTGTGGCCTTTTCCTTTCAGGCATATGCCTTGGTCCCCCTGTGGGATATAAGATTAGATCCAGTCATATATCCACTCAGAAAACAAAACACATTTACAATAATTAGACAAAATGCACTTTGTAATGTCTTTTCGACATAAATATGTGTCCCTGGTGTGTCTAGACACCCCTGAAATATGAGAAAAGACCATCCTCTCAGTTAATGTGTGTGCAAACACGCTGTTTAATTTGGCTCCAGATTTTACATCACATGCCGGCTCATTGGAAAATAGTAATCATAGTAGACCTTTAGAATACTCCATCTAAAATGACCTGTTTCAGACAGGGTCTGCATAAAGGACCAGTTCAAGATAAATAAGGACTTTTTTAGGATCATGCAAAGCTACTCTAGTGGAGTATCAGAATAAAAATATAGAACTGGAAATTAGCATAATAGGTCCCCTTTAAATTCTATTTAAGTAATTAATTTACTTATTAGAGAATCTGCTTGACTAATGAGTTTCATTGAGTTTCATAGTTACTAAGCTATGGTAACAGTTATCAGAACCACCAATAATTACCCTAATAATAATAATAATAATAATAATAATTCATTACATTTATATAGCGCTTTTCTGGGTACTCAAAGCGCTTTACATGGAAGGGGGAATCTCCTCAACCACCACCAATGTGCAGCATCCACTTGGATGATGCGACGGCAGCCATATTGCGCCAGAACGCCCACCACACACCAGCTTACTGGTGGAGAGGAGACAGAGTGATGAAGCCAATCAGTATATGGGGGTGATTAGGAGGCCATGATGGACAGGGGCCAATGGGCAAATTTGGCCAGGATGCTGGGGTTACACCCCTACACCCCACCGCACCCTACTTTTTGGAAGGACACCCTGGGATTTTTAATGACCACAGAGAGTCAGGACCTCAGTTTAACATCTCATCCGAAGGACGGACAAACATTATTTACATACCTGACTTTTTCGACTTGCGACTGTGCCCCTGGCTGACCCTGTGAAGACAGCTGTGGGTTTGGAGAAAGAAAATTACTCATATACCAAATAAATCTTTAACTTATTATTTAAAATACTTGAAGATCACAACATCGCACAAGTGTGGCAGTACATGTATTAATAGGTGTAAAGTACATGCATTCTTATTACGATTGAATTAAGGTTGCTCCATTAACTCCACGTGTTTCATTTTATCGTTTATGTCCATCCTGTTTGTGATAATCCTAATTTGTTTCAACAAGCGCTGATCCTGCGCTGACTTGTTCAGGGAACGCAAGGGGTGGGAGAATGGTTAAGTTAAGTGTTCATGGGACACTGACATTCCCAATTATTTTGAATATTCAAATTATCCTAATATCTTTAATAATAAAATTTGGCCTAGTAATTTCAGCATTTGATTAGTAGTACTTATTTTACTTTTAGATTTATAATAGACTCACAAAATTCCTTCCAACAGCCCTAGTACAGAATCAGATAGACCTATCATCTATCTAATTATGTAATATCAGATCAACTTTTCTAGCAGATTATCCATTGAAAATGAGAACCCTGTAGGTGATGATACACAGGGCAAATTTTTGAGCAATGTTGCCGTCAACGGGCAACCAGATGAGACACAGGGCCCACAACCCATCTAAATTATCCAGATAGAAGTGTTTTAGTTCATTTTCAATGTGAAAGTGCCCAAGGAACAATCGCTTGGCAAGATTGCCCAGCAACATTGCTCAAAAAGTTGCCCTGTGTATCATCACCTAGTGAGTTTTACTTTATCAAGCAGCAAAAAAGTTATAGCATGGTGTGTTTTAGTTCATTTCGTTGAAAAGAGCCCTAACCTGCATCAAGCTCTATGGGGGAAAAACACTGGAAGTCAAGTTAAGGTAACCCATGGGTCAAACACTTTTGGCCTTTACAAATATAAACTGTAACTCTTTAAATTTGTTCTAATTACCTTGCCCCTCCGTGGACTCCGCCTGCTCCACTTGCCCCTCTGTGGATTCCGGCTGCTCCACTTGCCCCTCCGTGGATTCCGCCTGCTCCACTTGCCCCTCCGTGGATTCCGCCTGCTCCACTTGCCCCTCCGTGGATTCCGCCTGCTCCACTTGCCCCTCCGTGGATTCCGCCTGCTCCACTTGCCCCTCCGTGGATTCCGCCTGCTCCACTTGCCCCCACGTGGATTCCGCCTGCTCCACTTGCCCCCCCGTGGATTCCGCCTGCTCCACTTGCCCCCCCGTGGACTCCGCCTGCTCCACTTGCCCCTCCGTGGATTCCGGCTGCTCCACTTGTCCCTCCGTGGATTCCGCCTGCTCCACTTGCCCCCCCGTGGATTCCGCCTGCTCCACTTGCCCCCCCGTGGATTCCGCCTGCTCCACTTGCCCCCCCGTGGATTCCGCCTGCTCCACTTGCCCCCCCGTGGACTCCGCCTGCTCCACTTGCCCCTCCGTGGATTCCGGCTGCTCCACTTGCCCCTCCGTGGATTCCGCCTGCTCCACTTGCCCCTCCGTGGATTCCGCCTGCTCCACTTGCCCCTCCGTGGATTCCGGCTGCTCCACTTGCCCCTCCGTGGATTCCGGCTGCTCCACTTGTCCCTCCGTGGATTCCGCCTGCTCCACTTGCCCCCCCGTGGATTCCGCCTGCTCCACTTGCCCCTCCGTGGATTCCGCCTGCTCCACTTGCCCCCCCGTGGGGCTCGCCTCGCAGGGTGTGAGCTGCAGAGTAATCAGCTGATCCTCATTGCCACTGGAATCCTGGGTACATCCTGTGCAAGTTAAACAAGTGTTGTGTTTTGCTTATTTAAAACATAGAGGTTAACCATAAGCTTGATCTGTACCTGTTTTAACTGTTAGGTAAATGTGTTTGAATAATATATACCAAATTTTCCCCAACCAGATTTGAAGGCACTTTTGATTGCAGGAGAACTATTGAGAGTCTACTGATGTATTAGATATCTGTAATATATTTGATTGATTTTCTATGACGATAACCAATACAATATATCTTTAAGTCAGGAAAATAAAACCCAGAGTGCTCATAATATCTATTGAAAAAATGACAAGTATAATGTTCGTTTACAGTCTGGGTCAAACTATTCAGTTAAGACTAGACTGCGTGCGCTAAAAAAACTTTGGGCTTTATGCCTCAAAGTTAGTAGCAGTGTAAGTTTGTGGTGTATCCAGCAAAAATTTGATGGTTTTCTTTTTCTTTGTGCTATTTCCGTTAATGATCTACATTTTAGCACTGTCCTCGATATTGTTTCAATGAGTATATATAGATTCATTATCATTTGATTCATTGACCCAGTGACCAAAACGGGTCTTTGCAAATGTAATGTGTTCAATTAGTATGTCACTACAAAAATTGCTGTGGTCAGAGTGCCTAAACATTAAAAATATGGTTGTATGTGGGCTGAAAACAGAAATGAAATATGTCTCCTACAAAAACATACCAAACATAATTCTAAAGTTGACAGTATATGCTTGAATGCACTTAACTCTGGGTGCCAAATCCCATTGTAGACCAGTGTGCTGCATGCTATTAATACAAACAGGGCTCAATACACTTAGAATCTACATGTCTACATCTGCAGTTGCAGGAAACTACTGATTTGAAACAGTTTACTTCAATTCCCATAATCAATTGCCAGGTGTGAATTTTTATGTTTTTCTACCCATTTGCGTCTACATTAAATGTGTTGGTAGAGACGTCACATACAAGCATTCAGCAGCAGAAAAAAAGAATGACTGAATTTAAGTTTTAGGGGTGAGCCATTCCTTTAAGATTTAAACATTAATAAAATATTTTGCGTACTCAACACAAGTTGTGAACTGTGACTTTAAGATACAGTGCATGCATCTCACCTTCACAAAGGTATTCATAAAATGAACCTATCTTCTGTAGGTAGTCCTGGGCAAAGGTGGAGAGTGTGCAGCGAGGCGTTAATATTTCGCACTTAATTTCTTTTTTTTTTGTTCTCCTTTCCTAGCAGAACTGGTTTGTAGCCAATGGCATGGAGTTTCTCAAGCTGCAATGACAAAATTGTGTGTTTGCTGTTTAAAGTAATAGAAAAACAACATAAAAAATAACTAAGAATATTAATTTAAAAATATATAACATTATTAATGACAGCATCCAGGTTACTGCCATTCAGGATTTTTAACCTAATGGTGAGTTTAGCTTTATGTGCAAACAGGAAAGGCTCATACATTAGAAGCAAAAAACAACTCTATATAGAAAAACAGTAAAAAGATGAATCTGACACCATGAGGGTACCCTTTATATAACATTAGTAGCTCGGGTTTTGCACCTACATTGATAAGATTATGTAACCATTGTGCAACTGGACAATGACAATCTAATGATTTATTAAAAATAAAGGCAGAACATTAGTGATTACGTGACCAAATGGGTGAATGCTGCACATATTTACAGTTGACACATTCACATTTTAAAGTGCTTTGAGTAGTACAGTATGAATGCAGTTCATGTGTTATTTCTCATCCACTCCATAAGAAAGTTTGATTATTAAATTGCACCTGTAATTCTGTCATAATGCATGCCTGTATATGTTATGAACTCAAGAATTCCTGAGTTTCAATTATATTTGCTGTGTGTTCAAATTTTGCTCTGGTAGATCATTTAGGTATGTGATGTATTACGGTGAAGATGTGATAACTTTATGGTTGTATTACCACCACTAAAATAAAAACTACAAATCACAATTACGTGTGCCTTCAAAGTTGATAGTTAAATTATACTTTTAAATTGATTCTGATGACACAGGGAGGACAAAGTATCATTGGAAAAAAAAAAATCAAATGTATCTATATTGGCAAAAAATAATGCCTTTCTGACCTTGCGCTGGCATGCTCACTTAATAACAAATGGTACCACTGAATGTACTTCCTAGATGATCTGGACAGTTTACTGTCATGTATGAAATTGTACGTACCATGATATTGGCTTCATCCTTGATGGATGCAGTGTTGTGGTTTTTCTTACGACCAACCACCCATTCCTCTCGCTTCTCATCAAACCTCTGAAGCTTCTTCTTGAGGCGCTGCTTCAGAGGCTGCTCCTTTTTACAATGTGAGCAGATCTTTTGAGCGCAAAATAAAATCCCCTGGCAAAAGGGGCATATCTTTTTTGTAGACCCCCCTGGCATTATAACAAACAGTCAGATACAGACAGACAGATACAGACAGACAGACAGTCAGACAGTCAGATACAGACAGACAGACAGACAGACAGACAGTCAGATACAGACAGACAGACAGACAGACAGACAGACAGACAGACAGACAGTCAGATACAGACAGACAGACAGACAGACAGACAGACAGACAGACAGATACAGACAGATACAGACAGACAGACAGACAGTCAGATACAGACAGACAGACAGACAGATACAGACAGACAGACAGACAGTCAGATACAGACAGACTGACAGGCAGACAGACAGACAGATACAGACAGACAGACAGTCAGATACAGACAGACTGACAGGCAGACAGACAGACAGACAGATACAGGCAGACAGACAGACAGACAGTCAGATACAGACAGACAGACAGACAGACAGTCAGATACAGACAGACTGACAGACAGACAGACAGTCAGATACAGACAGACTGACAGACAGACAGTCAGATACAGACAGACAGACAGACAGTCAGATACAGACAGACTGACAGACAGACAGTCAGACAGTCAGATACAGACAGACAGACAGACAGTCAGATACAGACAGTCAGATACAGACAGACTGACAGACAGACAGTCAGACAGTCAGATACAGACAGACTGACAGACAGACAGTCAGACAGTCAGATACAGACAGACAGACAGACAGTCAGATACAGACAGTCAGATACAGACAGACTGACAGACAGACAGTCAGATACAGACAGACAGACAGACAGTCAGATACAGACAGACTGACAGACAGACAGTCAGACAGTCAGATACAGACAGACAGACAGACAGTCAGATACAGACAGTCAGATACAGACAGACAGTCAGATACAAACAGACAGACAGTCAGATACAGACAGTCAGATACAGACAGACAGTCAGATACAGACAGACAGACAGTCAGATACAGACAGACAGTCAGATACAAACAGACAGACTGACAAAGATGGGTAAGACAGACAAGTAGACAAAGACAGGCAGGGAGGAAAGAAAGAGCAATAGATAAAGACTGCGAGATAGATAAAGATTGAAGAGATGGACAGAAATATAGATCGTGAGAACAGAGAGGATGTAAGATATAGAAAATAATGAAGAGATAGAGGTTGGCTCTTAAAAGTGCCTTTGGGTTTTGAAAATCAGGTTCGGATAGGTTCGACAGGTGATGTTTGACAGGATCTGCAGGGAGAACAACAGAAAATGTTAATTATGTAGTGTTATGTTGATATAAGATTTAAAAAGTGTTCCCTAATAGTGAGTGATTCCCATTTTCTTATAAATGCTTAGGATAAATAAATACAGATTCACGTTGTTCCTATTTCCTGTGCTACTGTTAAAAGTTGCGTAACATATATATATTTTTTTTATGGCGCGTAACATGTGTCTAGGGTTCGCCATCCCAGATTTAAAGGCAGCGTTATGTGCAGTATAACGTTAGACCAAGTGATAATATTATTACTGACACATTACAGTGACGTTGTGTGTGAACCACGATGATCGAGAGAAAATTACATCATCTAGCTGCTAGATGTCCCCAATTACTATTCCCCCAATAAATTCTCAATAAGCATTTACACGTCCAAAATAAAATTGAGTATTTCCACATAAAAAAAAAAAAACATGTTGTGATATATATACACACACACACATCTAGGCCTAGAACATGTTTTTTTTTATTTTTATAAACTCGTAATTTTATTAATTTTGGACGTGTAAATGCTTATGAATTCATCTTGCTTTGTTGTAAGTGACTTACCGTGGTGGAATCGCGCTGGGCAATGGTTTCTGCGATGGTCGCACACAGTGACGTGTTGCACAAAATTGCGCCAAAATATCAATCATAATTAAAAAGTACAGTCTTACTATTTTATATCCGTGCTCAAAATGTTAAAGGGGTCAGCATAAATGTCCAAGTGAAAGAAACACGAGTATGTAGCCATTACATTTAAACACATATCACTTCCCAGAATGCATCCATCTCTCTGCCAAAGGATATGTCCATATAAAGCAATATATACATTTCTGCAGTAGGCTATATAATTAATTTATAACAACTTCATAATCAGTATTGAGATGAAAGTTCTATAAAAGCAGGCTATTCTTTTTTTCTTTTTTTGGCGAAAAAAAAAAAAAAAGCAAAGCAAAGTATAGGCTCACTATAAGCCATTGCAAATTGAAATACCATCGACAATTATAAAATATCCCACAATAAATTAAGGCATGTTTTAAGCCTACAGCAAATATGCAGTCCTGCAATTATGTCGTTTTAATGTAGTCCACAATTATATAAAAAAAGAGGAAAAACCGTGATATTACCGATTTAGAAAAGGGTTTCAGCTAGCTACCCTCAACGTCCCAGTAAGGGCTAGCGCAAAATGCGGCATCGGCATCTCGAAGCGGCACTTCCTGCGGCATCTCCAGCTGCCATCAGTGAGCGGCATCTCCAGCGGCCACCAGTGAGCGGCATCTCCAGCGGCCACCAGTGAGCGGCACTTCCGGCGGCATCTCCAGCGGCCATCAGTCAATTATGATTTTAACATGATAAAAAAAAATCTGAGATTGCAAGTATTCTGATTATTTATAATAGTCCAACATAACATGTATGTGGCAGATTTAATACACCAAGGAAAATGATTAAATAGCATATTTATTATTATTTATTATTATTAATTATACCCCTCCTATAACTGCCACCTTACCGTGGTGGAGGGGTTTGAGTACCCGAATGACCCTAGGAGCTATGTTGTCTGGGGCTATATGCCCCTGGTAGGGTCTCCCAAGACAAACAGGTCCTAGGTGACGGGTCAGACTAAGACCGGTTCAAAAACCCTTATGATGCCAAAAAAACCGAGGACCGTGACGTCGCCCGGTATGGCGCAGCCATACTCTGTTTTTAATAAACTCTGTTTTTAATAAATGTGTACTAGTACCAGGCTACTAATATTGTTAATATTTATAATATTATTATTATTAATAGTAGGCCTACCTATGTTTGTAAAGACGATTTAATTTGAAGAATAACAAATGTTAAATAAAATTACAATTAGGATATATTTTGGTGTGTTTCTAATTAATTAGCTACAGTTCTCTATGTAAAAACCTTTAAAATTAGTAATTATAATTTTTCACATGAATAGCCTAGGCTACATGATGTTCAGTTAGCCTACTTTTTATTAAAAAATTGGATTTAATAATTTCCTCTGCGCAGAAACATAACTAATTAATCTGAAAGTGGTATCATCACACTTATGCTGCGTTCACACCGGACGCGAATAGCGCGTCAAATTCGCGCCTGCCGCGTCTAGTTTGACGCTTGACCACTTTGTGTTAATTCGCGTGTCTAACGCGCGTAAAAACAAAAGTTTGAACAGAAATTTACGCGCGTCAGAGGTGAAAGTTTTGGCGGCCATCTTTTTTAGATGTTTATCGAGCATTAGCGTTAGCATTAATCGAGAGAGTCACCGCTCGTATATGCTCTGGAGAGCAGAAACAGCTGCGTAGGGGACATCGTCGCTGTACTCGGATCCACCAGACCCTCCGGAGGGTTTCAGGAGTTTCACAATTTGCTCCAGGAGCTAGGTTTGGTGGACATAACGGTGAGGACGCTGACGAGGACAGAGTAGGCCGTATAAGGCCTCGGCCTCGAGTGGTCGCTGCCTGTCGAGCCCGCGCTCTACAGCCCGGCGCGAGGTTCACCCTCGCCCGCACCCACCTAATCAGTCATTTATTTTTGTTTTGATAATAAATGGAGCCAGCCTCCAAAAGTGAAACCTGTCCTGTGATTTTTGTTTTTATACACTAAATTGTGTTTGTTGTCTTTACATTAGAATAATAATGTTTCATATAATCTAGAATAGATATGGAATAAATAGCATTCAATACAAAATGAGTATCTCTCATATATTGAAATCGAGTTTTTATGTGAAAGATTTGCTTTGTTGTGCATTTTAGTCATATTACAAAATAATTTATTGAGGCCAAACATAAAATAACATTATAAACTGTCACTTCACCACGTGACAGCAGCAAGCAGGCTCCTGATTGGTTAACGCGGCGCGAATTCACGCAGAAGTTCAGATTTTTCAACTCGGGCGGCAGACGCGAATTCGCATCAAACCCGTGAATGCACAAATAGCACTAATAAAATCATTCGCGCGTAACGCGCTTAACGCGCCAGACGCTCAATTCGCGCTATTCGCGCGAACTTGACGCGCGAATGAGGCGTATTCGCGTCTACCGCGCCGCGCTCTACGCCTCATTCGCGCCGCAGGAATTTTTTACGCGCGTAACGCGTCTTTGCATTGACTTAACATTGAAATCACTCGCGCCTGACGCGCTATTCGCGTCCGGTGTGAACGCACCATTAGGCCTACTTTGGCAGCAGCCAGCTGGACAATAAAATAATTAATAAAGTTAATAAAATAAAAAAATATTGATTGCTGGAGATGCCGCTGCACCCGTGCACCGGAAAGTCCTGCCCGCTGGAGATGCCATCAGTGAGCGGCATCTCCAGCGGCCATCAGTGATCGAGCGGCATCTCCAGCGGCATCAGTGAGCGGCATCTCCAGCGGCATCAGTGAGCGGCATCTCCAGCGGCATCAGTGAGCGGCATCTCCAGCGGCATCAGTGAGCGGCATCTCCAGCCAGAGGTGTCAAGTAACGAAGTACAAATACTTCGTTACATTACTTAAGTAGAAATTTTGGGTATCTATACTTTACTGGAGTAATTATTTTTCAGACGACTTTTTACTTCTACTCCTTACATTTTCACGCAATTATCTGTACTTTCTACTCCTTACATTTTAAAAAATAGCCTCGTTACTCCTAGTTCATTTCGGCTTGTTTTCATTCCGTCTTGTCGTTGTTAAAAAAAAAAAAATTGGTCAATTACACAAACGGTTATAATAGATCTGAGTCCCGCCTCCTGAACACACATCGCTAAACTGATTGGCTTTGTGTTTTCTTTCTAACTTGTGAGAGGTTGTAGTCACATTTGGTTGTGCGAACTTCTGCGAAGCGCCAAAACTTCTCCGAGTCCTAAGGAAACCTAGATGCGGTAAGCGAGGGAGAAATCAACAGTTCTGTGCTCAAGAATACGGGGCAAATCGCGTCAAATATTGATTTGGGGACAGACGTTTTTACAATATAATGACAATCGTAAAATAACACTAACATAATCGTTAGTGTGTGTGTGTGTGTGTGTGTGTGTGTGTGTGTGTGTGAGAGAGAGAGAGAGAGAGAGAGAGAGAGAGAGAGAGAGAGAGAGAGAGAGTGTGTGTGTGTGTGTGTGTGTGTGTGTGTGTGTGTAACTCTACATTATAGGGTCAAAATATCCCCACAAAAAGATGTCAATATTCGAAATCCTTGTCCTTTTTATTTCTTTCTTTTTTTCAGAAAACAGCTTATAAATCAGACTTTTGTTTTTTGAAAATGTAAAAATGCAGACAGTTTTCTGTAATAGGTAAGGTTAGTCTATAGGGGGGTAGAATACACAGTTTGTTTGTACAGTATAAAAATCATTCTATGGAAAGTCCCCATAAAACATGAAAAAATAACATTGCTTGGTCTGTTGAAGGCTGGTCTTGTTGAAATGAGAGGCCTGTTGATCAAATCATCCCAGTCTCATCAGCTGGACTGAAAGAAGTTTCAGTGCTCTTAGGACACTGAAAACATGGCTCAGAGGTCACAAGTGACACTTGACAGTATTGCTGTGTGTCGTGTCCAACAGGACAAACTGGACAGTATTGATGTGAAACATATGCCAACAGTTCATTTCTGTTAAATGATTAGTTCACTTAGTTAAAAATAAAAATTCTGTCATCATTTACTCACTCTCGAGTTGTTTCAAACCAGTTTCTTTCTTCTGCTGAACACATAAAAAGATATTTTGAAGAATGTCGATAACCAGACAGTTGATGGTAGCCATTGACTTCCATAGTATTTTTTTTTTCCTACTATGGAAGTCAATGGGGTCCATCCACTGTCTGGTTATCGACATTCTTCAAAATATATTCTTTTGTGTTCATCAGAAGAAAGAAATTCATACAGGATTGAAACAGTTTGAGGGTGAGTAAATGATTTTCAGTTTTGGGTGAACTATATCCCTTTAATGAAAGATGCAGACATGTGTTTGGCTTCTTCAAAAAGCAAGGAACAAGACAGTATTGCACTATTGCATTGCACTATGAGCGGAGTAAAGTTAAGTCTCTGTTAAACTGCCACCATGTCTTTATTAGTTATTTGTAACATTACAGAATTAATTAATTTACGTATTGTTAAGGTCAATATAGACTAAAAACCTTAATACATTATCCTATTAGTTTCCTGATTCCTCCGCTTATTTAGCTTATTTATTTAGAAAATTAATTTTCTATGGGCATATATATGGCTGAAACAGGTAGCCTAGTGCATCATCCCAAATTTTTCAACATCAACATTTTAATATAATTATAGTCAAATATGGCCTTTAGAAAAATGTGTTTTTTTGAGGAGCTGGGGTGCACTATATAGGCCCCTGTGGCGCGGCCTAAGCTTTTGTCCTTAATGGCATTTTTTTCCTTACATTACTTTTACTTTTATACTTTTAAGTAGTTTTGAAACCAGAACTTTTATACTTTTACTTGAGTAAAAAGCTTGAGTTGATACTTCAACTTCTACAGAAGTCTTTTTAAACCCTAGTATCTATACTTCTACTTGAGTAATGAATGTGAATACTTTTGACACCTCTGTCTCCAGCGGCCATCAGTGAGCGGCATCTCCAGCGGTATCAGTGAGCGGCATCTCCAGCGGCATCAGTGAGCGGCATCTCCAGCGGCCATCAGTGAGCGGCATCTCCAGCGGTATCAGTGAGCGGCATCTCCAGCGGCATCAGTGAGCGGCATCTCCAGCGGCATCAGTGAGCGGCATCTCCAGCGGCATCAGTGAGCGGCATCTCCAGCGGCATCAGTGAGCGGCATCTCCAGCGGCATCAGTGAGCGGCATCTCCAGCGGCATCAGTGAGCGGCATCTCCAGCGGCCATCAGTGAGCGGCATCTCCAGCGGCATCAGTGAGCGGCATCTCCAGCGGCATCAGTGAGCGGCATCTCCAGCGGTATCAGTGAGCGGCATCTCCAGCGGCATCAGTGAGCGGCATCTCCAGCGGCATCAGTGAGCGGCATCTCCAGCGGTATCAGTGAGCGGCATCTCCAGCGGTATCAGTGAGCGGCATCTCCAGCGGTATCAGTGAGCGGCATCTCCAGCAATCAATATTTTTTATTTGATTAACTGCATTTTAACTAAATAACATTATGTAGCTACCACAGAGTAGCATATAGCTATATCATGTGTAAGCATATCCTTTGTAAATAAAGTTTTGAGTTTCTGATTCTCCGTTAGGCCTATACATCAGAGAAAGCTGCATTGTTCTGAGTAGCCTATTGATACAGGCTATGTAACATTTTAAGTTTCCAGCAAGAAGTGTCACTGTCAATATCACTTTTATGTTTCAGAAAATGCTGTTTATTAAATTTTAATTTGAAATGTCATTAAATATGATATAAACGGTTATTCCGTTAATACAGAAATGAGTTCAGTTAGTACAGAAATGAGTTTCTGATGTGCTGCACAATTCTGATATTAATTCAAAAAAGCTGTAGGCCTACAAAGCTGAAATTGCGGCGGCATCTCCAACAGCCAGCTGTCGCTCCAGCCGCATCTCGTAGCGGCATCTCCAGCAGCCAATACTTTGTCCAGCTGTGGCTGCTGCCAAAGTAGGCCTAAGTGTGATGATACCACTTTCAGATTAATTAGTTATGTTTCTGCGCAGAGGAAATTATTAAATCCAATTTTTTCATAAAAAAGTAGGCTAACTGAACATCATGTAGCCTAGGCTATTCATGTGAAAAATTATAATTACTAATTTTAAAGGTTTTTACTAGGGCTGTCAATTAACGCGTTATTAACGGCGTTAACGCAAAACCATTTTAACGGCGTCAATTTCTTTATCGCGCGATTAACGCCTAACAAACTTTGTAGTTTTTTTTTCACATGCTTTTGCAACAACTAGTAACGTTAGTAAAACTACAACACCACCGGATCTAGCTAGACCGAAAACAAAACAACAGGCACGCCGCACACACTTGTTTGGGCTTGCGAGCCGGCCGGACGAGAAGCCGCGTCTAGGACAACTTGTATCGCACATCGGACGCGCACTTTCTCAGTTTATGGCCAGCAATAAAAACGCCGAATGGCGCCGCCGGTGTGGTGTACACTCATAGAGAATATAATGTGTTCGAATCTGCGCTTCGCTTCTCGTCCAGTGCGCGCCTTTAACATTACGTTTTGAGTGGATGAATGATGAGCGCGAGACGCCGAAATGGATGCCAAATAAGATTCTGAATGGAAAGTTTAATTTTAAAAAAGTGGCCAAATGGTTCAATTGACAAGACCAAAGTGATCTGTGTGTTTTGTCGTTGTGAACTGAGCTATCATCGCAGGCTTCGCAGCACGTCCAGTCTGAAATACCACTTGTTGGCCAAGCACACACAGCTGATGCGAATTCTCCGCCCCTCGTCAAAATCAGGACCTCGTCAGTATTTCTTTCACCCTTTTATTGATGGACAGTGTTACATTGTGTGAGAGATTATTTGCTCCAAGTGAGAATGTGTCAAATTGAACACTACAGTATATGCCAATGTTGTTTTCAATAAAAAAAAACATTTGCACAAAGCAAGCCGATCCACTTTTCCATGTTGATAAGAGCATTAAAATTAGAAAAAAATAATGGGACAAAAAGAAATCAAGAGACATTTAGAATAGATAAAAATGTGCGATTAATCGCGAGTTAACTATGACATTAATGCGATTAATCGCGATTAAATATTTTAATCGTTTGACAGCACTAGTTTTTACATAGAGAACTGTAGCTAATTAATTAGAAACACACCAAAATAATATATCCTAATTGTAATTTTATTTAACATTTGTTATTCTTCAAATTAAATTGTCTTTACAAACATAGGCTATATGAGCTAGATTCAACTAATCAATATACTATTATTATTATTATTATTAATAATATTATAAATATTAACAATATTAGTAGCCTAGTACACATTTATTAAAAACATATCTGTTGTAGGCCTACTGTAGCCTACAACTGAACAACGTATGTTTTTAATAAATGTGTCTTTTATCTATTATAATTAATAAGGAATATGCTATTTAATAATTTTCCTTGGTGTATTAAATCTGCCACATACATGTTATGTTGGACTATTATAAATAATCAGAATACTTGCAATCTCAGATTTTTTTTTATCATGTTAAAATCAAAATTGACTGATGGCCGCTGGAGATGCCGCTGGAAGTGCCGCTCACTGGTGGCCGCTGGAGATGCCGCTCACTGGTGGCCGCTGGAGATGCCGCTCACTGATGGCAGCTGGAGATGCCGCAGGAAGTGCCGCTTCGAGATGCCGATGCCGCATTTTGCGCTTGCTCTCTCTCCAACGTCGGCGTATGGACGTAAGGGGGAAATTACCACAATATGTGATCGAAAATTATAAAATATCCCACCTAAATTAAGGCATGTTTTAAGCATATATAAAATATACCGTCCTGTAATTATGTAAGTTTAATGTAGCCCAAAATTATATAAAAAAGAGAGGAAGAGTTAGGGTTATAATAATCAAAGTTCAAAAGGGATTTGCACTCAAATCTATCGGACGACCCTCTCCGTTGTCAAGTGATGAATAGGGGGTACCCTCAACGTCGGCGTTGGACGTGAGGGGGAAATGACCAAACGGCATAGCTATGTGACGAATAGGGGTGAGACCATGTTGCAAAGAAAAACGTGGTGCAGGCACGGAAAATACGCCCCATTGAAATACATTAGATTGAAAGTCGTGTTGTGTGGCACGAAAAAAAGAAGGAAATTAGTGGCTAAGTAGCCTACCGAATTTAAAGCAATACAACAAGGATTAAATCTCCTGATTAAATGTTGAGTAATGTAGCCCTTAAAGTTTACAAAATGAATAACAATTGTGAAAAAAACAATAGTGTGCTCTCGGAAGAAAGACATGGTGCAGGCACGGAAAATACGTCCCATTGAAATACATTGAAAGTCGTGCTGAGTGACACGAAAAAAAAGAAGCAAATTCGTGTCCATTGACACGAATCAATAGATTCATGTTGAGTAGCCTACCGAATATAGAGCAATAAAAACGAGGATTAAAATCTCTTGATTAAATGTTGAGTAATGTAGCTCTTAAAGTTTGCAAAATGAATAACAATTGAGAAAAAACAATAGGCTACTGTGCTCTCGAAAGAAAAACGTGGTGCAGGCACGAAAAATACGTCCCATTGAAATACATTAGATTGTAAGTCGTGCTGAGTGACACGAAAAAATGGGGAAATTCGTATCCATGAACACGAATCAAATACATTTTCGTGACTAGCCTATGTCACGAACTGCCGTAAATGAACAAAAACCACAACATTGGTCAATGGACGGGACGTGAAATGTACGGGAAAATGGGAAATGTAGCCTAAGTTTCGAGCGTCGACTTGATGATGTTATTTCGCAGTATATCCCCTTACTGTACGAACAACAGGGCCATAAAACTGCCTGGGTCTCCCCATAGGCGATTTCAAACAGCGTTTTTGAGATGTCTTTGTTCCACTGCAGTTTTAAGGAGAAACTGCTCAGCAATGGTGTTGATTTATTAATTTGCACACGGTTTGTCTGAAAGCATATTAAAAACACCACATAGACAAAAACATTAAAAGCTTGATTTTCACAACAGAGGGACTTAAAGGTGCTCTAAGTGATGTTGGGTGATGTCACTTCTTGTTAACGTTTAAAGTATTGTCAAACAAAACGGAGGCTAGCTAGACCCTCCCTAGGTCTTCCTACGAGTCCACACTTTCGTGACGTAATGCCGCTTTGACTGTCGGGAAGAAGTCTGCTGCTGAGCCAGGGCTCGGAAAAAGTGCACATCGAGGGCGCATATCGACAACATAGGGTGCACTCGCGAGCACCCTTCTGAGGCTTAAAATGACAAATGGGACCCCCTACATATGTGATGGTGGATAGTGAGGAGATGTTTGCTGTATGTGACAAAAAAAAAATGTTTCAGCCTAAAAAACGCGTGACATCGCTTAGAGAACCTTTAATAAATTAATCAGAGCAGATGCGATTCAATAAGTGTATCCTTCTATGTAAAATGATTTAGAAATACCAGTTTATGCAGTTTGATTATGGCCTCTAAGATCACAGTCAGAAACTATTAGCCCCGGCTGGCCCGTTTATAGCCCTCGCTCGTACTGGCTCGACAGTGGAAATGCGGCTAATCATTTCTGACTGACATATAACTGTACAAATCAAACAAACATAAACGTGTAAAGGCAGAGATCAAGCTCATGGTAATTCCGGCCTTGATCACAGATCACATCAGGTCATCTGTAATGGATCTGCTTGTTTTACACTCTTTGAGTTTTTTGTATGTGGCACTAAAGACGCGTGACATCGCTTAGAGCATCTTTAAGGAAGTAATTTGATTATAGTCTGATCAGAGGCAAGTACTGCTATTTCAACTCTGTTTGAGTATTTGAGTCTGTTATAAACTGCAGTCAAATAGATTATTATTTTGTCTCTGAGTATCACACAAATACACTGATTTGAACGGACAGAGACCAAAGCAAAACTAAGGACTTAGGGTGCTTTCACACCTGCCTCATTTAGTTCGGTTGAATCGCACTAGAGTTCGTTTCCCCCGTTGGTGCGGTTCGTTTGGGCAGGTGTGAATGCGGCAATCGCACTCGGGTGCGCACCAAAAGCGGACCAAACAAGCGTACCGAGGCCTCCTGGAAGAGGTGGTCTCGGTACGCTTTCAAACGAACTCTGGAGCGGTTCGTTTGTGGTGAGAACGTGATCCGACCTCGAACAGAAACAACTGCCAAATAACTGCGCATTTTTGGACTAAGCCAGTTGCCGTAGTCAGCTGCGCTGTGCATTAACGTTATATAGGATGAGGAGAAATGTTTGTTGACAGTTTGCAGCTTGCCTCGCAGACATACTTGGAGTTGTGAGGAGGTGCGGAGCCTGATAGAAATTATTATTAACATTATTTTCGAGCCGCTTCCTCGGTTCATTCTCAAATATTATTGTTTGTCTAAAGTGGTGTAGACAAACTATAATAAAATATGACCAAGGATACAATCAGCCCACGCAGTTGTCTCTCCATAGTAAACAGCGGCGTGTTGTCTGCCGGATTTTCCACGGATTTTTTGTTTATTTCTGGGAGTTCTGTTGGAATTTCCCCGCACGTTAATTCTGACCAAACGAAGTGCAGTTATGGAAATGCGTTCCGAGTGATGTGGATGTTGTCACGTGACTGCATTTTGGTTCGTTTTATCAACTCATAAACTGATCCGGACCAGAGCGATCAGTGTGGTGTGAAAAGGAACCAAAACGCCTTAAAAATGCAACAAAGTATCATTTGTCGCCCTTGGTCCGGACCAAATGAACCGAACTACAGATGTGAAAGCACCCTAATAAACATTGACCAAACAAATGAATTAATGAGTTATTTAGAACACAGGTGAACAGACAAGGGAAACTTTCAACAAAGATTATAAATGGTGAAATGATTTAATTACAGACACTTTATATATAAAGATTTATTATTTGATTATGACTGAAACATTAAGACATTGTTTTTGGATTAGATGATGGTTTACAAATGATTATACAAATGTGAAAAACAAAGATAAACACTCTGTAAATACACACATATTAATTTCAACAGTTATTATTTTATACAGAACATTTGATACAGAATAAAACTAGTATGTATGATTAATAATTACTCGAACAAGCTACATTGTCAAGCTTTCACTATACGCTGATTTCACGCAGCCGCCATTTTGAAATCGAAAGTGAGGCTCCGGTGGGAAGAACCCCGGAAGTAAAGATAAACAACAATGCCTTGGATTACCAACCTAAAGCTGCTGCCGCGATTTACACTATTGGATGTTACTATTCAATATAGGATATGTATATAGTTCATTCCTGCTTCTTTTTTTACATTCTGAATTATATATAAAAAAATAATTTTATTTATAAATGAATTTCACTCTATATAGTCTAAAGTATGAAAGAAATGTATGTACATTTTTAGAATTGAGACACCATCATTAAACACGCCATCGCATTCACGACTCTCCTGTGATTAAAGGCGACACTTCCGGTTTTCTTCCCACCGGAGCCTCGCTTTCGATTTCAGAATAACGGCTGCGTGAAATCAGCGTATTGAAGAACAGACTAAAACAACACAAGGTTATGATGTAAAATGTATTACAAATATGCTTATAAGAGGAACAAACTACAATATTTTCAAACCATGTCAAAGGACAAATAAATGCTGACAGAAAATTCAAACATGTGGACAGAATTAACTCTTTAATATCGGATTGAAGTTTCTTCCTCTGTTACGGCGTACTGACTTTGGTCCTCAGCAGATGAAACTGAAATACACAACAATTATTTTGTGTGTGTGTGTGTGTGTGTGTGTGTCTGTGTCTGTGTCTGTGTCTGTGTGTGTGTGTGTGTGTGTGTGTGTGTGTGTCAGAGAAAAAGTGTTACCTCTCGCTCTGTAACATTTGTAAAGCAGCACGACTGTCGCTAGCAGATGCGGAGAAGCGGCCAGAAGAAAACTGAGGATTTTGAGGACAGAAATCTGACCTGAACGTGACACTGAAAAACAGAAACACAAGAACATTATTGAGCAACATTACAGAGCTCAGAAAGTTTCTCGAGGAACCCAAAGTTTGTGAGTGAATAATATAAAAGCTTTGAAATATTTTTATTCCCATATTATTCCACCACCATTTCCCTTTTACAGCTCTGTATTACAGGAATAGTTCAAAAAAATATATATAAAAAAATAAATAATATTCTGCCAAATTTGGTGACCTTCATGTTGTTCAAACATGTTTGAATTTCTTTCTTGTGTGGAAAATAAAAGATATTTTGAAGGAACTTTTACTCTTGTTGTATGGAGAAAAACGTACTCGGTTACCTAACGTAACCTCTGTTCTCTCTAGAGAGGGAACGAGTATTGCGTAAGTTTAGCTTACGCTACGGGTAAAGTCATCTTTTCTCGAGATATGAAGCAAAAAATTATCCTTAATTTTTATATCTTGTCAACGCAGTGCGGCAGCAAGCAGACCTAGAGCAGGCAATCTAGCGTGCTCATAGGCTGCTCTGCGGCAACTGCAGCAGCCTATCACTGAGCCCTTGGCGTGACGTCACGCCCAATGAGCGCGAGCAGCGCGCCTACGCGTCACGGCCCGAGGCGGGGCGTGGCAGAGGGTATAAATATGGGCTGAGAGGCTGCTTTCACTGGTTTTTGTCGCAGAAGCGAGTGAGCTCGTGGCGCGAGCACGGCGGGTTACGCAATACTCGTTCCCTCTCTAGAGAGAACAGAGGTTACGTTAGGTAACCGAGTACGTTCTCTTACGAGAGGTTCTCTCGTATTGCGTAAGTTTAGCTTACGCTACGGGAACTCCCTTGTCAACGCCGTGCGCGCCCGGCATCCACTGAATGAGTCCCAGGGAAGCCCGGGGAACACGAGAGTGTGAGCCAGGCGGCCAATGATATGGCTAGCGCAAGTACATAAGCACATAGTAGGGGGAACAGAACGGCGCGGCCGGTCTGACTAACCAACCCTTATATTGTACAGCTCAACCAGGAGGGCTAAATCAAACAGCAGTAGCCCGCGCACAGAAGTGGGCCGGCCTACGCGAGATTTAGACTGATAAAAGTTTAGCCTGCAGGGCGGGAACTTCTAGATTGTAAAATCTAACAAATGTAGACGGGGAGGCCCAGCCCGCCGCCGTACAAATGTCATGAATAGAAATTCCGCTAGTCCAAGCCCATGACGAGGCCATGCCTCTAGTAGAGTGGGCTCTGATGCCCAAAGGGCATTGCAGGTCTTTAGACGCATAAGCAGCTGCAATAGCGTCCACTATCCATCTGGACAGAGTGTGTTTCGAGGCGGCGAGACCCTTGGTGCGCCCACCAAACGAAACGAAAAGCTGCTCCGAGCGCCTCATGGCGGCGGAGCGCGTAATGTAATTTCTCAGCGCTCTGACAGGGCAAAGGAGATTACTGTCAACTTCGCTGCCGGTAGCCGGCAAAGCTGAGAGAGAAATGACCTGTGCTCTGAAGGGTGTGCCCAACACTTTGGGGACATAACCGTGTCTCGGTTTGAGAATGACTTTAGAGTCATTAGGTCCGAACTCGAGACATGCCGCGTTAACTGATAACGCATGCAGGTCACCCACACGTTTGACTGAAGACAGGGCTATCAGAAAAACGGTTTTGAGCGTGAGGTATTTCATATCCACAGTTTCCATGGGTTCAAAGGGATGCGCTTTCATGGCCTCTAAGACCAGGGAAAGATCCCAAATAGGAACCGAGGGGGGTCGCGGGGGGTTCATCCTCCTAGCTCCTCTAAGGAAGCGGATAATGAACTCATTCCTCCCTAATGCGCGGCCCAGCGCCGAGTCGGAAAAAGCTGATATGGCCGCAACATATACTTTGAGCGTGGAGGGGGACCTGCCCATGTCCAACAGCTCTTGGAGGAAACAAAGCACACGCGACACCTCACATGTTTGTGGATCCAGCCCTTGGGCGGTGCACCATTTATTAAACACAGACCATTTAGATGTGTAGAGCCGTCTCGTAGAGGGAGCTCTAGACTGTGTGATCGTGTTCACAACCCCTATTGGCAAGTCAACGGGTATCCGTTGACTATCCATACATGCAGAGACAGCGCTCTGGATGAGGATGCCAGATCGAGCCGCGGGCTTGAGAGAGAAGGTCTCTTCTCACCGGTATCGGCCAGGGGGGTGTGTCCGCCAGCCGTATTAGATCTGGGAACCACGTTTGATTCTCCCAATACGGGGCTATGAGGAGCACCGTGTGGCGCGCTTCCCTGATTCTCCCGATGACTTGTGGCAGCAGAGAGACAGGGGGAAAAGCGTAAAGCGGGCCGCTGGGCCAGGTTTGGGCCAGCGCGTCCTCGCTCTTGGAAAAGAACCGTGGGCAGTGCGCGTTGTCTTTTGACGCAAAGAGGTCGACTTCCGCTCTGCCGAAACGGCGCCACAGTGACTGGACTGTTTGGGGATGCAAAGACCACTCCCCCAGGGGAACATTGTCCCTGGACAGTCTGTCTGGACCCTCGTTCAGGAGACCCGGCACATGCGCGGCTCTCAGCGAGCGCAGTGAGTGCTGAGCCCACACAAGGAGGCGTTCCGCCAGGGCGCAGAGTGTTTTGGATCTGACACCGCCCTGACGGTTCACATAGGCTACCACTGACATGTTGTCCGTGCGGACTAGTACATGGTGGCCCTGTAGGTATGGGAGGAAGTGCTTGAGCGCTTTCTCGACCGCCAGCATCTCTAGACAGTTTATATGAAGGTGACTCTCCTGGTCTGACCAAGGGCCATAGACCGGTCTGCCCTCTAATAGCGCTCCCCAACCTAGGTTGGACGCATCTGTCGAGACAACTTTCCGGTGCGAGACAACTCCCATCGTCACTCCCGTGCGATACCATTCGGCTGCTAGCCAGGGCTGCAGGGCTGAAACACAGCCATGATCCACTCTGACTCGTAAGCGGCCGGCCGTCCAGGCTCGGTGAGGCACTCGCGCTTTCAGCCAGCGTTGAAGCGGGCGCATGCGCAGTAAGCCCAGCTGGAGCACTGCTGCAGCTGAGGCCATATGCCCCAGGACTCGCTGGAATGTCCTCAGCGGAACCTGACTGCCCGTCTGGAAAGACGCGGCGAGATGTCGAATGCGGCGCGCGCGCTGCTCTGACAATCTGGCCGTCATAGCCACCGAGTCCAGTTCTATTCCGAGAAAGGAAGTCGACTGGCGGGGCAGTAATGAGCTCTTGGTCCAGTTGACCGAGAGACCCAAGCATTCCAGATGGCTGAGAAGCGCTGTTCTGTGAGACAAAAGCTCTGCCTCTGACTGCGCGAGGACTAGCCAGTCGTCCAGATAATTCAGTATCCGCATTCCTTGTCTCCTCAGGGGAGAGAGAGCCGCGTCCATGCACTTCGTAAATGTACGGGGTGCTAAAGATAGACCGAACGGCAGGACGGTGTACTGATATACCCGACCGTCAAAGGCGAATCTCAAGAATGGCCTGTGACGGGGTATTATCTGAATCTGAAAATATGCGTCCTTTAGATCGAGAGAGATGAACCAGTCTCCCGGGCGAATTTGCGCGAGGATTTGTCTGGTTGTGATCATTTTGAACGGCCGTCTCATGAGAGCTTTGTTCAAATGTCTCAGATCTAAAATAGGTCTCAGCGCTCCGTCCTTCTTGGGTACGAGGAAGTAACGGCTGTAAAGCCCGACTCGCTCAGAGAAGGATAAACCTGTTCTATAGCCCCTTTGCGCAGCAGCTTCGCTATTTGTGCTTGAAGCAGGTGCGCTGCTTCTAAAGTCACTTTTGTCTCCGTCTGCGCTAGAAAGCGCGGGGGGCGACGAGCGAATTGAAGCGAATAGCCGTGTTATATAGTATTCAGCACCCATTCTGACGCGCCCTGAATAGCTTCCCATGCTTTTGCACGCATAGCTAGGGGTCGAATGGTCTCTGGGTTCAGATCGCCGCGCTGAGCGGGATGGGGAACCTGTATCAGAGAGGATGGGGCGGCGACGCGCCGCCAGTGCTCGAACACGGGGGCTGGAAAACAGTGCTGACTGGCTGTACAGCATATGATGGCTCGATCGCTACGGATGGAGCGCGTTTTGCTGCTAAACACCCCTGGCGCGAGAGCGGCGTGGGGGTTGTCATGTCTGAAAGTGGGTGCGCGTGCTCGTGAGCGGGCGCAGAGTTTACACTTATAACACGGCCAGTGTTTGGGAGCTTTGTAACCCGAGGTAACTGAGTGGCAGAGCAAGCAGCGGGTAGTTGTGAGCACAGGGTTGTGGGCACATTTACTACACTTGGTACTCGAGCGTGTGTCCGCTTTATGAGAGTGCGCTCTGAGCGTGTTACCATGGGGATAGTGTTTGTGTGTAGTGGTGAGCACATTTTCTACACTTATGACACCTTCGGCCAGAGCCGGAATGTTTGTGAGCTTTGGAGGATCTGCAACCCGGGGTAACTGTGTAACAGAGCGGGCAGTGGGTAGGTGTGGGCACAGAATTGTGGGCACATTCTCTACGCTTAGCACTCGAGCGGCGCATGCCCGCTATGAGAGTGCGCTCTGTGAGCGTTACCGGGGAGACCGTGTTTGTGTGTAGCAGTGAGCACGTGGGAGTGGGCACATATTCTACACTTATAACACCATTGGCGTTATAGGAAACTGATAGAGCGAATGCTTTGATGGCTCATATGTTTAGACGCTCATAAATACTCAAGCACCATCCTGTGAGCGGGAGGGTGCGGGTTCACTTTCTGTATGTAAGAAAGCTGCCGCGAGCTCGGAGAAGCCAGCAGAAAAAAATATATTTATCTGCCGCCAGAGTCGGATTCGAACTCGGGTCCCCCGCGCGGGAGCCTAGTGTTCTGCCACTGAGCCACAGGGGCACACATAAGCTCTTAGTTAGCGCGAGGATATGACAGAGCGTCGTGTTTCGTTTCGGCGTTTGTTTGCAGGCGCGCGTGTATTAAACAGGCTCGTTTACTGCAGTATTAGTATTTCCAGCCGCCTGAACTTTAGAGGGGACTGAGAAATATGTCAGGAACGGAGTTTAGTCCGACCTGGGTGGGACTTCCTCTTTTCGCCGGTGCTCGTGACGTCCGCTCTGATATCCCTTGAGAACGGCGCGGTTGCGCGGCTCGGACAAAGGGAGAGAGAGCGGGAAGATGTCATCATGTGCTGTGACATCGTTAGTTTGCAGACGTGCGTGTATGAAAACAGGCTCGTTTACTGCAACATAGATATTTCTAGTCGCCTGTAGCTTAGGAGGGGACTGAGAAATGGAGGTGGCCGGTAGGTGACGCGCACGACCGAGACGCGGGGTAGCTTTCTTATAACGTAAAGGAAGCCAGCCCGTGACCGCCTACTTCTGACATCCCTTGTGAGCGGCGCGTTTGCGCGGCTCGAACAGAGGGGGAGAGCGCAGGAAGGGCGAGCGTCGTCATGTTTTGCGTAGCGTTAGTTTGCAGGCGTGCGTGCATAAAAACAGGCTCGTTACTGCAATATATGTATTTCCAGTCGCCTGAGCTTAGGAGGGGACTGAGAAATATGTCAGGAATGGAGGTTAGTCCGCTAACACTCTACTCTCCTTTAGCCAGTGACGGGGGGGTAGCTTTCTTGTAACGTAAAGGAAGCTATAGCCCGAGACCGTCCGTTTCTGACATCCCTTGTGAGCGGCGCCGTTTGCGCGGCTTGACAGAGGGGTCTGACGTCATCTGCTTCGTCCCCTGAGGCGACGGCAGTGCGGGCAATGGCCGGCCGCTGCGCGTCGGTGAAGGGCGGGGGAGAAGGAGAGAGCGAGGCTCGCGGGAGGGGCTCCGGCGAGCGCTCAGCTGTCATACCCGGCTCGCTGTACGCAGCCGCCCGGGTAGAAGGCCAGGCAGAGAGCGCAATCACAAGGCGGTCTCCGTCGCTGAGCGTGGCTCTGCACGAGCCACAGGATGAGCGAGGCATTTGAAACAACGCCTCGCGCTCTTTTAGATGCAAAGTGTGTCGCGGGGCGAGCACACAACACACACACATAGAGCAAATAAAGGATATATTCGCCGGATAGCGAAGCAGGCAGGGATAGCTGAAGGCGGCGAAGGCGGCCGGCTTCCTCAGGCAGAATCCTCGGCTTGCAAGGCGCTGGTTTCAACGGCGGCTTCCTCAGAGATCAGCGATGCCTAGAGCTTCGCTGAAGAGACAAAAATCAGTGAAAGCAGCCTCTCAGCCCATATTTATACCCTCTGCCACGCCCCGCCTCGGGCCGTGACGCGTAGGCGCGCTGCTCGCGCTCATTGGGCGTGACGTCACGCCAAGGGCTCAGTGATAGGCTGCTGCAGTTGCCGCAGAGCAGCCTATGAGCACGCTAGATTGCCTGCTCTAGGTCTGCTTGCTGCCGCACTGCGTTGACAAGATATAAAAATTAAGGATAATTTTTTGCTTCATATCTCGAGAAAAGATGACTTTACCCGTAGCGTAAGCTAAACTTACGCAATACGAGAGAACCTCTCGTAAGAGAACAACAACTTCCAAATAACTTATTTTATGTTCCTCAGAAGAAAGAAATAAATAAACATCATACATGTTTGAAATGACATGAGGGTCAGCCCACTTATCGATCGATTGCTCCTGTCTGCCTCGCTGCCTGCTGTGAGTGTGTTTGCTTCGGTGCTGTAAGCTCCGTCTTAGCCTCGTATTTTCCTTGTTTTGAACCATCATTTACTACAATTTCTAGTTGTTTATACTACTACTAAATACAGCTTACCCAACATCGCTAGCTTCCGTTACTACTAGCACAGCACGCTAGTAATTCGCTAGCCTGTAAACGCGCCACCCGTGCGCTCAGCTATTTTTATTTATTTATTTTCTCTCGCGCGCTCGCGCCTTTGAGTTCATAAAAGCTCAGGTGAGTAAGAATCACTCTACAAACACGGTGAGTAATGTCTTGTCATGTTATTATCATGCGTCGCGTCTGAATACGTTGCTGTTTTTGGAGCTCTATCGATTTGATTTATAATTCTTGATTTTTCTCTCTGCCTCGCTGCCTGCTGTGAGTGTGTCTGCTTCGGTGCTGTAAGCTCCGTCTTAGCCTCGTATTTCCTTGTTTTGAACCATCATTTACTACAATTTCTAGTTGTTTATATTACTACTAAATACAGCTTACCCAACCCTGACATCGCTAGCTTACGTTACTACTAGCACAACACGCTAGTAATTCGCTAGCCTGTAAACGCGCCACCCGTGTGCGCTCAGCTATTTTTATTTATTTATTTTCTCTCGCGCGCTCGCGCCTTTGAGTTCATAAAAGCTCAGGTGAGTAAGAAACACTCAACAAACACGGTGAGTAATGTCTGGTCCTGTTATTATCATGCGTTGCGTCTGAATGCGTTGTTGTTTTTGGAGCTCTATCGATTTGATTTATAATTCTTGATTTTTCTCTTTAAACTCGCTTACAACGAACATTTTCTACTTTTCCTCACTGAGAAGCACTAATGTTACTGCTCAAACCTCATTGTTACAACGCGGACTGTTGAGCAGACGCGTCTCAAGCCTATTAGTGATCCAACGCTGCATACTCTTAAAGGTTACGTCCGTGGATCACGGCTGAACGCGTCTTCTCCACACTCACTTATAAACAAAAAAAATTTTTCCGCCTATCGTGCGTCTACTCTACACCCCTATCACTAAAAAACCTAAAAAACCTCATAGTTACAACGCGGACTGTTGAGCAGACGCGTCTCAAGCCTATTAGTGATCCAACGCTGCATACTCTTAAAGGTTACGTCCATGGATCACGGCTGAACGCGTCTTCTCCACACTCACTTACAAACAAACTTATAATATAAATTAGTATTAATATTGATAGCATCACTGGTAGCTTCGTTGCTAACTCACTGTCCATCTGTTAAAATGGCGAATATATCAGATGTAAGTAGTCTACCGCTTGGTGCAGGTGAGGACACATTTGAGCTGCACGCACTGCAGTCTGAGCTGGAAGCTGTTGAGAAACAGATCCACAACCTTTTATTGAGACAGGCCGAGCTGAGAGACCGGTGTTTGGCTCTTGAAACATCACGCGCCGATGCACACAAATCAGTGTTTAACGTTACTAACCCGCTGACTCCGACCGCGTCTACTCCGTGCGTTCCTCAGCATCGGTCGAAATCAGCCATGGTCTCGTTCACTCCGGCTCCAACACGCCACCACGAAGCCTGGGTGGTTCCGCAGCGGAAGACGCGAGTCAGGTTTAGACCAAGACTTTCTCCGACCCTCCCGGTTTTCGAGTTATCGACACAAAACCGCTTCTCCCCTCTACGCGAAACAGAACGCAATGCTGTGATCATCGGCGATTCCATCGTTCGGCACGTACACGCTACGTTAGGTAAAAGTAAGGTGCAAAGTCACTGCTTTCCTGGTGCTCGTGTTTCTGAAATCGCTGCTCGCGTTCCCGAGATCCTGAACGGTGACGAGCGCGTCGGAACTGTGGTCCTGCACGCGGGAGTGAACGACATCAGGCTGCGCCAGACGGAGATTCTGAAGAAAGACTTCAGGAATCTAATCGATACGGTACGCAGCACATCGCCTGAAACAACGATCATTGTGTCAGGACCGCTTCCCACGTACCGACTAGGGCATGAAAAGTTCAGCAGATTATTTGCGCTAAATGAATGGTTAATGTCATGGTGCAATGAGCAGAAACTGCTCTTTGTAAATAATTGGAATCTGTTTTGGGAGCGTCCTAGGCTTTTCCGTGCTGATGGCTTACACCCAAGCAGATTCGGAGCGGATCTTCTGTCAGATAACATCTCCAAAATGTTAAATACCCTTTGACTAGTAACCAAAAGTCCAAATCATAGTCTCTGCTGCACCAATTCAACTGATATAAATACTAGTGTAGAACATTGCATAGAAACCGTGGCTATTCCTCGTTTAGTGAGATCAAATAATAAATCTAATGCAGGATCTAGGAAAAATCTAATTGTTATTAAAACAGAAAATGTTGCTATTAGTAAACAAAAACTATTTCTAAAGCTAGGTCTTCTAAACATTAGATCACTCACACCTAAGGCAGTTATTGTAAATGAAATAGTCACAGATAATAGCTTCGATATACTTTGCCTTACTGAAACCTGGCTTAAACCAAATGATTATTTCGGTATTAATGAGTCTACTCCTCCTGGATACTGTTATAAGCATGAGCCCCGTCTGATTGGTCGTGGCGGAGGTGTTGCAACCATTTATAAAGATATTCTAAATGTTACCCAGAAAACGGGTTATAAGTTTATCTCATTTGAAGTACTTGTACTAAATGTTACGCTCTTAGATGTTAGAAAAACATCCCTATTATCTCTAGCCTTGGCTACCGTATATAGACCGCCAGGGCCTTACGCTGATTTCCTAAAAGAGTTTGCAGATTTTCTCTCAGACCTATTAGTCAATGTCGATAAAGCACTAATTGTTGGAGATTTTAACATACACGTAGATAATCCAAATGATGCGTTAGGAGCTGCGTTTACAGATTTATTAAATTCATTTGGGGTCAAGCAAAACGTCACCGGACCAACACATCGTCTTAATCATACACTCGATTTAATTATATCACATGGAACCGATCCAACCGATATAGATATCATTCCACAAAGTGATGAAGTCACTGATCACTACATGGTAACTTGCATATTACGTACTGCTGTAATATGTCATGCGGCGTCGCGTTATCAACCAGGCAGAACAATCCTCCCATCCACCATAGATAATTTCTCAAATTGCTTATCTAATCTGTCTCAGCTGCTGCCTGAACCCAAACAAACAGATGAACTAGAAGAACTAACTAGCACTATGAGCACCATTCTCTCTAGAACATTGGATGTGGTTGCACCTATTAAATTAAAAAAGGTCAGAGAGAAAAATAAAGCACCATGGTATAACAATACTACGCATGTTTTAAAGAGAGAAACCCGTATTTTAGAGCGTAAATGGAAACAAACTAATTTAGAGGTCTTTAGAATCGCGTGGAAAGACAGTGGGCCCTATTTTAACGATCTGAAACGCAAGTGTCAAAGCGCAAAGCGCAAGTAACTTTGTGGGCGGGTCTCGGCGCTGTTGCTATTTTCCCGGCGGGATAAATGACTATTGCGCCAGGCGCAAATCTAAAATGGGTTGGTCTGAAGTAGCTTCATTATTCATAGGTGTGGTTTGGGCGTAACGTGAAATAAACCAATCAAAGCGTCATCTCACATTCCCTTTAAGAGCAAACGCGCTTTTTCCATAGCGGATTTCTATTGAAACGGCGGATTTGCCAGGCGCGCGCCAGGAGCGGTTCACAGCCAAGGAGAGCAACGCTCTCGTCACGGCCGTAAAAGAGAGAAGTTACATTGAAATGGAGAAACCCACCCAAATTAACTTCGGTTAAACAGGCGTATGATAATTTGGGTAAATGTGTAAGCTAGATGTATGCTTTTATAATAAATAGTCTATCTATCTATCTATCTATCTATCTATCTATCTATCTATCTATCTATCTATCTATCTATCTATCTATCTATCTATCTATCTATCGTAATAATGTATGATTTGCAAAAATGAAAACTGCTGCTTCTGTGTAGATGAGAGAATCAAAGTGTATGTGCGTTGTGCACACGCTACATTGATTATGGCCAAGCATGCGCCCTTAAAATAGCATATGAATAACATGCGCAACGCGCCACTGACTTTAAACTATTTTTTCCTGGTTAGTGGCGCAATTGTTTTCTAAACCTGCAAAATAGCATGAAGGAACGTTTGCGCCGGAACACGCCTCCTCTTTGCGCTGAACCGCCCCCGGGAGCGCAAGTGTATTTCCTAACTTACCGACGTGCTTCTGTGGAGGGAAAAGTCCGCTTTGCGCGGGTGCAAAATAGGAATGATACATGCGTCGGTGTACAAAGTCACTTGCGCTGGGTGCAAGATAGGGCCCAGTATGTCACGTTATAAAAAGGCCCTAAAAGCGGCCAGGGCTGAGCACCTCCGCAAACTAATAGAAAACAACCAAAACAATCCAAGGTTTTTATTTAACACCGTGGCTAGACTAACAAATAAACAGACGTCACCCGAACAAAATATCCCGTTACAGTTCAGTAGTAATGATTTCATGAACTTCTTCACTGAGAAAATAGAAAGCATCAGAACCACAATTGTAAACGTTCAATCTTCAATCGCGCCTTATAATTCAGCTTCAATTATCACCCCGAAAGAACAATTACAGTGCTTTACAACTATAGAACAAAAAGAGTTAAATAAACTTATCACTTCATCTAAAACAACAACATGTTTATTAGATCCTATACCAACTAAACTACTGAAAGAAGTGTTACCTGTAGTGGAAGAGCCTCTCCTCAATATTATTAACTCGTCTTTATCTTTAGGTCATGTTCCAAGAACATTTAAACTGGCAGTTATAAAACCTCTCATTAAGAAACCACAATTAGATCATAATAATCTAGCAAATTATAGACCCATTTCAAATCTTCCATTTATGTCTAAAATATTAGAAAAAGTGGTGTCCGCTCAACTGGGCTCTTTCTTGCAACAAAATGAGATCTATGAAAAGTTTCAGTCTGGATTCAGACCGCATCATAGCACTGAAACTGCGCTCGTTAAAATCACAAATGATTTACTTTTAGCTTCTGACCAAGGCTGTATCTCAATACTAGTTTTACTTGATCTTAGTGCTGCGTTCGATACTATAGATCACACAATACTCTTAGATCGACTACAAAATTATACTGGTGTTCAAGGACAAGCACTAAGCTGGTTCAAATCATACCTATCTGACCGCTACCATTTTGTCTATTTAAATGGAGAAAAATCGATCATAACTCCAGTAAACTATGGAGTGCCGCAGGGATCTGTATTAGGCCCTCTGTTATTTTCAATATATATGATGCCACTTGGAAATATTATAAGGAAACATGGAATTAGTTTCCATTGTTATGCTGATGACACTCAAATATATATTTCATCACGGCCGGATGAAAACGCTAAATTTTCCAAATTGACAGAGTGTGTTAAAGATATAAAAGATTGGATGACGCGTAATTTTCTTTTATTAAATCCAGACAAGACAGAGGTAATACTTATCGGTTCAAAAAACCGCCCACAAAACCTCGCACAATACAACTTTAACATCATAGGATGTCCTGTTACTTTATCCTCTACAGTAAAAGACCTGGGTGATATACTCGATTGCAACCTGTCTTTTGAAAATCATATTTCATATGTTACAAAAACAGCATTTTTCCACCTTAGAAACATTGCTAAGCTACGTAATATGCTATCAGATTCTGATGCAGAAAAGTTAGTTCATGCATTCATGACCGCGAGACTGGATTACTGTAATGCTTTACTAGCTGGTTGTCCTGCATCCTCAATAAACAAGCTACAGTTAGTCCAAAATGCCGCCGCTAGAGTTCTTACTAGATCAAGAAAATATGATCATATAACACCGATTTTATCATCACTACATTGGTTACCTATAAAGTTCCCTATTAATTACAAGGTATTGCTACTGACCTATAAAGCCCTAAACGGCTTAGCTCCAGTCTATTTAACGGATCTTCTATCACCCTATAATCCATTGCGCTCTTTAAGATCACTAAATTCAAGGCTTTTGGTCATACCTAGGATATCCAGAACCACCAAAGGAGGGAGAGCATTCTCACATTTGGCTCCAAAACTCTGGAATAGTCTTCCTGATACTGTTCGTTGCTCAGACTCGCTCTCCCAGTTTAAAACTAGATTAAAGTCGCATCTCTTCAGCCAGGCATTCATATAATCCTACAGTTCAAACTACAATCCGGCCTCTAGCTCATAAATGCCAGAGGAGAACTGGCCCCCGACTGAGCCTGGGTTCTCCCAAGGTTTTTTTTTCTCCATTAGGTCACCTGATGGAGTTTTAGGACACCATTAGGTCACTTGATGAAGTTTTTCGGTTCCTTGCCACTGTTGCCTTTGGCTTGCTCAGTTGGGGATATTTTGGGGATATTTAATTTAATTTTATCAATCAATAAATTCCTCTTGAAACAAACTTTGTTGTATTATTTTAATTTAATACTGTGAAGCTGCTTTGATACAATCTGTATTGTGAAAAGCGCTATACAAATAAACTTGACTTGACTTGACTTGACTTGAGTAAATGATGACATCACAGTATATTAATACAAGTTATTCATTTTATTGTTTGAGGTATGACAAATGTTTTTCCTCTTCAGACCAAAACTGTATGTTTGACACTGAACACATATGAGCACAATAAGAGTCTTTCCTCGCTGCTTTCAAAAAAAAAAAAAAAAAAAAAAAAAAAATTATCAAAAGTCTTTTCACAGGAAAGTCACTGACCTCTGACTCTGACTGAGATCCAGCTGTGGAGTGACTGTCCTCTCTCTGTTTTACAGTAGTAGAAACCCTCATGTGACTTTGAGACAGTAGTGATGCTCATCTCTCCTGTCGTCTGATTCTGGATCAGTGATCCGTCTTTATAGAAATCAGCGCTGAGGATCGGGGAGTTTGTAGATCGATGTAAACAGTGTAGAGTCAGAGTCTCTCCCTCAATCACAGGATCAACAGAACTCTCCAGAATCACCTCACCGTCTACAAACACAAGAAATGTGTGTTTAATACTGTAAATACTGTAGTAAGAATATAGCTAATCAAATCATAAGAAAAATTTACTTTATACCTCTCAAGCTTTCTTATGCTAGTGTCGTGTAGTTTTACCAAATCTAATGAAAAAACGCAACTATTTTATAAGAAACCGATTGTTTTTGTTTTTGTTGTTGTTGTTGAAAAAAAGTAAGCATTGTAGGAGCACACATTTTTTTATATTTCTTATTGGTTATTCAGTGTCACTGTCACGGTTCATGGATTCATTGACTCTCTCTCGCTATGTGTGTGCGTGTTGAGTGAATGGGCGCGGCTCATCAGCTGGCTCGTTTTCCACTGATGAGCCGATCAGCGCCAGCTGTTCTGAATGAGGATGTCCTATATATTGTTTGCTCACTCGTCTTGTCTTTGTCAGATGGTTGTGGAGGTTCTCCTGGGCCTGTGCTATTGTTCTCCTGTTCCAGTCCTGTTTCTACAACGCTTCACCGAGGATCCTCGTTTCCACGTGGACCTGCATTCCGCCCGCTGAGTCCCTGCGTTACCAAGTCTGCCCGAGTTTGCCTGAGGATTATCTGCCACTCCGACTCTGAGTTTGCCTGAGGATCATCTGTTATTTCTTCACTGAACTCACTTGAGAATGATCTGCTATTTCTACACTGAGTGATTCCTGTGCATGCTGCCTGTCAAATTGAGCCTCTTGTCTTCTCTTTTTGACGATAATAAATACTTATTCACTCGCACCTGAATCCTTGACTATTTTCCAGCGCACCATGACAGAACCATCTGACCATCTTATGGATTCAGCGAGTGCTCCCGGAATTGAGCAGATGCTCGCCGGAAACCACGCCCGGATGGATCGCCAGGACGAGCAGATCGGAGCTTCGGGACGGGCGATACAGGCTTTGGTAACGCAGGTGTCCGAGCTCACCTCTCAAATCCAACGCCTGAGAGCTCCCACTGCGCCAGCACCGCCCCCGCCTGTTCCCCAAGGGAATTTCCATCAACCCGAGCCGCGCACCCTCGCACCAGAGCCGCGCATCCCAGCACCAGAGAGGTATTCAGGAGAGCCCAATCTTTGCAGAACGTTTCAAACCAAGTGCTCAATTTATTTCTCGCTTCAACCTGTGACATTTGCTTCTGAGGAGTCTAAGGTAGACTTGGTGATGAAACTACTTTCTGGTCGCGCGGCTCAGTGGGGAACAGCGGTGTGGCAGAACAAACATCAGTGCTGCTCCTCGTTCCAGGCACTCGAGCTAGAGATGACACGAGTGTTCGACCGCACCGTCGCTGGACGCCAGGCGGCTCGCCGACCTTCGCCAGGACCAACAGTCAGTCTCTGACTATTCCATAGAGTTCCGGACATTGGCGGCCGAGTGCAAATGGAATGAGGAGGCGCAGTGGGACATGTTCCTGCATGGGTTGGCTGACCGCGTTCAGAGGGAAATTTATACCTTGGAGCTGCCCAAGACACTGGATGGACTGATCGAGCTAGCATTAAGGGTCGATGCACGTCTTCAACAGAGAGAGAGCCGACCAGGATTTGGAGAGAGTGTTGCGTTGTTTGGCTGCCAGGAATCCTTCCTCTTGGAGCCAACATATCTCTATGGTGGAGTACGCCCACAATGCATTACCAGTGTCATCCACAGGCCTATCTCCGTTTGAATGTAGTTTAGGTTACCAGCCACCAATTTTTCCCAGTCTGGAATCCGAAGTCGCGGTCCCCTCCGCTCACGCGTTCGTCCAGAGGTGTCGCCGCACATGGACTAGAGCCCGTGAGACTCTACTCCAAGTGGGGGCGCGCACCAAGACTAAGGCCGATTGCCACCGGTCGAGGCCACCCGTATACGTTGCTGGTCAAAAAGTGTGGCTTTCTACTAAGAACATTCCTCTCCGTTCCGTCTCTAATAAGTTAGCTCCTAAATTCATTGGCCCGTTCACTATCAGCAAGATTATTAGTCCGGTGACCGTCCGCCTCAACCTTCCTCTAGCGTACAAGATAATTCATCCCGCCTTTCATGTCTCCAAAATTAAACCCGTCTTTCGATCGCATCTTAATCCGCCTGCTCCGGTTCCCCCCCCGCCGCGACTCGTAGATGGGGAGCCTACTTATTCGGTTAACCGTATCCTGGACTCGAGACGGAGGGGACGCGGATTCCAGTACTTGGTGGACTGGGAAGGTTACGGTCCGGAGGAGAGAAGTTGGGTTCCTGCCAGGGACATTCTGGATCACTCCCTTATCGATGATTACAATCGACAGGTAAGGGTGTCTGGGAACGCCAGGCAGCGTTCCTAGGAGGGGGGGTACTGTCACGGTTCATGGATTCATTGACACTCTCTCGCTATGTGTGTGCGTGTTGAGTGAATGGCTCGTTTTCCACTGATGAGCCGATCAGCGCCAGCTGTTCTGAATGAGGATGTCCTATATATTGTTTGCTCACTCGTCTTGTCTTTGTCAGATGGTTGTGGAGGTTCTCCTGGGCCTGTGCTATTGTTCTCCTGTTCCAGTCCTGTTTCTACAACGCTTCACCGAGGATCCTCGTTGCCACATGGACCTGCATTCCGCCCGCTGAGTCCCTGCGTTACCAAGTCTGCCCGAGTTTGCCTGAGGATTATCTGCCACTCCGACTCTGAGTTTGCCTGAGGATCATCTGTTATTTCTTCACTGAACTCACTTGAGAATGATCTGCTATTTCTACACTGAGTGATTCCTGTGCATGCTGCCTGTCAAATTGAGCCTCTTGTCTTCTCTTTTTGACGATAATAAATCCTTATTCACTCGCACCTGAATCCTTGACTATTTTCCAGCGCACATGACAGTCACATGGGCACAGCGGATCCCTTCTGCTGTCTTTATTATTTCCTATGGTGGATTGTTTGAGAGGGTTGGAAGAGGCGAGTAGCGGGAACAAACTTTCTGTTGACCGTATTGCATCGGTTTGAATGCCGTAACAAGCTTTATATAGTTTATCAAAATAAAATCGAAAGCAAGCTAAGTTCATCAGTCTTTCTGATGGAAATGACGACCGACTGCAAACGAGTCAAAGGATTATTCCTCTATAGCCTCTATGTGGCTTTTGGATGCCGCTAATCAAGGTCCACCTTTAAACCCAACCATCAGTGGGGCACAAAAACATTATACTAATGAGATTGTACAAATTCATTAGTCACCAATTTGCCAAAATTTTAAATAGTTACAAATTTCCATGAGAGTTTGTTGGTTTGTGTATCAGATTTTTAACCTCTGGCATAAAAACAAGTCCGTTTTGCAGTTTAATCTGCCAATTTATATGGTAAGAAACTGTCTGATGAATGTGAAAAGTGACCAGTCACATTTTGCTTTGTTTGTATGTGGCATTTAAGAGCAGGTTCATGAAACATCACAATAAATTAAGTTCCAAAACGGAGGAGCCTAAACATTCAGTCCTGTCAATCATCATTATGAGCGTATATAAGCAGCGACAATTCTTACGCCATCCCTCCTCCCCATCTCCTCCTCTATCTCTCTTATTCTACCTCTACACTGTCCTGTCATAGAGGGTTTAGATCGAGCCTCGTTCGAGGACAGCAAGCCAAGTTCATTTACCATTAACTATATTAAGATTGAATGGCCATCCAAAATCATGAATAGATACTTATGGAGAAACTCATTCAAATAATTGAACAGAAGTCAGTCTGTCATCAGCTGTACAGAAAACAATTAGTGGAAAATGTCTTTAGACTGTAATTATAATTTAGGTAATAACATTAGACTAGTAGATGTCATGATTATAAACCGGACTCACCATGTACAGTGATGTTTCGAGGAAGATGTTTCTCTCCAGATTCAGACTCACACCAGAACACTCCAGTGTCAGATGTGCTGAGAGAGTCCATTACACATCGAGATCCTGTTTGTTTTACACAAGTTTGTGTGTCTTTGTCTGTGTATCTTCTCACTGTCCATCCAGTAGAGTTACTATGATCCTCACACCTCAGAGAGAGAGAGTCAGATGAGAAGTGTTGACTTCTGCTGGGATTGATGACCAGAGACACTGAAGCAGAAACTCCTGAAAAGAGGAAAATCTCAATCAAAACTGACAGCACAGAGACTGCAGTGAAACACAGATCCGGATGAGCACAAGCATAAACCCTCACCAGTGATCCACAGTGTCTGTGAGCTGCTGTTGTGTGTGTAATAGGCTGGTCGTCCTCTCTCTGCTCTGCACGTATAAACTCCTGTGTGCTGTAGAGCAGCAGGACTGAGAGTGTAAGATCCTCCAGCTCCTCTGCTGCTGTCTGACAGATGATCATGATCTCTGAACCAGCTGAACGTCCAGCCTTTAGAGGAGCCTGAAACCTCACAGATCAGAGTCACTGATTCTCCTTCAGTCAGCCACGGCTGTGGAGACACTCGCACTGATGCCTGAGCTTCAGCTGAACAAAACATCACGAGTTACAGAGCCGTAGAGAAACTGATGGAGAAGCTGATCACAACAAACACACACTCACCTGAGACAGTCAGTGTAACAGCATCACTGCGCTGAGAGCTTTGAGTGTGTATCTGTCCTGTACAGGTGTATTTACCGCTGTGAAAATATTCAACTTTGCTGATGTTCAACTCTTGTGTTGAGCACAGACTGACAGCATTTATGTATGTCTGTTTATCAGCTCCACTGGTGCAGCAGTCTTGTTCTGTACATCGATTGGCAGAGTTTCTGTCCCAATTGTTGGTTCCCTCTATTTCCCATCTGTATGTCCACTCAGTGTCTCCTCCCCACTTTATATCACATCTGAGAGTGACTGTTTCTCCTCTAAACACTCGTTCATCAGGTCGTACCGTCAGCACAGCTTTAGGACTCTCTGTACAAACACAGATTATTGCATTTATAGTTCCAGATGTTGTGTAGATATTGTCTCTGATCTGTATTTGTTGCATCACACACTACAGTCTCTCTCACCTGTAACATTTACCCACAGTGCATCACTGTATTGTGTGTAATAGACTGGTTTCCCTCTTCCAGCTCTACACCAGTACTGGCCTCCATCAGACACTGAATCAATCTTCAGGCTGTAGGAGTTTGTTTCTGTCTTCTCTGTCTCATGGTTCAGTGTGTGTTTGTACCAGTAAGAGTCCCAGTTTCCAGTGGACGGATCCATGCGACAGGTCAAAGTCACTGTGTTTCCAGTCAGTGCAGCTCCTGCAGGATCTGATGTGAGTTCAGGCTTCGGCTTTAGATCTGCAGGAGAACAACAACAGATTCAGATCCTCAAGACTCAAATAAATGAGCATTTAAATGACTAAAATAATTGCTTCAGTCCTCTTATTGGAACAGATGTGGCTGATACAGAAGTGCATAAGAGAAGAGTTGAGCTCCACATTACCCCTTCACTCTCACCCCTCTTTTATCACATAGACATGAACATCACTATCCAAACTTAAATAGTTGTAATTGAAGAATGATTAGGAATATAGACCTATGACTGCTCTTGTTTTAAAGAAGACATTTGGAAGATTATTGTAGAAGTGAAAATTATGAAAGTGAAACAGACAAAAATGTTATAGAAGTTTACGTTTATGAAAATGTATAATGTAAAAAATATAATTATTTATATAAAATATATATTTTTACAAAACATGTTTTACTTTAAAACTGCAAGAAAATCAAAGCCAAGTTGTGTTCCAAATTTTAGGTTGATATCTCAAAAAATGAGCTTTCAGTGAGATTTAGTTTGTGCGCAGTACCAAACCTTTTCACTAGATGACAGCCAAGCTCTGTTAATGACCATATAAGGACGCCTGTCATTTCTATATGTGTTTAGAGTGATCTGAACCATATATTTCTATAATTATCATACAATTTATGAAGTAGAGATCTATTGAGAAGTAGTATGGGCGGTTTAGCAGTATTTGATTTGAATTCAACCTCTAATAAATGCATAAAAAACACGTATGTGCGTTACAGCTCGCGCCGCATCACAAATCAAGAATCCATCATTTGTTTCATTATATTTAAAACCTTTTCAGACCTTTTTTCCTCTGAAGACTAAAAATGTACTGTTTAATGTTATGTATTTGTATTATTTTTCTTTATTCATTTTCATAATAATTTCATAATGTATTTTGTCAAGCCAGAGTTTTATGTGCATGTGTTGAGTGCATGAGGAGACTATAGATAGCATGGAACCATGTGAAGATCATATGTCAGAGACAAGAGGGAAGCTATATTGTGTAGAGGGTGTGTACAATGTAACATGTTTCAACTGATGCAGATGTAAGTAACAAAGATAGTTCTTAATATGGAAGTGAAATGTGTTCGTATGACATGACATATACGTTCCATTTTTAAAGCTCAAGCAATATAGTTTGTTACCATAAAAGGAAGCCTCTCAATGATGTATATAAGCTCAATCTTACTGTACCACCTTAGAGAAACTTAATGGCAGAGAAACTTAAAGGCAGAGAAACAAAGGCATAATGGCAGAGAAACATAAAGCCAGAGAAACCATTTACATCTAGTATGATGGGATGAGAAGATAAAGAAATGGGGAACAGAGAAATCTGGAATGAAGACCTCTCATGTAGCCTTATTCTTATATGCCTGTTTCTCTCTGTCTGACACATGATACATAATAAATTGAGATCTCTTGGCAAAGGAAACTGGTGTAGCTTCCGTGATTCAACCATAATGGGGGAAACCATGATTTTTAAATCTACACCTCATAAAATTGAATTGGTTTTATATTTTGAACTGTTGGCATGAAAAGGAGTTTCTACCAATCTTTCATGATTTTTCATGTTCATAGATATTTCAAAATAAAGGCCTGAACATGCCTAATGCATATTACATATTCTAGTTGCTAAATGATAAATTACTGCTCCTCTGTCATTTATTTTGAAAATCAGTCAGCAAGCTTTCAAATGATGTATAGTTTGTCAATATTACTTTAATGTTTTTACTCAAATATTATTGTTTAAAATATGTAATGACAAACGTCCCACCTGTGGGTCATGTGACCCTGCAGTGTCTCGATTGGTTGTGTGTTCATGATCATGTAGAGAGAGTTTAAGAGGACAATGATGTTCAACTCACCCTTCACAGAGAGAGAAACAGCAGAGCTTGATGTTGATGAGTTTGGTCTTCCATCTCTCTGTCCTTTACACCAGTACTGACCCTGATCAGACTCAGTAGCTCCTCTGATAGTGAGAGTGTCTCTGTTTACAGTGTAACGATCAGACATCTGTAATATTACACTGTCTTTATACCACTCATATCTCCAGTTACTGTGATCAGAGTTTATCACACACTTCAGATTGACTGTTTCTCCAGTGAATACAGGACTGTCTGGTGTCACAGTCACTGTAGATGTGGGGGAATCTGTGAAGAAACAGAAACATAATGACTCAAACTGCTCTTTCAGGGAATAAAACTGATTGTTCAGAAGGACCTTTGGTTGTAAACGGTGGTTGTAAATGGGAATGTTGCTGGTATAAACCCACCAAACATAATAACAAAATTATAGATTGATAAGAAAATTCCAGAGCTTTCAAAGAATAATGTTAAAGTCTCTGGAAATTTCAGGGAATATTAGTTATAGTTCAGAGTTTTAACAGGTTATGTGACAGACCCGGGTAAGTTTATGGATGAGTAAGCGGATAATCTCAACTTTTTAAAAAATAAATATGATAAATATCATCATATAACAAATGTTAATAAAAGGCCAGATATAAAAAAATAAACTTATTCAGCCATATAATCTTTGCAAGCACAGACTGTTTTTAGTTCAGACAATCTTTCTTTTTTAATTTATTGAAACCATCAAAAACAATGTAATTTGTGTTCACAGTAATATACAGTAATATACTTCTCAATAGTTTAATCAGTAATAAAAAAAACTGTTTAAAGATTAAAAGATACGTTTAAAATAATAATGATTGCACAATCTGCAGTAAGAATGTAAATTGCTTATTGAAAGGAGAAGAACGACTCTCTGCTTCTTAGCCTCTGTTTTCATGGATCTGTGTGTCATGTTGAAGCTGCGTCCTCTTGACGTCACATTTATCGGCCGCATACGTCATAAAGAACGTCTTATTTCAGGACAGTCACCATTATAAAACTGAGCGTTATTGCTAGTGAAGTGTAAATTGTTGTAGTTTCCTCATGGGAATGTAATGGTCAGTTTACTGAGATGAAGAGCCTCATGACGTTTGCGGCAGATAAATGTGACCTCCGGAGGATTCAGCCTTCGAAATGAGACACAGCCGGTGACTCCAGGATTTGATGATCTGTTGAGATTGAGAATGTGTTTGTGTTGTTCACCATGAGCTCTGAGTGACTGAACTTACTCACAGCGGCCTTTCTGGAGCCCATAACCACCAGTGAGAAAGCTCTATATTAAACACCAGTATTGGTATCGGCCCGATACTGCGCTCTCATATTCATACTCATAAAAATGCCTTGCAACAACTGATACTAATGCAGTGTGTGTACAGTGTGTACAGTGTGTGTGTCCAGACAAAGAAACTGACAACAGAGAGTATAATGGGGATAAAAAAGCTGGTTAAAAAAGAAAAAGAGATACAATAGAAAGTCGTCTGAAGTAAATGCATCTAATCACTGGAATATTAAACTAAATATATGTACGCCTATATTGCTGTCACGAGACACACATGCATATGTGATCAGATATGGTACTGCATGTGTAATATAATATTGCAGATATATTTACTCATGCAACTTTGTGACATACTATCACGTGCACTAGTACCTAAATAAGCACTAGCTAAAGAATAAGTTCTAGGCAAGGCAAGTTTATTTATACAGCACATTTCATACACTATGGCAATTCAAAGTGCTTTACATAGAGAGGAATTATAATAATCACACAATTCATATCTTTACATCGAAAATAGACACAAAATAAAAGCAGGGAAAATTAAAACAGTTATAAAAGGAATTATTAGATAAATTATTTAGTTATAAAATGAATTAGAGTAAAATGAATTAAAATAGTAAATAAACTTCTCATCTGGCAAAACACCGGTGTATCTTATTTTGACTGTGAGATTTCCCCATGACGGTCAGTATTCTTCTGTGGGTTTTCATATACCGTGGATTATCTGAGCGCACCAGACCAGTAATCTGTACCAATCCAGACCAGTAATCTGTACCAATCCAGACCAGTAATCTGTACCAATCCAGACCAGTAATCTATACCAATCCAGTACCAGTAATCTGTACCAATCCAGACCAGTAATCTGTACCAATCCAGACCAGTAATCTGTACCAATCCAGACCAGTAATCTGTACCAATCCAGACCAGTAATCTGTACCAATCCAGACCAGTAATCTGTACCAATCCAGACCAGTAATCTGTACCAATCCAGTACCAGTAATCTGTCCCAATCCAGACCAGTAATCTGTACCAATCCAGACCAGTAATCTGAACTAGTCACCACAGTGTTCCCTTGACCATCATGAGTCAATCCCTCTCAAACTCCACCACAGAAAGAGCACTTGCTCACACTAGAAGCTCAAGAATACGCACTAGTACTAAATGTAATCTAATACAGCCGTTCTCAACCTTCTGCAACTCATGGCCCATTAATGACTGTTTAAAAACATTCTGAGGATCACCTTTCCAGATATGATAGTATGAACACAGAATAACAGAGAATTCAAAAAGTTCAATGATATTCTCTGCTGTTAATCTGTTATGCCACTGTAACAGACTCAAGTCAGCTATAGATGAAAACTGTCCTTATATATAAAAGACTTGTCAGGTTTACTCAGTAACAATAACAGGCTAACACACCTGTAACAACAGGTCAGACACACAAGAGGGGAACATTCTCTCTATTCATTAGCAGAAATGTTCAAGAAAGTTCATTCACCCCAATTTTCATACTGTAGGCCTAAGTAAAATTTATCAAATACAATTAGCGATATTAACATGTTTAAAACAATATTCTTTTGGCTTCCCAACACAGCCCGGGTGTTTTGAGTTCAAATGTCTCAGTAGCTTTGATGGTTTTAGCGCCTCATTTGACAAAATTTCTCCACATTCAACACACTGCGCCTTCAGCTTAAGGGGATTTCACACCGGACTATGGAAAGCCAAGAGGGCCAAAAACACATGCATTTTAACACGTCAACAACGCGTATTTAAATACGCGTGACATACACATTAAATACACATAAAATACGAGTGAAATACACATAAAAAATCTGTTTGAACGGGTCAGTGTCATTGGCTGCTGAAGACTTGGGTCTAACCATTTCTGTGAGCTTAGGGGGGTGTACCGTTCATAGACGAGGCTACCACCATTTAACATGCTATAGATCAGCTTATTCAGCCTATTTATTTTGTCCTTTTTTGTATTTTTAATTTTTTTTGTATATCCTATAGAAATAATATATTTAAATTGTAGTTTTATGAAAATTTAGATACAAATAAAAATTGCCTTGTTTTTCTCCACTCATGCCTTTTTGTAAATAAACACATTAGTGGACATTCTAGCTTTAACATCAAAGCATTAACATTTGTGTGGGGAAATCAGTTAAATCAGTTAAATACGTGTTAAATTCGTGTTGTTGATATGTTAAAATTCACGTGTTTTTGGCCCTTTTGGCTTTCCATCTGGATGAGAAGCGCAGCGCCACATCTTTAAAATATTTCTGGCCATAAACTGATTAACCATAAACTTTTGTAATATATATATATATATATATATATATATATATATATATATATATATATATATATATATATATATATATATATATTATAAGGGCAGTCTAAGTACCTGCCCTTATAAAGCCTAAAGCCTGGTTCACACGGCAGGATAATTAGCCCGATTTTAGCCCCGATTCACCCCTTCCGACAATCTTAAGGATGCTCCGATTATCGTAAAATAATCTGTTCAGATATTCCTGCCGTGTGTGGTGTGTTAAGACTGCTCTCGTCTGCTCGGAAGGACGTCGGGACCGCTCCGATCTCAAATCGGGGATATCCAACATGTTGGATTTATTTGGCCCGATTTCTCCTCGTGTGTGGTGTCCCCCGGGGACAAACGAGCACGCAGCCTGTGGACTGTGGCGTGTAGCCAATCAGAAAGCGAGGTGACGAGGCGGCGAGGAAGCACCGGGAAACAAAATCAAAACAGCCAGCTGCATGGCGCACCAGAAAGTCCGGTGGACGTCGGAGATCATCGCCTTTTCTTTTGATAAAGTTTTTTTCCGGTTAAAAACAAACTACAAACTATCGCCACTGCATCCTCTTCGTCCGCCATGATTGTTTACTCTGAAGTCACGTTTGATCTTGAGGGATTTTGCGAGATTTCCCGTCTGATCCTGGGAATGCTCGGGAGTCAAATCGGTTTGTGTGTGATGTGTTGATTTTGCCGTGTGGCTGCGCACAACACACTGTACGACCAAAACTATTAGACCCGTGATTAGACCCGTGCGCCACTCAGGCGCTGTCAAATACCACAATTATTCAGTGTTTTTAACCACATAATGTTTATTTTAGGTTTCAGACATTAAAATTCACATAAGTACTAAAAAAAAACAATACATTTAGAATTTGTAAAATACACACTGATGTCTATGGAAGCGGAAATAATAATAATTTCCATTATAATTAGACGACACGTTTGATTCATATCAAATTGTGTAAGTTACACATTGTGTAAGTAACTTTAAAGTTAACTCTATTCTTCTCCCAGTTCACCGGCCACTTACTTTCATGTATTTCGGGAGAAGTGGATGAATTCACGTTCTGTAAATCCAACAGATCCGATTCTCTGAACAGTGGCACAAACTGACGGCGCATATAGCTCAACTAACGTGATCGTTATAAAGGGTTTTAAACAACATAACACTTCCACTTGCATATATTTGACAATCGGAATATCAAATATTTCATGCCATAGCTAACAAATTTGTGAATATTTAGAATAAAAAAATTAAATAAAAGCAGATCATTAGTCATTCAGCGCTATTGTGGTTGCGGTGTGTCACGTGACAAGCAATTACGCGTCACCATGGAAAAAATAAAGTGATCAGTTCTAAATAATGATCGCCTTGAAAAACGTACTCGGTTACTAACGTAACCTCGGTTCTCTCTAGAAGAGGGAACGAGTACTTGCGTAAGAATATCTTACGCTAGGGGAAAACCTCTTTTCCTCGAGATATTGAAGCCAAAAATTATCCTTAATTTTGCAATAATGTAAAACGCATTGCAGCAGCATGCAGACATGGGCGAGACAGCTCGCGCGCCCATTGGCTGCTCTGCGGCAACTGCACCAGCCTATCGATAGAGGCTCCTCATGACGTCAGAACCAATGAGGGCGCTTCGCGCCCATTACGTCATGTCCCGCCGAAATCGGGTGGGGCCAGGGCTATAAATACGGCCCAGAGAGGCTGGTTTGGTCAGTTTTTCATCGCTGAAGCGAATCAGAACATGACGCATGCACGGCAAGATACGCAAGTACTCATTCCCTCTTCTAGAGAGAACCGAGGTTACGTTAGTAACCGAGTACGTTCTCTTACGAGAGGTCTCTCGTACTTGCGTAAGAATATCTTACGCTAGGGGAACACAATGTAAAACGCCGTGCGTGCTTGAGACATAACACTAAAGTCCCAAGGGCAGGTGCCCGGGGCTCATACAGTGCCTAATCACAAGGGACTCACAGAGAATCCGGGAAGAGGGGCTAGAATAGCATCATTCCTGTAATATTGAGCTCTGATAAGATCATGCTATATCAAGTGTTCCACACAGCCAGGGCGAACTCAGCCTGGACTGGTAAATATGGGGGACTTACGTACTGCCCACAGAAGTATATAGGCGATCAGTGATCGACGCTCTAGCAGTTTCAGCATCCCGAGCCGATAGCATCAGGCGGGCAATACTGAAAAAATAAACCGAGAGCAACCTAGCTTGCAAAGCGGGAACCTCGAGGTTATAAAACCTTATAAATGTAGACAGGGAGGCCCAGCCTGCCGCCATACAGATATCTTGCAAGGCAATCCCACTGGACCAAGCCCACGACGAGGCCATGCCTCTTGTGGAGTGCGCTTTGACACCTATCGGGCATTGCAGGCCCCTGGATGTGTAAGCTAGCGCTATAGCATCAACTATCCATCTGGATAGACTCTGTTTTGACGCAGCTAGTCCCTTAGAACGTCCGCTGAACAAAACAAAGAGCTGTTCTGTCTGTCTGAAAACAGATGAGCGAGACACATAGGCCCTTAACGCCCTAACCGGGCAAAGGAAGCCTGCGTCCCCTTCCTCTTCAGATACCGGCAGGGCCGACAGGGAGATCACCTGTGCCCTAAACGGTGTATTGAGGGATTTAGGAACATATCCGTGCTTTGGTTTGAGTATGACCCTCGAGTCATTCGGTCCAAACTCCATACACGTCGCGCTTACTGAGAGCGCTTGCAAATCCCCTATGCGCTTCACTGAAGCGAGGGCCAGTTTCAGGTCTATTGACTGTATTGGCTCGAATGGGGCACCTTTCATGGCTTCCAGAACCGTGGAAAGGTCCCAAACGGGAACTGAGGGTGGTCTGGGAGGGTTCAGCCTCTTAGCTTCTCTAAGGAAGCGAATGACCAGATCGTTCCTTCCTAATGACTGGCCAAGCGGTGGTTCAGCGAACACTGCTATGGCCGCCACATAAACTTTGAGCGTGGATGGGGTTCTGCCCTTAACCAGAAGCTCTTGTAAAAAGGAGAGAACCTCCGGCACCCCACAGCGTGAGGGTGAAGTGCCACTCGCTGTACACCAGCTAGTGAACACAGACCATTTTGAGGAATAGAGCCGCCTCGTAGATGGAGCTCTAGCCTGCGTGATCGTGTTTAACACTCCCGCTGGGAGGTTAACGGGTACCCGTTGATGGCCCACACATATAGGGACCAAAGCTCCGGGCGAGGATGCCAGATCGAGCCGTTCGCCTGCGAGAGGAGATCCCTCCTCACCGGTATCGGCCACGGGGCGGTACTCGTCAGCTGCATCAGGACTGGAAACCAGACTTGGTTTGTCCAAAATGGGGCGACGAGTAGCACTGGGCATCCGCTCTCCCTGATTCGCTCTAACACCTGGGGTAGGAGCGTGACAGGGGGAAACGCATAGAGCGGGCAGCGGGGCCAGACGTGAGCCAGCGCATCCCTGCTCTTGGAGAAGAATTCCTGACAATGAGCGTTCTCTTGAGACGCAAATAGGTCTATTTCTGCTCTGCCAAATGTCCTCCATAGCATTTTGACTGTCTGTGGATGTAAAGACCATTCTCCTGTCGGCAGATTGTTTCTGGACAGTCTGTCTGGTCCCACATTCAGATGGCCGGGCACATGCGCTGCCCTGAGCGAGCGCAGATTGTGCTGAGCCCAGACCAGGAGGCGTTCCGTCAGCCTGTGAAGGATTCTGGATCTGATACCTCCTTGGTGATTTATATAAGCCACCACTGACATGTTGTCCGAACGGACCAAGACGTGGTGTCTTTTTATCTGGGGACAAAAGCGCCTCAGCGCGCTGTCGACTGCCATCATTTCCAGGCAGTTTATATGCAGAAGCTTTTCCCGTTCCGACCACTGGCCGAATAACGGTCTGCCCTCGAGCAGCGCTCCCCATCCCGAGGTTGAGGCGTCCGTAGACACCACCTTCACACTCGAGGAAGTCCCCAGGCTTACACCTGACCGGTACCAGTCGGTCACTGTCCAAGGTTTCAGAGCTGCGACGCATTTCTGATCGACCTTGAGGCGCGCGAGACCGGAGGTCCAAGCTCTGCGCGGCGCGCGCTTTCAACCAATACTGCAGCGGGCGCATGCGAAGCAGACCCAGCTGAAGCACTGAGGATGCTGAAGCCATGAGACCCAGCATCCTTTGAAACTTTTTGAGCGGGACTAAAGCGCCGTGGCGAAAAATCTCTGTCATGCGCTAAATACCTAGTCTGCGCTGCGGCGACAGCTGTGCTGTCATAGACAGCGAGTCCAGATCTGTGCCCAGAAAAGATATTTTCTGACTGGGAGACAGTGAACTCTTTGCCCAATTGACTGTGAGACCTAAATTCTCGAGGTGATCGAGTAATATGGTCCTGTGTTCTATGAGCTCCGACTGTGATCGAGCTAGAACCAGCCAATCGTCCAAATAATTCAGCACTCGTATGCCTCGGAGGCTGAGGGGTGCGAGCGCTGCATCCGTGCACATCGTGAATACGCGAGGTGCCAGGGATAGGCCAAATGGCAGGACTGTGTACTGATATGCCTGGCCCTCGAAAGGCGAATCTCAAAAATCGCCTGTGACGTGACGCTATTTGTATTTGAAAATAAGCGTCTTTCAGATCTATCGACATGAACCAGTCCCCTTGGCAAATTTGCGAGAGGATTTTCTTGGTCGTGAGCATTCTGAACCGTCGTTTCAGAAGTGCTTTGTTTAGTCGTCTTAGATCTAAAATGGGTCTGAGACCCCCGTCTTTTTTGGGTACCAGAAAATATCTGCTGTACATGCCCCCTTCGCTCTGAGCTTGTGATAAGGGTTCTATAGCCCCTTTGCTCACTAACTTCGCTATTTCGGCCCGAAGTAGGTGTGCTACTTCCTTTTTCACCGTAGTATCGATTCTCGCCGCTTTGCGTTGCGGGCGTCGACCGAACTGTAGCGAATAGCCTCTTTCTATAATGTCTAGCACCCACTTCGAAACCCCGGGTAGCCTGCCCATGCGTTTGCACGAATGGCTAGGGGTTGAATGCGAAGCGCGCTCTGGTCGCTCAGCGACAGAGGGGCTTCAGTGTGCTGCAACATAAGCGTCGCGCTTATGACATTTGAGGCAGGGGGCGCGCTGATAACAGCGGGCAGACTGCCCGCGCTCGACTCCTCTGCGGTGGTCAACCGAGAGGGGGAGGGCTGGGCGAGTCCCGTAAGACCTGTCATGTCTATGTGTGAATGTGGCCGTGGGATAGCGGGCACATTTACAACACTGAGAGCATTGTCTGCCTGAGCAGAGCGAATGCATGTTGGTTTCGTTTTACAGAAACCTTGACACATGCAGAACATAGTGTTTGTGGGCACTGGGCAGTGGGCACATTTACCACATTTAATGCGCAATCGATCTGGGTCGATTTCATGTGCGCGAGCCCTGTGCGACGGGCTGTGTTTCTGTGTAGGAATAAGCACTGGGCAGTGGGCATTTTGTCTACACTCATAACACCATCGGCCGTGGCCGGAACACCAGAAAATACACTCTATGGGATTTATCTGGGTAGCCGTAAAGCGGCGTTTGTGTGCAGGCAAGCGGGCTGTGTCGCCGACTTGTTTACTGCAGAATACACTGGAACAGTCGCATTTACTGGAACTGAACGAGCGAGAAGTTGCCATAGAAACACAGAGCGTCAACATGCTGGCGTTTGTTTGCAGACGTGCGTGCATTACAACAGGCTCGCTCACTGCAGTATGACATTTCCAGTCGCCTGAACTTCAGAGGGGAATGAGAAATGTGTGAGAAATAGAATTCGGCCCGGCCGCAGCGGGACATTATCACTCTTTTCTCCTTTCGCCAGTGACGCACGGGAACCATAGAAACGGTGTTTGGGTGCAGGCGAGCGGGTTGTACAACGCGCTCGTTGGCTGCAAAATGCACATCTGCAGTCGCCTTTCAGGGAACTGACAGAGCGAAGCATTGGAGGCATAATTAATCTGCCGTTAGACCGAGATTCGAACTCCGGTCTCTCGTGTGAAAAACCAAAGATTCCGCCACTGAGCCACAGGGGGGAACACAAAGGCTTTCAGATGCACGAGCATATAAGAGCGTCAACATGTTTTCCTCGGCGTTTGCTTGCCGGCGCTGCAATATTTATATTTCCAGTCGCCTGATCAGGGAACTGAGAAATGTGTGAGAAGATTCAGGTCAGTCCAGCCTCGGCGGGACTAAAACACAATTTTCTCCTTTCGCTGGTGATTGACGCGTGAATGGGGCGCAGAGGCAGGGTAGCTTTCTTGTACGTAAAGAAAAACTAACCCCGACCGTCCGCTTCCAGCCTCCCCTGTGAACGGCGCATTTTGCGCGGCTCGAACAGAGGGAGAGAGAAAGCTAGCCCCGTGACCGTCCGCTCCTGACATCCCCTGTGAACGGCGCGGTTTGCGCGGCTCGAACAGAGGGAGAGCAGGTATCATCCTCCAAGCAGGCAAGGCAAGCGGGCGCACCGGCGAGCTTTGCGGGTTGGGGGGGAAAGGGGCGTCTTGAAAAAGACGCCCGGCTCTTTTAGTGCAATGAGAGTGTGTGTCGCGGCGGCGAACACACACACACATACACAAAACACAGTAGCAGAGAAAAGGATATGTACGCCGGAAAGCGTCAGCAGGAACGGCAACTGAAGGCGGCGAGTTGTCGACCGGCAGCTTCAGATGCAGAGTAATCCCGCTGGGTGCTTGCAATCAGACGGCGCGGCTTCCTCTCAGGATCCAGCGATGCGTGAGCCCGCTGAAGAGATGAAAAACTGACCAAACCAGCCTCTCTGGGCCGTATTTATAGCCCTGGCCCCACCCGATTTCGGCGGGACATGACGTAATGGGCGCAAAGTGCCCTCATTGGTTCTGACGTCATGAGGAGCCTCTATCGATAGGCTGGTGCAGTTGCCGCAGAGCAGCCAATGGGTGCGCGAGCTGTCTCGCCCATGTCTGCATGCTGCTGCAATGCGTTTTACATTATTGCAAAATTAAGGATAATTTTTGGCTTCAATATCTTGAGGAAAAGAGGTTTTCGTGCAAGTACGAGAGACCTCTCGTAAGAGAACTCACAGGGGTCAGCCAGAATATTTTACATGTACGTTTAAAAATTTTAAATATCAATACACAGCCTGTGTTTTTTTTTTTTTTTTATTAAGTACAGTACTTTTTTATTTAATATTTTAAGTACAGTAGCCTACAGTTTTTATTTCACTTTTAGGTGCAATACATTTGAATTGAATCATTATTCAAGTTTTTTATTTACAGTGTTAATGTTCAAACTGTGTTTTTACAATGTTTACAGTGGCTGACAATAATAAATATTCTTATTAAAAATTAAGCTGCCTAATTTTTGAGCTGTGCATAACCGTAGCTGAATAGTTAGGCCTACTACGCTACTGTATTTTCATATTGGTCATTATGGTGGTACTTGGAGAGCCAAATATTTTCTGAGGTGGTACTTGGTGTAAAAAGTTTGAGAACCACTGTTTTAGATAATGCATCTTGACTTAACTTGAGTGTTTTGGATCATATAAATACATAAGAGCATCAGATAATTAGAAAATAACAAGATTTGTCAATTAAAAAATTTAATAAAAATATATTTGGGGGTAGTCTACCACTGCCTACACGGCCCACCAGATGGCGCTCCGAGGCCCACGGCCCACCGGTTGAGAATCACTGGCCTAATCAATACTAGTATTTAAAAAACATGTAAAAATAATCCGTCGTTTTGGTGAGTATATGTCACGGTTTTGTTTTTAGGTTTGTTCACGTCATGTTTCCTTGTCTGTCATGTGATCCTATGTAAGTCATGTGATCCTGCCATGTGTTCCCTTGTCTGATGTGTCATGTTGTCATTGGTTCATTGTTTTATTGTTCACAGGTGTCCCTTGTCTAGTCATTAGTCTTCTGTGTATTTAAGCCCTCATGTTTGCCATGTGTCTTTGTCAAGTATTGTCTCCTGTAACCACTGATCATGATCATGATCATGATCATGATCATGTCTTGTTTTGAGTTTTCATGCCACGCCATGTTTTTGTTTCATGTTTGGTTTTGTTTATAATAAACTGCACTTGGGTTCTCATCTCTCAACTTGCCTCCAGTGGATCTTTTACAGTATAATGCTTATTTTTGTCCCCGTTTTTCCCCCCGCTGAATATGATTTTCTTCTTAATTTTTCTTGTAAATTTATGATTGAATTTTTTAATTTTTTAATTTTTTTATTTTTTTTGACATGAATACTATTGTAACGTCTGAAGAACGACAGAACAACTGAACACAAACGCACCAGCCAAACTCACTCGCTCGTTTCTTTACCCGGCCTATTCCGAACTCACCGCATTAACCCTATAACTGCCGGTGCAAAATAAAACAGCAACTTCACAACCATTATAGAGTCAGTGCGCTACACTATTAAAAGCGTATTAAGAGGTGGATTGAGGATAGGGGTGAGCGAGGCACAAACTAACGCAGAGCTAGTTGTAACACATGGTTTAAAACTTTCCACACATGCCAGCATGATGAAACTTAGAGCCCGTACACACGGAGACGCGTTCAGCTGTATAGCCTACGTAAATCGTACGGATCCGGGTTTTGGGAGCCTGAAACCGCAATTTTTTTTTTTTAAACCAACACACTTGCGTTTTCGTGTGTACAGCCAATCCGTGTATTTTGTGAAACGATGATGTCATCACCGCACCGCTACGTCACATAACAGCAAAAACAACTGTGGTGTGTTCGTGTTGCAGAAGCTGAGCCTCTTATTTCTTTATTTATTATTCACTTGAATGTATTTTTGTTTTATTTCTTTATTTTACTTCTTTATATTTTCTTTCTCATGCTATGATGCTTGTCTTTCGTCTGATTAAGACATTTCATATTTTGTACCAGGCCATTTATGGTTGTTTATATTGATCAACAAAGTTAATAGTAAAAAAAATAAAAAATAAAAAAATAAAATAAAATAAAGAAGAAACTACTGAGCCTATTATTACTGTATACAGCACACAAGGTTTACGCACATGCTCCAAGTCTTCTCCATTTTTAGTGTATCTCTGTGGCAGAATTACAGCGCCACACACTGGTATTTTTTTTTTGGAGCAAGGGAAAAAAGATTGAATCGGGAAACTCTGGTTTGGTGTGGATGTGGCCTTAGTGTATTTACTAGTTGTCATATCAACAATATAGTGAAAAATCTTTGGATGATATCACTGAACATTTATTTAACCCTAGCAAAAGTGAATTTCTTAAGTAGATTTTTCATCTCTGTTTTTTTTTTTTGTGTTTATTTAAAATGAGACAAAACTGATATTATTTTAATCTCCAATCTATTATTTAACAGTTGAGATAGTTATTGAATGCTGATCTAACCAGCAGAAGACACTAGCAGGGTTTGAATCCCAGTTGTACAGGCGGGGCATGTTGTCACACTGCGTTACAATGAGCCTCTATTAGAACTATGATATTCTATTCTACACTTTCATCAATTCTATTGAGAAATCATTAGAAAAAGGTGAATAAAGACTGAGAGTCAATGTTCAGAAATTATTCATTATTATTATGTTTTGGATACTTATTTAAAATATGTTAATTATTAAAAAAATGTCATTATTTTATATGAAAAAGTTAATAATTGTATTTTATTGACAAAATATTTTAGTTTGTCTTGTATATTTTTTTATTAGATCCGATAACATTTTAAGGTGTCATGTGGTCATATTACAGTGTACTCCACCTATGGGGCATGTTGTCACATTTCACTTCCATTCTTTCGGGGGAAATCAAGAAAAAAAAGTATGCACTATTAATTAAACAAAACCACATAATTGTACTAGACGAGGGAAATGAATGTGGGGAAAAATAAATACTCTGAACCCCAAGTGAATTTACACAAACTGAGAAAGTCAAAAAGTATTAGGCTGTTCCCCGATCTCTAGATAATGAACTCTGAAAAGATCTGAGATCATAATCAGCCTGTCACTGTATATAGAGATGATTACAAACTCTTAACTAACATAATCTGACTGAGTGTGAGATAAAGTAAACTCTTTTCTACTCAATGTCTTCAGGTTAAAGTGATGTGATGAAATGATGAACACACTCACCTGATACTGTCAGTGTAACTCCATCACTGATCTCTGAGTTCTGTTGGGTTTCAGTCTGAGTTCCTCTACATCTGTACAGACCAGCATGAGACGGATCCACAGATGTGATTATATAGATCTGGTCTTGTCCTGCGCTGTAATAGATCTGGTCTGTTCTTCTGCTGTTATCTTGATCTTTATACCAGCTGTACCTCCAGACTCCTGTCTCCTGTATGTCACATGTGAGAGTGACTCTCTCTCCTCTGAACACACGAACATCAGGCTGAACAACCACTACAGGTTTGGGTCTCTCTGTGAAATGAGCGAACACACACTTCATGTTTGAATCTTTTAAAACTCAAATTTAGCTTTCACTAAAAAAAATAATAATAAATAATAAAAAAAAAAGAGCAAAAGATTAAAAGAGCACTTACCTCTCACTGTTATCTCAACATAACTGGAGTGTGTGTAGTATTTTCCTCGCTGTGCTCTACACCCGTATGTTCCTCCATCAGAGACGCTCACAGATCTGATTGTTTTAGTTCCTGCATCATCACTGGATTCCCAGTTTGAGTCTTTCCTCCAGAGAAACGTCCATCCAGTTGAGCTTCCCCCGTCACAGCTGAGAGTAACTGTGTCTCCAGTGAACACTGAACTCTGGGGCTTTACAGTCAGAATCGGTTTATCTGGAAGTGAACAGTGATGCAGTGTTGAGCTCATTTATAGAGTTATTGCTCATATCTTTCACTAGTCTTCTGTTTTTAATTATTATTTTTTCTACAGTAAACTGTGTAATTTATTTTGATTTGAAGGGGTGTTTGTCTTTTCTGCTCCACTCTAAAAAATGATTCAAGCCCTTCTTAGGTATGACACATTCAAATTGTGTTCACTTTATTTAAATATATCTAATTAGGAATAATACGTATGGTATATATGTATAATAAGTCTAACGTAAAATGTATAAATAGTGTCATCTATGAGATTTATTTTAATTTGATTAACTCAAATTAATTTGGCTTCGGAGCGCATGTTAAAGACAAGCTCAGAGATGAACATGCTCAGAGAGTGTGTGTGTGGCTCAGAGTGTGTGTGTGTGGCTCAGAGAGTGTGTGTGTGGCTCAGAGAGAGTGTGTGTGTGGCTCAGAGAGTGTGTGTGGCTCAGAGAGAGTGTGTGTGTGGCTCAGAGAGAGTGTGTGTGGCTCAGAGTGTGTGTGTGTGGCTCAGAGAGTGTGTGTGTGGCTCAGAGTGTGTGTGTGTGTCCGCCATTGAGTAGTGTGTATGTGTCCGCCACAAGGACTGCTACGTCGTATTCATTATTGGAAAGTATTATCTTGTTTGGATTTTTTAATAAAGTATTTACCTCACTGAGAATGTGTATATCATAATTTTGAGTGAAATATGCAACAGCGGTGAAAGTTATGCGAGGTGAATTGAAAAATAAGACATTTCACCATCATGAAGTGGGATGTTCTGGTAATTTCAGGGAATATTTATAGTTCAGAGTTTGTGATAGAAAATGTACGGATAAGCGAATAACCTCAACTTTTTTATCAAAATAATAAACGTATTCAGCCATATTATATTTGCAAGCACAGACTGTTTTTAGTTCAGACAATCTTTCTTTATTTTATAGGAAACATCCAAAACATTATAATTCTTGTTCACAGTAATATTTTTCTCAATAGTTTAATCAGTAATAAAAAAAAACTGTTTGAAGATTAAAAGATAAGTTTAAAATAATAATGATTGCAAAATATAAACTAATGTAAATTGCTTATTGAAAGGAGAAGAACGACTCTCTGCTTCTTAGCTTCTGTTTTCATGGAGTTTAAATTGTGTATTGTTTTAATTAACCGTGTTCGTGTATAGCATGCATTATGTATTTTACAGATATGTGCAGAATTCTATTGAGTCACTTGAGTTGATCTAAGGACAACCTTTCTTGGTTCCTTGGATTCACTTGCTCCACGACTGCTGAAGCTCTATAGATCTGTTTATTTTGGACAATAACATTAATTACTTATTCATTTTAAAATTGATGATAGGTTTTAACAAACATAACTAATTAAAATGTAAACTGTTGAAATATATTTGTACATTTTATAAAAATTATTCTTTTTTGTTTTTGTTGATGCATTACAGAACACTGATATAGTGGCACACTGGAAATCGACAGCACTTCAGCCTTCCCTTGTTGCTTAAAGACAGCGCAGACCACCTGAGGATGTGCCTGGTAATATTTTCATCTGATTTTTCATGCCAAGTATGGTTGTTTATAGTGACAATGTAGCCTTTTTACATTTTCATATGTATATAAGTGTGTATCCCTCTTTACAACGTGAGACACAACGGTAATTAATGATTAGCCTTTTGCTTGACTACATTATCAAACAGCTAATAATGTGTCGTCAGCTGCCTTCTAAAAATTAGCATCCTTAGAAACACTTTGAATAGGGATGCACTGAAATGAGAATCCTTGGTGAGCATAAGAGACATTTTTCAAAAACATAAAAACTAGGAGCGCTATAATTCCCCTCCGTTGTCGTGGCCTAAAGTGGACGAGCCGCTGTGCCAGAGCGTATATAAATCTTTGTCTATGTAGACATGCATATTCTTAATATATTACTTCTGACTCCCCTCTTTTGTGTTTCTGTAGGACACTGATCCTGATGAGTGATGAAACCTGCACCAAGGGACTCAAAGTTGCTGTCCTCACTGTTGTAGAAGATATATATATATATATACATATACATATACACTGTAAAAAAATTCTAACCCTCCCAAATCAAAAATTTCAAGTGACCGATAACATCTAAATTTTTCAATTGGCCCAAGTGAAATTCTTGTTGCAATAGTCTGTTAACATTGGCTCAATGAGAAATAATACGTCAGACTAATTGAACAATTTAGATGTTATCGGTCACTTGAAATTTTTGACTTGGGGATGTAATTTTTTTTACAGTGTATATTATTATTTTTTTATTATTATTATAATTTTTTAGTACTTTTGCTGCTTAAAGCTGACAAGTGTAATTATTTTTTATTTATTTTTTGTCTTTAGACTTGAACTTGCATGTTTTATTTTTATTTGTTGTCGTTGAATGAAATGAGTTTTGAATGAAATTAGTGGATTTTAAAAGTAGTTAGAAAAGCCATATTGATGAAGTTGTATTGTCACTTTAAAGAATGTTTTTGAAGGACCAATGTTGTACTGAATAGCATTTAATAAAATCATTCACTCATATTGGATTGATTCTTTTTTTTTTGTGATTAACTTAGTAGTTTAGGTTATTTGAACACCAACTTTAAGTTTGTAATATATTATGTTGATTGAACATACATACAAGTTTGTACAACTAATTGACCCCTAAGTTGAGAACTCAAAAATGTCCTGCAGCTGGTTGCCTTAAACTTTTAAGGTGTTTTTTTTTTTTTTTGTACAGTGTGGAGCCATTCTGTGACAGAATACATTACTCTGGTCTTGGTCATATGATGATAAATATACTTTTACCACAACCATAACCAGCTAACAGGGAGCGTTATCATAACTTTGGCTAATGTTAAGGATCTCTCAAAGTTATGAACAAAAATTATTCCAGTAACGTTAACAAAAAATGTGTGTTCAATGTTATCTGGTCTTTAATAATGTTCTCAAAATTAGCACAAAAACTGTAGTTTCTTCATCTTTGACACTCTTGGACTCATTTAGACATCGAGTTCATTCAACACTGAGGATTTTGCTGTGTATCACGTCACTATAACTTTCCCTTTTGGATTAATTAGTAAAGTTTTTTTGAGGAGGATTTCTGAGTTATTAATACAAATTAGGTTAAAAGAATATTTCAGGAACATCATACTAACCTTCAAAAAAAAAAAAAAAAAAAAAAAAAAACCTCCACTAACACTAAGAAAAATGGACACTTTAAAGTAAAAAAAAAAAAAAAAAATTCTTAGAACAAAAATGTGTAATCTGTGAAAACACTCTGGTCTGGGTTTGTGGTTTTGACTTCAACACTAATAATCTGTAAGTCTCGTCATTCTCTCTGACTTCAGTACAAAACTCATCAGAACTGAACTCAATCGCTCAAGTCCTTTTCTATTCTCATGACACTCGTGAATATCTCCTGTAACCATAGTGACAGTGACTAAATATCAAAGACGCACATACATTAAAGATGGAGACGCACATAACACTGGAAAGTCACAATTTACATGATTTTATAATAAACCAAAACCTCCACAAAACATGCAACACACACACACACACACACACACACACACACACACACACACACACACACACACAAGACGTGTGCAGTTACTGAATAATTACTCTAAAGTGAATTGTCAGTCCTCTTATAAGAACAGATGTGGTTGAAAATTATAAGTGATGATCAATAAACAGAAGTGAATATGAAGACTCACCTGATACAGTCAGTGTAACAGCATCACTGAAGTCTGTGTGTGAGTCTGATCTCTCTCCTCTACAACTGTATTCACCACTGCGAGACACACGATCAGCTGTGAAACTGAACTCTGCTGTTGGTGTTGTTATATATGGATAGTCAGTGTCTCCATCTCTAAACCAGCTGTATCTCCACTGAATGTCTCCTCCCTGTATGACACATGTGAGAGTGACTGTCTCTCCTATGAACACACGCTGATCTGGCTTCACCGTCACTACAGGTTTCACTGAGAAACATAGAAGTAAATATTGAAAAGCATCGCAGTATCAAGATCACTGTCATGAACTCAAAACTTCATCAGGAGAAAAACACTTAAATTAAAAATCTAGTTTGCTTGTAAATTGTAATGATTACATGTAAATGTATGTGTTGGTAAAAACTAAATGAAACTGATATATGAATCCAGTCTGCATGTCCTTTGTATTATTGCTCTTCCAGTTCTGACCAGTAGATGATGCTGTTTACAGTCTGAGTGTTTAAAGATCTGAACTGAACTTACTAACTTCTATCTGTCTGTTCTCAAGCCCTTTTCTCTTCCAGCCCTTCCAACCAAACCACACTGAATGAATAAAGCTAAGCATTGGTGCTCAAGATCTTAATGACACACAGTCAATCATTAATATTGCAGCAAAAACTCAGAAACATGCAAATAAAACTCACTGTGCAAAACTCATTTCTGTTTTATACAGTGGATTATGATCTTTTGAAATCAATGTCTGACTGAACTACTTTACAACTGCAAGACTGTTTGATTGATTGAATAAATAGCAGATTTCTGTAATGTTTTGCAGCATAAGGAACTACAGTCAGATGATTCTGTGAAATATGCAAAACATGGACATAAAACATCAGCAAACAGACAAATGTGGGATCCTGATGTATCCATGAAGACAAATAAACTACTACAACACAATTCACATTAGTTAAAAACTCAAATGTACTGCAGTAACGGACAGTACCTTGACTGAGTCCAGAGTGAACGAGGGACATCAGCACTAAAAGCAGAAGAAACAGATATGAAGCTTTTCCATTCATTCAACACAATGTAAATCACACACTGAAACATGTCTAGAGTTTATTCTACATGAACTGAAAGTGTTTCTCTGTTGTGATGATCATTCAGGGGAGAACTGATGGATTATTCTCCAGCATTCAACATCATCACACACGATGACGTCACAGGACTCGTGAACTGATAAGAGTCGATTCAGTGATTCACTGATCCACTGTTTGATTCACTGATTCACTGTTTGATTCACTGATCCACTGTTTGATTCACTGATTCACTGTTTGATTCACTGATTCACTGTTTGATTCACTGATTCACTGTTTGATACACTGATTCACTGTTTGATTCACTGATTCACTGTTTGATTCACTGATTCACTGTTTGATTCACTGATTCACTGATGCTCAACAATAAAACAGCAGTTTGAACCACTGAGCTTCACAACACACAACATTAAATGACATTATACTCATCAATAAATGTGATGTCAGTGTATTTCTGTAACTCTCTTCATAGTTCTTCTTGTTCTCTTGTTTTGTGTTTTTTTAAGTTTTGTATTTTCTTTAATATTTTTTTTTTTGCTCCCTATTGAATTTTGCCTGTATAACATGTTCCTGACCCTAACATGAAAGACACTATTAAAAATGTATTAATAATATAGAATCATGCAGCTTTCACACCACTACAATACATTATATCATAAAGATACACTTTATGAATAAAGACACTTGCATACACATGTTAAAAAAGACAATATTAACATGAATGTGATTAACGTTTCACATCACTGATTCTTCACTGGAACAGAACAAGCTTCAGAACCAAATCAGGCCAAAGTGTTTGAGACACGACATCACTTCCTGTTTGACGTCGGCACCATCAACTTCATTGTGACTTTATAGTGGCTGCAAAAATAATTTGGACACTTAGTGTGTTTCACATATAGTACACTTTAATTTAATTACTTCTTTTTTTTTTTCTTTTTTTTTGGTGCTTGGGATTTATCATGGATTCACTTCGAATTTTACTTTTTTGTATTGTTGTATTTTCTTTTTTTTAAAGAAATAACAGTTTTGAATATCCGTGCACACCCCTAATTGTGACTTTATAGTAAAATAATGTGGATATAGTAGCCTACAGCTGAAATTAACCACAACCAGAAAGAAAACCTGCTGCAAGTGACCTCATGCTTCTGGTCTAAGAGTATTTTCACACCTCGTGTGTTTCAGCACTTCAAGAGCTCTCGCCTCGGCAGAAATAATTCATATATCAACACTAAATGATCTCAGTTCCTCCTAAAAGGACCCAAAAACAAACCATATTCAGACCCCAGTATGTTAATGTGTTGACCGCTCACAGTCTCTCAAACAAACTAGTGTGAAAAAGCCCTTAAACCACATTAAACATGTATCAATATATTTGCTATGCAAATAAATAAAGCTCAAGTACAGTTTTCAATTGTCAAAATAAAATGTATTAGCGTTGCTAAAATATGAATAAATAAATATGTTTAAAAGGACAACAAAAGTCTGAGATACTGATTGTCCAGCATTGGTGGAACATGTTCATATGTCGACGTCATGAACTTGTTCTGGAAACCTGAGGTTCTCTTACGAGAGGTTCTCTCGTATTGCGTAAGTTTAGCTTACGCTACGGGTAAAGTCATCTTTTCTCGAGATATGAAGCAAAAAATTATCCTTAATTTTTATATCTTGTCAACGCAGTGCGGCAGCAAGCAGACCTAGAGCAGGCAATCTAGCGTGCTCATAGGCTGCTCTGCGGCAACTGCAGCAGCCTATCACTGAGCCCTTGGCGTGACGTCACGCCCAATGAGCGCGAGCAGCGCGCCTACGCGTCACGGCCCGAGGCAGGGCGTGGCAGAGGGTATAAATATGGGCTGAGAGGCTGCTTTCACTGATTTTTGTCTCTTCAGCGAAGCTCTAGGCATCGCTGATCTCTGAGGAAGCCGCCGTTGAAACCAGCGCCTTGCAAGCCGAGGATTCTGCCTGAGGAAGCCGGCCGCCTTCGCCGCCTTCAGCTATCCCTGCCTGCTTCGCTATCCGGCGAGCGAATGTGTGTGTGTTGTGTGCTCGCCCCGCGACACACTTTGCATCTAAAGAGCGCGAGGCGTTGTTTCAAATGCCTCGCTCATCCTGTGGCTCGTGCAGAGCCACGCTCAGCGACGGAGACCGCCTTGTGATTGCGCTCTCTGCCTGGCCTTCTACCCGGGCGGCTGCGTACAGCGAGCCGGGTATGACAGCTGAGCGCTCGCCGGAGCCCCTCCCGCGAGCCTCGCTCTCTCCTTCTCCCCCGCCCTTCACCGACGCGCAGCGGCCGGCCATTGCCCGCACTGCCGTCGCCTCAGGGGACGAAGCAGATGACGTCAGACCCCTCTGTCAAGCCGCGCAACGGCGCCGCTCACAAGGGATGTCAGAAACGGACGGTCTCGGGCTATAGCTTCCTTTACGTTACAAGAAAGCTACCCCCCCGTCACTGGCTAAAGGAGAGTAGAGTGTTAGCGGACTAACCTCCATTCCTGACATATTTCTCAGTCCCCTCCTAAGCTCAGGCGACTGGAAATACATATATTGCAGTAACGAGCCTGTTTTTATGCACGCACGCCTGCAAACTAACGCTACGCAAAACATGACGACGCTCGCCCTTCCTGCGCTCTCCCCCTCTGTTCGAGCCGCGCAAACGCGCCGCTCACAAGGGATGTCAGAAGTAGGCGGTCACGGGCTGGCTTCCTTTACGTTATAAGAAAGCTACCCCGCGTCTCGGTCGTGCGCGTCACCTACCGGCCACCTCCATTTCTCAGTCCCCTCCTAAGCTACAGGCGACTAGAAATATCTATGTTGCAGTAAACGAGCCTGTTTTCATACACGCACGTCTGCAAACTAACGATGTCACAGCACATGATGACATCTTCCCGCTCTCTCTCCCTTTGTCCGAGCCGCGCAACCGCGCCGTTCTCAAGGGATATCAGAGCGGACGTCACGAGCACCGGCGAAAAGAGGAAGTCCCACCCAGGTCGGACTAAACTCCGTTCCTGACATATTTCTCAGTCCCCTCTAAAGTTCAGGCGGCTGGAAATACTAATACTGCAGTAAACGAGCCTGTTTAATACACGCGCGCCTGCAAACAAACGCCGAAACGAAACACGACGCTCTGTCATATGCTCGCGCTAACTAAGAGCTTATGTGTGCCCCTGTGGCTCAGTGGCAGAACACTAGGCTCCCGCGCGGGGGACCCGAGTTCGAATCCGACTCTGGCGGCAGATAAATATATATATATTTTTTTTCTGCTGGCTTCTCCGAGCTCGCGGCAGCTTTCTTACATACAGAAAGTGAACCCGCATCTCGCACCCTCCCGCTCACAGGATGGTGCTTGAGTATTTATGAGCGTCTAAACATATGAGCCATCAAAGCATTCGCTCTATCAGTTTCCTATAACGCCAATGGTGTTATAAGTGTAGAATATGTGCCCACTCCCACGTGCTCACTGCTACACACAAACACGGTCTCCCCGGTAACGCTCACAGAGCGCACTCTCATAGCGGGCATGCGCCGCTCGAGTGCTAAGCGTAGAGAATGTGCCCACAATTCTGTGCCCACACCTACCCACTGCCCGCTCTGTTACACAGTTACCCCGGGTTGCAGATCCTCCAAAGCTCACAAACATTCCGGCTCTGGCCGAAGGTGTCATAAGTGTAGAAAATGTGCTCACCACTACACACAAACACTATCCCCATGGTAACACGCTCAGAGCGCACTCTCATAAAGCGGACACACGCTCGAGTACCAAGTGTAGTAAATGTGCCCACAACCCTGTGCTCACAACTACCCGCTGCTTGCTCTGCCACTCAGTTACCTCGGGTTACAAAGCTCCCAAACACTGGCCGTGTTATAAGTGTAAACTCTGCGCCCGCTCACGAGCACGCGCACCCACTTTCAGACATGACAACCCCCACGCCGCTCTCGCGCCAGGGGTGTTTAGCAGCAAAACGCGCTCCATCCGTAGCGATCGAGCCATCATATGCTGTACAGCCAGTCAGCACTGTTTTCCAGCCCCCGTGTTCGAGCACTGGCGGCGCGTCGCCGCCCCATCCTCTCTGATACAGGTTCCCCATCCCGCTCAGCGCGGCGATCTGAACCCAGAGACCATTCGACCCCTAGCTATGCGTGCAAAAGCATGGGAAGCTATTCAGGGCGCGTCAGAATGGGTGCTGAATACTATATAACACGGCTATTCGCTTCAATTCGCTCGTCGCCCCCCGCGCTTTCTAGCGCAGACGGAGACAAAAGTGACTTTAGAAGCAGCGCACCTGCTTCAAGCACAATTAGCGAAGCTGCTGCGCAAAGGGACTATAGAACAGGTTTATCCTTCTCTGAGCGAGTCGGGCTTTACAGCCGTTACTTCCTCGTACCCAAGAAGGACGGAGCGCTGAGACCTATTTTAGATCTGAGACATTTGAACAAAGCTCTCATGAGACGGCCGTTCAAAATGATCACAACCAGACAAATCCTCGCGCAAATTCGCCCGGGAGACTGGTTCATCTCTCTCGATCTAAAGGACGCATATTTTCAGATTCAGATAATACCCCGTCACAGGCCATTCTTGAGATTCGCCTTTGACGGTCGGGTATATCAGTACACCGTCCTGCCGTTCGGTCTATCTTTAGCACCCCGTACATTTACGAAGTGCATGGACGCGGCTCTCTCTCCCCTGAGGAGACAAGGAATGCGGATACTGAATTATCTGGACGACTGGCTAGTCCTCGCGCAGTCAGAGGCAGAGCTTTTGTCTCACAGAACAGCGCTTCTCAGCCATCTGGAATGCTTGGGTCTCTCGGTCAACTGGACCAAGAGCTCATTACTGCCCCGCCAGTCGACTTCCTTTCTCGGAATAGAACTGGACTCGGTGGCTATGACGGCCAGATTGTCAGAGCAGCGCGCGCGCCGCATTCGACATCTCGCCGCGTCTTTCCAGACGGGCAGTCAGGTTCCGCTGAGGACATTCCAGCGAGTCCTGGGGCATATGGCCTCAGCTGCAGCAGTGCTCCAGCTGGGCTTACTGCGCATGCGCCCGCTTCAACGCTGGCTGAAAGCGCGAGTGCCTCACCGAGCCTGGACGGCCGGCCGCTTACGAGTCAGAGTGGATCATGGCTGTGTTTCAGCCCTGCAGCCCTGGCTAGCAGCCGAATGGTATCGCACGGGAGTGACGATGGGAGTTGTCTCGCACCGGAAAGTTGTCTCGACAGATGCGTCCAACCTAGGTTGGGGAGCGCTATTAGAGGGCAGACCGGTCTATGGCCCTTGGTCAGACCAGGAGAGTCACCTTCATATAAACTGTCTAGAGATGCTGGCGGTCGAGAAAGCGCTCAAGCACTTCCTCCCATACCTACAGGGCCACCATGTACTAGTCCGCACGGACAACATGTCAGTGGTAGCCTATGTGAACCGTCAGGGCGGTGTCAGATCCAAAACACTCTGCGCCCTGGCGGAACGCCTCCTTGTGTGGGCTCAGCACTCACTGCGCTCGCTGAGAGCCGCGCATGTGCCGGGTCTCCTGAACGAGGGTCCAGACAGACTGTCCAGGGACAATGTTCCCCTGGGGGAGTGGTCTTTGCATCCCCAAACAGTCCAGTCACTGTGGCGCCGTTTCGGCAGAGCGGAAGTCGACCTCTTTGCGTCAAAAGACAACGCGCACTGCCCACGGTTCTTTTCCAAGAGCGAGGACGCGCTGGCCCAAACCTGGCCCAGCGGCCCGCTTTACGCTTTTCCCCCTGTCTCTCTGCTGCCACAAGTCATCGGGAGAATCAGGGAAGCGCGCCACACGGTGCTCCTCATAGCCCCGTATTGGGAGAATCAAACGTGGTTCCCAGATCTAATACGGCTGGCGGACACACCCCCCTGGCCGATACCGGTGAGAAGAGACCTTCTCTCTCAAGCCCGCGGCTCGATCTGGCATCCTCATCCAGAGCGCTGTCTCTGCATGTATGGATAGTCAACGGATACCCGTTGACTTGCCAATAGGGGTTGTGAACACGATCACACAGTCTAGAGCTCCCTCTACGAGACGGCTCTACACATCTAAATGGTCTGTGTTTAATAAATGGTGCACCGCCCAAGGGCTGGATCCACAAACATGGGAGGTGTCGCGTGTGCTTTGTTTCCTCCAAGAGCTGTTGGACATGGGCAGGTCCCCCTCCACGCTCAAAGTATATGTTGCGGCCATATCAGCTTTTTCCGACTCGGCGCTGGGCCGCGCATTAGGGAGGAATGAGTTCATTATCCGCTTCCTTAGAGGAGCTAGGAGGATGAACCCCCCGCGACCCCCCTCGGTTCCTATTTGGGATCTTTCCCTGGTCTTAGAGGCCATGAAAGCGCATCCCTTTGAACCCATGGAAACTGTGGATATGAAATACCTCACGCTCAAAACCGTTTTTCTGATAGCCCTGTCTTCAGTCAAACGTGTGGGTGACCTGCATGCGTTATCAGTTAACGCGGCATGTCTCGAGTTCGGACCTAATGACTCTAAAGTCATTCTCAAACCGAGACACGGTTATGTCCCCAAAGTGTTGGGCACACCCTTCAGAGCACAGGTCATTTCTCTCTCAGCTTTGCCGGCTACCGGCAGCGAAGTTGACAGTAATCTCCTTTGCCCTGTCAGAGCGCTGAGAAATTACATTACGCGCTCCGCCGCCATGAGGCGCTCGGAGCAGCTTTTCGTTTCGTTTGGTGGGTGCACCAAGGGTCTCGCCGCCTCGAAACACACTCTGTCCAGATGGATAGTGGACGCTATTGCAGCTGCTTATGCGTCTAAAGACCTGCAATGCCCTTTGGGCATCAGAGCCCACTCTACTAGAGGCATGGCCTCGTCATGGGCTTGGACTAGCGGAATTTCTATTCATGACATTTGTACGGCGGCGGGCTGGGCCTCCCCGTCTACATTTGTTAGATTTTACAATCTAGAAGTTCCCGCCCTGCAGGCTAAACTTTTATCAGTCTAAATCTCGCGTAGGCCGGCCCACTTCTGTGCGCGGGCTACTGCTGTTTGATTTAGCCCTCCTGGTTGAGCTGTACAATATAAGGGTTGGTTAGTCAGACCGGCCGCGCCGTTCTGTTCCCCCTACTATGTGCTTATGTACTTGCGCTAGCCATATCATTGGCCGCCTGGCTCACACTCTCGTGTTCCCCGGGCTTCCCTGGGACTCATTCAGTGGATGCCGGGCGCGCACGGCGTTGACAAGGGAGTTCCCGTAGCGTAAGCTAAACTTACGCAATACGAGAGAACCTCTCGTAAGAGAACGTACTCGGTTACCTAACGTAACCTCTGTTCTCTCTAGAGAGGGAACGAGTATTGCGTAACCCGCCGTGCTCGCGCCACGAGCTCACTCGCTTCTGCGACAAAAACCAGTGAAAGCAGCCTCTCAGCCCATATTTATACCCTCTGCCACGCCCCGCCTCGGGCCGTGACGCGTAGGCGCGCTGCTCGCGCTCATTGGGCGTGACGTCACGCCAAGGGCTCAGTGATAGGCTGCTGCAGTTGCCGCAGAGCAGCCTATGAGCACGCTAGATTGCCTGCTCTAGGTCTGCTTGCTGCCGCACTGCGTTGACAAGATATAAAAATTAAGGATAATTTTTTGCTTCATATCTCGAGAAAAGATGACTTTACCCGTAGCGTAAGCTAAACTTACGCAATACTCGTTCCCTCTCTAGAGAGAACAGAGGTTACGTTAGGTAACCGAGTACGTTATTCTGACACACGTGTGAACTGACATCATACAACAACTAAATATGAAGTTCAGGCGAACTGGTTAAAAATAACTGAAACGTGTCTCAGAAAAGAGAAGTTAGTTCTGAGAAAAGCTCTACTTTGTTTGATAAACTGTTAGTTTGAAAAATGAAATTGAATTGGCCAAATACATTTTGCAGTTATTTCTCAATAAGAGAGTCAGAGAGAAAGAGAAGTGATAGAGAAGATGAGTGTGTGTTCGGTCTCTGTTCTCAAACTCTCTGAGTCTCTGATGGAGAGATTATTTAAAGATACAGCATCATTCAACACTAACTCACATCAACACAAATACATCTGATTTATCTCAACTACTTGAAATAGGAGGAAAGATATTACAACAAAACTAAGCAAAAGTACATGTACACATTGCCTCCATCTTTCACACGCATTATCACACAGATAAATGCATCATAAACCTCTTCATCTGATCAACACGTAACATCATCACATAAGATCTGGGGCCGTATTCACAAAGAATTTTAAGGCTAAAAGTAGCTCCTAACTGGCGAATTTAGGAGCAACAATACTGATGGTTGTGGATCTTGTGAGGGATGCAATAACAGCGCCAACTAATCGCAACAACCCAATCAGTGCCAAATTTCCCTTTTATTATGTTTTTTTTTTCCCCCAGCACCAACTGGGCCAGCAGCAGTAACTGATCCTGCATCCAGTTGGGCTTTCTTTTCCGTTTTGGCGAGTTCATAATCCACCGTCATTCAACTATTTCAATAGGAGCAACATTGCCTTGCTTTAAGTAGTCTATTTAGGCTAATAGGATGTCAATTAACCAAGCAAGTGTTAATGCAAGTGTCGTTTTTCATTATTAGGCAAGTGGCGGTTTTCATTAGGGTATTAGGCTACCTTGATTTAATTTAATTTAATTCACGACTTTTCTCTCTCTCTGCCTTTTTAGAATTACACTTCACTGGGGCCTGCACAAACATGTCATTATATATGCATTTCGATGACATTACTATTATTATTTTGTGTAGGACACAGACATATTTAGATGTCATAATTCCATGATTTGGTGTGTCTGTGTAATGTTCTGCATGATGACCCTGTCATCTAACAACCAATCACCGTGATCATTGCGAGGAAGCTCGTGCATGAGAACTGACGTCATCCATAGCAACGAAGACTCACTCTTAGTTTAGGAGTTGTCATTTTTCCTTACTAAGAGTAGGTCTGAAAGGCGTTGTGAATAACTTTTAAGAGAAAACTCCTAGCTAAAATCTTTTAGTGTGATTTAGGAGTACTCCTAGTGGTAAGATAAAATTCTTTGTCAATACAGCCCCTGATCAATAAATAATTCTAAGCAAAAATACAAGCACACATTGCCTCCATCTTTCACACGCATTATCACACAGATAAATGCATCATAAACCTCTTTATCTGATCAACACGTAACATCATCACATACGATCTGATAAATAAATAATACAATAAGCAGTGAGACTGTGGATTCATAGACTCTCCTACACAACACTCATTATTATATCCCATCTTCAGCTGAATACAATGCATTAGAAACAGAATAAAGTAAAGAATATGATCAAATACTCACAGATGAGAGGCAGTGCACTGGAGGCCATACTGTCACATTAATAGACTGTGTTAACAGCGCTGAGTGTTAAACACACACTTCCTGTGTTAGAAAGAAGAGATGAGGGAGGAGGAGACAAAACTACACACAGAAATACACAGATAAAGGAAAGAGAGATCCAGTCTAAGATATTTAGCTACTCATTTATTCAAGTTGTCACAGCTCTGTTCATCTACTTGAAAATCATATTTTCCAGGGGCCGTATTCACAAAGCATTTTATCTTACCACTAGGAGTACTCCTAATTCGCACTAAAAGATTTTAGCTAGGAGTTTTCTCTTAAAAGTTATTCACAACGCCTTTCAGACCTACTCTTAGTAAAGAAAAATGACAACTCCTAAACTAAGAGTGTGTCTTCGTTGCTATGGATGACGTCATTACTCATGCACGAGCTTGACTGAAGTGACAACCTTGATTGGCTGATGATTGTAACGCGGGAATGATTCCAAACACCTCCCCTACGATGATGAGTGACAGGTCTGAGAATGCGTGCGCTACACAAGTAGTGCGAAGGACGGAAGATGATGAATAACTGAATAAATAGCCTAAATGAATAAAGAGTAAGGCAAAACAAATAGCATAGTAGCCTAATGAAACATGGATTGATGCAATATCTTTGCAACATTATTGAATTAATCTGTCACTATATGCCTCTGCCTACGTTTGCAAAGAGAAGAACATTTTAATTTGATTCACAATGAAACATTACAATTAGTTTACATGCAATGAGTAGAGTTTTGGTTGTTGTTGGTGGCGTTATTGCATCCAATGCAAAATTGTTCCCTCGCGATTGGAAGCTCCTGTAGCTGTATTCATCCCGCATACGCATTTCAAAACATTGCAACGTGAAATGCCACAAAAAGCGGTTTGTGAATAGGTCTTAGTGAGTTAGGAGTCCTCTCGACTTCTTTTAAGCTGTCCCAGACTTAAGGCCAATTTATACTTCTGCGTCGAGTGTACGCCGTAGTGTACGTCGTAGGGTACGCACGTAGGCGACGCCGTCGTGAGCATTTATACTTCTGCGAATGTCTGTGTTGCTCTGCAGTTACACCGCCGAAACGCTAGTTGGTGCGGGTGGGTTTTAATGTTCCAGTTCCACTGTGTTTACATTCCTCGCGGCTGTTTTGAGTTTAGGTTTCTACGAGCAATGGCGACTGAAGGAGTCATACAGATGGCTGTATTTCCGCACTTCTTCAAGCAATCTCTCGGTCACTTGGTCTGTTTCCATGGCTCTTCACTGATCTTCGGAATTTAAAAATGGCGGGCGGGCGGTGCAGAGTGCAGAAGATCATTCCGGAAATGCGTAGGAGGAAACGCGATGCTACCCAGCCGACCAATCACAGATCTTGCGGTCCGCGTCGCTGCGACGCGTAGTTACATTTTTGAGGAGGTGCGCGTCAGGGTACGGCGAAGGGTACGACGTATGGTACACGTCAATGCGTATGCTACGCCGTACCTTCTACGCGAACCCGACGCAGAAGTATAAATTGGCCTTTAGGTGCTACTTTTAGGGCTAAAATGCTTCGTGAATTACTCTTAGTAAAAAAAATTAGGAGTCCTAAAGTTACGAGTGACACGCCCATTATTTTTAGGAGTTGCTCCTAAATTCGGCAGTTAGGAGCTACTTTTAGCCTTAAAATTCTTTGTGAATATGGCCCCAGATCAGTTCTGATGGAGATTGTTCTCACTGTTATTGTGTTCGTTCACACAGTCACACACAGAAGACAGACAGTGATTAAAGTGAAATCACCACATGACATCTAATGTGTGTCTAATGTAACTCTACAACATATCAGTGAATGAAATATACAGCCTTTTATATCATAAAGTGTCGTTCCATAAAAGCTAAAATGCTGCTGGTCAAAGGTGTTTTCTGTTCCTCAGCGCTTCGGCTCTCAGTATAACAGGCCTCGACTCGATGGATCTGAAGAAATGGTTGGAGAAACAGAATCACAAAAGGCCAGAGCTTCTTTAAGTTAGGGTTAGGGTTAGTAGTAGTAAGTTAATAAAGTTAATAGGGCCCTTTTGGAAAATGAGTCCTGACCTTTAAAAAGTTTCCTTAATGTGTGTTAACAGACCCTGAATCTGGAGAACATTAGGACCCTGAAACACACAAGCTGTCAAACATACATCACAATCCCTGTTGCTGATAAAGTGGATGCATTTGAAATAGCTTGTTTGTTTAATAAAGCTTGTTTTACATGAGGATTGAATAAACAAGTAATCTAATGTCATTCAAATCTGGCAGAATCTGCATATTTTCCATCCTTTTTTATTTTATTAAAAACATTCTTTCTGTAATATGAGATAAAAATCTTCGTCATGAAAGTGTTTTCTTCCTATTTCACATAATTTGCAGTAATTTGTCAACATTTAAAGCCCAGTGTGATTGTTTCTAAGAAAGTAAACAAAGATATTCATTATAAAATATTTAACTTATCTTTTACTATATTCATTTCAAATGATCAGAGACTCAATATGAACTCATATGTACAAATGAACTGATAATTGTCCACAACAAGATGGCACGATGTTGATCTCAGGCAGCAAACTACCTTTTTGGACCCGACACTGCTCCTTTAATTATTTTTTTTTTTTAATAATAATAATATAATAATAAAAGTAGTGCTGTCAAACGATTAAAATATTTAATCGCGATTAATCGCATTAATGTCATAGTTAACTCGCGATTAATCGCACATTTTTATCTATTCTAAATGTCTCTTGATTTCTTTTTGTCCCATTATTTTTTTCTAATTTTAATGCTCTTATCAACATGGAAAAGTGGATCGGCTTGCTTTGTGCAAATGTTTTTTTTTATTGAAAACAACATTGGCATATACTGTAGTGTTCAATTTGACACATTCTCACTTGGAGCAAATAATCTCTCACACAATGTAACACTGTCCATCAATAAAAGGGTGAAAGAAATACTGACGAGGTCCTGATTTTGACGAGGGGCGGAGAATTCGCATCAGCTGTGTGTGCTTGGCCAACAAGTGGTATTTCAGACTGGACGTGCTGCGAAGCCTGCGATGATAGCTCAGTTCACAACGACAAAACACACAGATCACTTTGGTCTTGTCAATTGAACCATTTGGCCACTTTTTTAAAATTAAACTTTCCATTCAGAATCTTATTTGGCATCCATTTCGGCGTCTCGCGCTCATCATTCATCCACTCAAAACGTAATGTTAAAGGCGCGCACTGGACGAGAAGCGAAGCGCAGATTCGAACACATTATATTCTCTATGAGTGTACACCACACCGGCGGCGCCATTCGGCGTTTTTATTGCTGGCCATAAACTGAGAAAGTGCGCGTCCGATGTGCGATACAAGTTGTCCTAGACGCGGCTTCTCGTCCGGCCGGCTCGCAAGCCCAAACAAGTGTGTGCGGCGTGCCTGTTGTTTTGTTTTCGGTCTAGCTAGATCCGGTGGTGTTGTAGTTTTACTAACGTTACTAGTTGTTGCAAAAGCATGTGAAAAAAAAACTACAAAGTTTGTTAGGCGTTAATCGCGCGATAAAGAAATTGACGCCGTTAAAATGGTTTTGCGTTAACGCCGTTAATAACGCGTTAATTGACAGCCCTAAATAAAAGATATATAATATCAGCTGACATGTCTGTTCGGTGAAATGAGTGTGTGTGAACAAGTTAGTGTGTGTGAGTGTGTGTGCATGTGTGAGTGTGTGTGAGTTAGTGAGCGTGTCTGTGCGTGTGTGTGTGTGTGTGTGTGTGTGTGTGTGTGTGTGTGTGCGAGTGAATTACTGTATGTATGTGTGTGTGCAACCGCCAGGAACACCCTAGCAAACACCAAAAATTCCTTAGCAACCGCCTAGCAACACCATAGAAACCACCCAGAACACCCTAGCAACCACCTAACAGCATAGCAACCACCTAGTAACACCATAGCAACCACCCAGAACACCCTAGCAACCACCTAACAGCATAGCAACCACCCAAAATTCCTTTGCAACCACCTAGTAACACCATGGCAACCACCCAGAACACCCTAGCAACCGCCTAACAGCATAGCATCCACCCAGAATACCCTAGCAACCACCCAGAATACCCTAGCAACCACCCAGAACACCCTAGCAACCACCTAATTTAAACTACTTTGTGATTGGTTGGACACATTTTATGATGAATATATTATCAGGGACCCCCAAGCTCCCAAAAAATTGGGTGAACTTTTTTTCCCTCACAAAATAACAATTCATGCCATTAGAGGGTTAAAACCCTGTTCATTTATTCTCTAAAAGGATAGTAGTGGGAAAGGATAGTTAAGAAGTGACATCTCTCATCACTTCTAGACAACCCTTTCTCACTGCCCTCCTTTTAGAGAAGAAATTGACATGGTTTTGGATTTCTAAAAAAGGGAAGTCAATGAAAATGAAAGACATTCTGTGAATCTTTGATCTTGTGATGATATTTTGAGGTTTATGAAACTAAAGATGCAGATCATGCATAAAAGTTTACTCTACTCTGGTTAAAACCACAGAGCAGAAACAGAGCAGAAGTCAAACCACGACTATGAGCTCAACTCTTTTATTAGGCCTGAAGAAATAGTTTGGCTGTTGAAAGCACAATCATCTTTAAGTGTCCGGAAAGAGACTTGTTCAGTAGATATTTGAGAATAACCCGTTTATTTGTCACCACATATCTCAGATATTAGCAGTTGTTTGTTTTGTTTTTTACAACAACAACAAAAAAAGTACAAATAGATCCTCACCTCTTTTACAGTGCATCATCATGTATTTGTGGATAATATGTGCGATTCACATTAAAAAATAACAACACATAAAACAATAATTTGCTCACTTAACACATGCAGCTTTCCTGGTACAAGATACACAACAAAACAATTTCCGGTAACAGTCAATATAGACATTTTACATCCTTAAAGCCTTTCCGTCTCTTAGACATAGAGCCAAATAATACACACCTCGCTCCGCTCACCAAGGGTGCAAACATGGAACCCAGTCACATGAATGACCTGACTGTGAATGCATTACCTCTAGTGGCCTCCAGTGGCAACTTACACAGACTAATAAGTGTTTTAAAATAGACACATGATGAATATTTAAAGAAATACAGACATGAGATTCATAATTAAAGAAAAAACAAACTTGCTGTGTCATACATTAGAGTAAACCGTAAACAGTTTTTCTGTCTGTGAATCTGTCTGGGCTTCATGCATATTATGTTGTTTACAACTTTAAAATGTACCTCAAGAACGAATACTTTGGCAATTAAATTACACCAAAACACAGATGAAATATACATCATCAATACACACACACACACACACACACACACACACACACACACACACACACACACACACACACATCAATATAAACATCAAAGCATAAAGATAATATATAGGCTACAATACAACATCAGTCTAAAGACGTGACAATCTCCTATCATTAGCCTTACAAGCTAAGGCACAATAACGGCAAAACTATATATTAGACAAGTACATATAATCGCTACAAGGATCAAATATAATGTAGGCCTACTTACTTTGCATTGACGCACAACACCAGTGAAACCCAGGGGGGCAATCTTTCAGAAAAAACTGAAGCTTCCCCGGCCGCCGCCATTGATTAGCGGACCATCACCTGCTGTTAGCATCCCATTGACTCCCATTCATTTTGGCGTCACTTTGACGTAAGATACAAGGTAATGGAGCCTTTTATACATTGTCGTGTTTCTTTAGAAATAAATAATGGAAAATGGATTGTACGAGCAGTACGCGGTACGCTCAGCCATCAGGAAGTGAGAGCTTCTAATTTACTTCACTTTTCTCTGTTGAATCCAATGGGGTCGCTGTGCCCATTTCTTTTACTGTCTATGGTGAAACCACACATTATGTGCATGTAATTATATTATAATACATGGGGAAGTTCAGCTGAAAGACTGTGGGTTGGAGATGTTCGCCTGAACGCTGATTGGCTGCTGAGAGTTGTATACTAAAGACTGAAACTAAAGACTTTAACAGTCATATTCGCACTACAAGCAGCTGCTAAAGTGACTACATCTTCAGTGAGCCGAAAGAAGCCTCTGCAACATGTGAAAATGTAAGTGATGTGTTTTGCTGTAAATCTAATTTCAGTTTTCTCCCACCCATGGCCTCTGAAAAGTTAGACCCACTATATAAGAACGGCTGCTTTTGGAAACAACCCACAACATTCTGTGACTTCCGCTATACACAAATCCGGCGAAACACGAAGTAAAGCAGCGCCGCCATTACTGCGTGCCTTGCTACTAAGGAAGTAGGGGAAGTAGCGTGTTGGTCCCGTAGGCGGCTGTAGCAGATGTAGCTGTACGAAATGTTATTTTTATCTATTCATCTTTAATTTTGTACAGTAGCCCTGCTGTATGGCTACAACACTTCCCTCGGCCGGCCATGCAGTCACACACTACTTCGAGAACTTTGCAGTTTTGGTACATTATGGTACGAGTTCACTGCCTGTGAAAACCTCATGACACCTTTTAATGTGATGAGCTCATCTGTGAAGGTATGCAGTATCTGGCCAATCCATCCGGAGCTCATGTAATTCTGACCTTCAATCAATGCCCTGTAGTTTAGGTTCTGAAGCTCGCATGCCAGATGATTAATAAAATAATCTTGAATACCTGTAAGCTGCCAACTCTCACGCTTTCACCGTGAGACACACGCAATTAACACTTTTCACACACTCTCACACCACACATCCATTTTCTCACACACAGAAAAATCGCGAGGCAAAGAGGACACGGAGACCGACAGACTAGACAGAGCAGGTTAATTATGATATATAAAAAAAGCTCTGCTCTCAGATTCTGTCAATTTTATTATGAAATTTAAACAATAAATACCGTTTTGGCGTTTGTAAATGTGACGTGACAGATCCCTAGCGGCACGTGAACCGATCATCTCAACTTAATAGTAAATAAACACGAATGAACAATGTGAAAAGAAACAGTACAACTTACCGAAATGTATAGGCCTATTCATCATACATAATATCGATCAATCAGTGTTTTTTTTTTTAACCGCGGAAAGGGTCAATAAAACAGATGGAGAACAATTATGTCACATATAACATTTACCTCAGGAAAGCCATTTAATGACCATAATAGTTTATAGCATGTTAGTTGGCTAGAAAAAAAGAGCTATAGAGAGTATTTTGCTAAATATGTGTACTATATTACATATTTATTATATTTTTACTTATATCATTAAATAAAGTTGTTATTATAATAAAAAATAAAAAACGCATTATATTTCATTTGAGTTATTTTTAACCTTAAATAATACTGCCAGCTGATAAGGCTCTCTGTATGTTTAACTTACAGCATTAGGTGAGATTTTTTTTTCTTGAGAAAAATTAACGCCTATCTTGTGAACCTAATATTTATCCAAATTAGTCAATATTAAATCAAATCACAAGAATTGAACTGAATTGAAATCCTGAAATTTGTTTCAAGCAATAATAAAAAAACGTACCATACCAGAAATTGTACCATAATATAAACATTGTAACATGTTGTCACTAAACCTAATAAAATTCAGTTTTTTTCAGACAATCACAATATTTAAGCCCCAGGATCCGCTTTCATTGAAATGTCATTAGAGGGCACCAGCAAGTGTCACACGTCACACTTCGCAGGCACACAGTAAAGCCTTGTTTATACTCGACGCGTCCGCATGAGCGCGAAGGTGCGCGCGGCAAAAATGATGTCATTGCGGTGTGGGCGGTCGTGCGCTTTGGGTTCGCAAGACCCCATTTCGCCTGGCGGTGTGCGCGACATTTTTTGTAACAACGCGCGCGGCGCCGCATCCGAAGATGAACGACTTTGAGCCGAATCTGGCCGAGCTCGAACTTCTCACCACACCGGCACCCAGTTTGCACGTCTAAATTAGTTGCTTACATTTAACAAATGAGCATGCAATAGCATAAAAAAGTGTTTTTAATGAACATAAGGTCCATGTTTAATAAAAATGTTCACGAAACTTAATGAAATGTTTAGTGAAATTAGAAAATATAAGAGATTGTTAATTTATTTATATTGTATACATTCTCATATCCATATATTTTGTAAATTGTCACTAGTAATAATCTCAGGGTTTACTGGGTTTTACACGATTCTTCTTGTAGTGTGGTATAGGCGGATCTTTTGTGACGTCATTGTTTATGTTTGTCGCGTTGCATCATGGGAATCGTGTGGCAGGAAACACCGCTAGATACCTCTAGATACCTGTAATTTGATTGTTTTGCACGTTTGGAGGAGGATTTAGAGAAGAGGATGGTTCACTCTTGCTGTGTGGTCGAGTACGGCTCGTTGGGGGCCTGATAAAAAGTTTTTTCGAATTCCCTCCGAAAAGGATCGTGAAAAACGAAAGAAATGGTTGCGTGCAATTAAGCGATTGAACCTGGACGCTCCGAAGAAAGCCTGGATTCCTGCAGCTAACGTTACTGATCGAGTTTGTGAGGCTCATTTTGTTCATGGTAGGCCTAAGTCTTAGTGACTATGTATTTATAGAAGATTGAATAAAAAAAATAATAAAACTGAGTCAAATCAACCGAGTCATATGTTTTCGCGTTCTGATTCAGGTGTCCCAAACCGCGATCCACAGCACCCAGACTATGTTCCTCACATCAAAATGGGCTATTCTGGATCGCAAAACTTAAAAGCAAAAGAAAAGGCTGTTCTAACCTCTGCTTTTAGCACGATCACTGCTTTCTGTTTGGCAGAAAAGATTGACCCAACTTTTCGAAAAAACTAAATAATAATAGGCCTCCAGACTTTTGAAAGCCTTTAATCTTTCATGAGTGAAGGGTCCAGGGGTTTCTATTAAATAAGAATAAATGTCTCCCCAGCAGATTGGTGGCCAAGACACGGGCGAGTCGGACCAACGTTTTTTGTCATCCCAGATCTCATATGGGCTTTGAATAACTTCGATTTTGTCACCAATACAAATTTTGAGCTTCTCTCCAAACCTCCTCCGGTCTTCAGATGTTAAAGTGCTTATATATTGTGGATTTCGCCCGCTAACTCTCTTGAAAGTGGTCGTCGCGTCTTTACTGCCCGCAATAGGAGGATCTTTGTTGACATCTTTGTACGCATGCGCGAGTGGTTGTGTGGCAACAAAACAAACAGTATTGCGGGCAGTAAAGACGCGACGAGCACTTTCAAGAGAGTTAGCGGGCGAAATCCACAATATATAAGCACTTTAACATCTGAAGACCGGAGGAGGTTTGGAGAGAAGCTCAACATTAAATCATTTTATTTAAAGGCCTGCCAACGTTGTTTGATATCACTTTTATGGTCATTAAACCTCAATAAATGCATATAGAAAAAAAAACTATAAGTGTTCAACAGATATGATTAGCCTATATATTAAGATGAATGCAAGATTATAGGTACAAAACCCAATCCTACCCGAATTCAGTGTAATCAGTATAGAAAACTAATCAGAGATGGGCATAAATACATGGAAATGTATTTAAAATACAAATACAAAATACTGTGTGAAAAATTAAAATTAAATACAAATACAGTATTTTGTATTTTGAAAATACACAAAATACATGTGAAATTGGCCATCCAGTGCAGGCAAAGGTCACAGTGAATGAAGAAACTACATAGGCCTACTGACTTTTCATTCCTAACCTCATCTCTGCCCTTTCTTTCTTTCTTTCTTTCTTTCTTTCTTTCTTTCTTTCTTTCTTTCTTTCTTTCTTTCTTTCTTTCTTTCTTTCTTTCTTTCTTTCTTTCTCTTTCTTTCTTTCTTTCTTTCTTTCTGGCAATTACAAATGAACTTATGCAAAATAGCAGCCATTTATATACTTATTTATGGTTACAATGTAGTCTATTACTTGTGTAGTCTATTAATCCATACTGTATATAAAACTGTGGGAACCTTTTCTACTATCTAGCAAAGGATATGGATGGGCGATATGACCAAAATCTCAATTTTACTTCACTGCCAGCCGTGGTCTGGGTACCACATGTTCATTTACAGCTACAGCTACAGTAACAATAGCATGGTTTCACAATTCTCAATAACAGTTTTGATTCCACAGCATAAACTGAATTTCAAACTCTGTTGAGGTTATTTATTTATTTTATTTTATTTTGCAAGTCCAATTTAGTCCAATGCTTTTTAAGTAATTTTATATTTATCTTATGTAAAGTTGATTTGCTTCTATAAGTTTATTACAATTAGAAAGTGAATCTAAAATTTTAAATTAGAATTAATTTAGATTCATTTGACACTATTTACCCCTTTTTGATTATTATTTTTTATGTACAATAAAACTAAAAGCTGAAGATTTTTGTGGAGTATCATTCATCATTGCTTCTTTTTCTACTCCAACTTTCCAATAATTCCTGGCCAGTAAAAGCTGCACGGATATTTGCTTACCCCACAAATAGGCCTATCTATGTAAACAATTTAGAAAAAGTTTCATCAATTCAAACTTTATATCGTCGCTATGATATGTACAGTGAGGAAAATAAGTATTTGAACAGCCTGCTATTTTGCAAGATTGACAGTCATGTTTAGCTTCTTCCATTTTCTAATGATTGCTCCAACAGTGGACCTTTTTTCACCAAGCTGCTTGGCAATTTCCCCGTAGCCCTTTCCAGCCTTGTGGAGGTGTACAATTTTGTCTCTAGTGTCTTTGGACAGCTCTTTGGTCTTGGCCATGTTAGTAGTTGGATTCTTACTGATTGTATGGGGTGGACAGGTGTCTTTATGCAGCTAACGACCTCAAACAGGTGCATCTAATTTAGGATAATAAATGGAGTGGAGGTGGACATTTTAAAGGCAGACTAACAGGTCTTTGAGGGTCAGAATTCTAGCTGATAGACAGGTGTTCAAATACTTATTTGCAGCTGTATCATACAAAAAAAAAATTTCTAATCATATATTGTGATTTCTGGATTTTTTTATTTTTTAGATTATGTCTCTCACAGTGGACATGCACCTACGATGATAATTTCAGACCCCTCCATGATTTCCAAGTGGGAGAACTTGCAAAATAGCAGGGTGTTCAAATACTTATTTTCCTCACTGTAGTGTCATATCACCCAGCCCTAACATGCAGTAATGCTTTAAACACATTTGACAAGCTAGTTGATCAAAATCAACTATTCTTTCTTTTATCCTTTCATGTTAACTGAAGTGAATAATACACTATTTTAACTTTAATCAACAAGTAGAATTGATCATGACATACTCACCTTATAAAAAAAAAAAGATAGAAAAAATAAAAGAAAAATCGCTGATCCAATGCTGAGCTAGTGAATGTCTGAACTAGTTGATGCACAAAATCAGTACACTGATAAAGAGGTTGACTGGCAAAAAGTATTTTACTGTATGTATTTTGAAAATACAAAAATACTCATCTTAAATGTATTTAAATACAAATTGCATTTGATTTTTTCCAAAGGCTTTAAAATACAAAATACAAAATTGTATTTTGTATTTCAAATACGTATTTTAAATACATGTATCTGAAATAATGCCCATTCCTGCAACTAATACACAACAGCTACAAAGAAATAAACTCAGTCTTTTTACTTGTTTTATATATAAAAAAAGCTATTTTAAGAGCCACCCACTAGTTAATAGTAAAGAGTGTTATTTCATTGGTCAAAAGTGACATTGGCTTTCCTTTATGTTACAAGTGAAAGCAAATGAACAGGTGCAAATGTTTTTGATCAAGTCTTAAGTATTTATGCATAAATACATAAATGTATATTATACATAAATTCATATTATGTATACACATGTTTACATATTTATACAATTAAACTGAAGCTATTATGCTTAATGACCGAAGTGTTTAACTTGTAATCACACATTTTTATCATTATCATCATCATTATCATCATCATCATTATCATCATCATCAACATTATCAAAATAAAGTCACCCTTTAAAAGGAAGACTAGCGGCATTAAATGATACTACAGCGTGACGTGTCTGAGTGTCAGTAACAGAAAGGGGGGGTTTGGTCTTTCTTTCTTTCTTTCTTTCTTTCTTTCTTTCTTTCTTTCTTTCTTTCTTTCTTTCTTTCTTTCTTTCTTTCTCTCTCTCTCTGGCAATTACAAATAAACTTATGCAAAATAGCAGCCATTTATATACTTATTTATGGTTACAATAGTCTATTACTTGTGTAGTCTATTAATCCATACTGTATATAAAACTGTGGGAACCTTTTCTACTATCTAGCAAAGGATATGGATGGGCGATATGACCAAAATCTCAATTTTACTTCACAGTAATAATAGCCTGGCCAGCCGTGGTCTGGGTACCACATGTTCATTTTCTCGTATTTGAGGCGTGGTTTACGAATGTCCAGAGCCGTTTATTGGGCGCTACGAATGTCTATCAAATGCGCCTGTACGTACTGTACTGTGCTCATAGCCAATCGGTTCAATTATACCAGATGACGTATGTAGAGCGACAGAAATTCGACGAGGAAGAAGACGAAATAAACTTGCGTTCTAAACTACTTAGAACACTATCTAAGGCTGCATCGAAAGGTAACTTCGCGTCTGCTGCCATGTTGGATCCATAGATATAAACAAACTGCTTCGGTGTGTCGCATAGACGTCGCCATCGTCTTCCTGCTCCCTCCCCGTTCTGTGATTGGTCCCCTCGCTGAGGCGAAAATCTGGCCTAGCAGCGTGAATAAAATTGCGTTGCTCACAAGGCAGCATGGGGAAACCCAGGCTACAGTAACAATAGCATGGTTTCACAATTCTCAATAACAGTTTTGATTCCACAGCATAAACTGAATTTCAAACTCTGTTGAGGTTATTTATTTATTTTATTTTATTTTGCAAGTCCAATTTAGTCCAATGCTTTTTAAGTATTTTATATTTATCTTATGTAAAGTTGATTTGCTTCTATAAGTTTATTACAATTAGAAAGTGAATCTAAAATTTTAAATTAGAATTAATTTAGATTCATTTGACACTATTTACCCCTTTTTGATTATTATTTTTTATGTACAATAAAACTAAAAGCTGAAGATTTTTGTGGAGTATCATTCATCATTGCTTCTTTTTCTACTCCAACTTTCCAATAATTCCTGGCCAGTAAAAGCTGCACAGATATTTGCTTACCCCACAAATAGGCCTATGTAAACAATTTAGAAAAAATGTCATCAATTCAAACTTTATATCGTCGCTATGATATGTACAGTGAGGAAAATAAGTATTTGAACACCCTGCTATTTTGCAAGTTCTCCCACTTAGAAATCATGGAGGGGTCTGAAATTGTCATCGTAGGTGCATGTCCACTGTGAGAGACATAATCAAAAAAAAAAAAATCCAGAAATCACAATGTATGATTTTTTAACTATTTATTTGTATGATACAGCTGCAAATAAGTATTTGAACACCTGAGAAAATCAATGTTAATATTTGGTACAGTAGCCTTTGTTTGCAATTACAGAGGTCAAACGTTTCCTGTAGTTTTTCACCAGGTTTGCACACACTGCAGGAGGGATTTTGGCCCACTCCTCCACACAGATCTTCTCTAGATCAGTCAGGTTTCTGGGCTGTCGCTGAGAAACACAGAGTTTGAGCTCCCTCCAAAGATTCTCTATTGGGTTTAGGTCTGGAGACTGGCTAGGCCACGCCAGAACCTTGATATGCTTCTTACAGAGCCACTCCTTGGTTATCCTGGCTGTGTGCTTCGGGTCATTGTCATGTTGGAAGACCCAGACTCGACCCATCTTCAATGCTCTAACTGAGGGAAGGAGGTTGTTCCCCAAAATCTCGCAATACATGGCCCCGGTCATCCTCTCCTTAATACAGTGCAGTCGCCCTGTCCCATGTGCAGAAAAACTCCCCCAAAGCATGATGCTACCACCCCCATGCTTCACAGTAGGGATGGTGTTCTTGGGATGGTACTCATCATTCTTCTTCCTCCAAACACGGTTAGTGGAATTATGACCAAAAAGTTCTATTTTGGTCTCATCTGACCACATGACTTTCTCCCATGACTCCTCTGGATCATCCAAATGGTCATTGGCAAACTTAAGACGGGCCTTCCTTGACATGTGCTGGTTTAAGCAGGGGAACCTTCCGTGCCATGCATGATTTCAAACCATGACGTCTTAGTGTATTACCAACAGTAACCTTGGAAACGGTGGTCCCAGCTCTTTTCAGGTCATTGACCAGCTCCTCCCGTGTAGTTCTGGGCTGATTTCTCACCTTTCTTAGGATCATTGAGACCCCACGAGGTGAGATCTTGCATGGAGCCCCAGTCCGAGGGAGATTGACAGTCATGTTTAGCTTCTTCCAGTTTCTAATGATTGCTCCAACAGTGGACCTTTTTTCACCAAGCTGCTTGGCAATTTCCCCGTAGCCCTTTCCAGCCTTGTGGAGGTGTACAATTTTGTCTCTAGTGTCTTTGGACAGCTCTTTGGTCTTGGCCATGTTAGTAGTTGGATTCTTACTGATTGTATGGGGTGGACAGGTGTCTTTATGCAGCTAACGACCTCAAACAGGTGCATCTAATTTAGGATAATAAATGGAGTGGAGGTGGACATTTTAAAGGCAGACTAACAGGTCTTTGAGGGTCAGAATTCTAGCTGATAGACAGGTGTTCAAATACTTATTTGCAGCTGTATCATACAAAAAAAATGTTTCAAATCATATACACTCTCAGAAAAAAAGGTACAAAAGCTGTCACTGTGGCGGTACCTTTTCAAAAGGTACACTTTTGTACCTAAAGAGTACATATTAGTCCCTCAAAGGTACATAGGTACATATATGTACCTTTGAGGGACTAATATGTACTCTTTAGGTACAAAAGTGTACCTTTTGAAAAGGTACCACCACAGTGACAGCTTTTGTACCTTTTTTTCTGAGAGTGTATTGTGATTTCTGGATTTTTTTTTTTTATTAGATTATGTCTCTCTCAGTGGACATGCACCTACGATGACAATTTCAGACCCCTCCATGATTTCCAAGTGGGAGAACTTGCAAAATAGCAGGGTGTTCAAATACTTATTTTCCTCACTGTAGTGTCATATCACCCAGCCCTAACATGCAGTAATGCTTTAAACACATTTGACAAGCTAGTTGATCAAAATCAACTATTCTTTCTTTTATCCTTTCATGTTAACTGAAGTGAATAATACACTATTTTAACTTTAATCAACAAGTAGAATTGATCATGACATACTCACCTTATAAAAAAAAAAGATAGAAAAAAGAAAAGAAAAATCGCTGATCCAATGCTGAGCTAGTGAATGTCTGAACTATTTGATGCACAAAATCAGTACACTGATAAAGAGGTTGACTGGCAAAAAGTATTTTACTGTATGTATTTTGAAAATACAAAAATACTCATCTTAAATGTATTTAAATACAAATTGCATTTGATTTTTCCAAAGGCTTTAAAATAAAAAATACAAAATTGTATTTTGTATTTCAAATACGTATTTTAAATACATGTATCTGAAATAATGCCCATTCCTGCAACTAATACACAACAGCTACAAAGAAATAAACTCAGTCTTTTTACTTGTTTTATATATAAAAAAAGCTATTTTAAGAGCCACCCACTAGTTAATAGTAAAGAGTGTTATTTCATTGGTCAAAAGTGACATTGGCTTTCCTTTATGTTACAAGTGAAAGCAAATGAACAGGTGCAAATGTTTTTGATCAAGTCTTAAGTATTTATGCATAAATACATAAATGTATATTATACATTTAATTCATATTATGTATACACATGTTTACATATTTATACAATTAAACTGAAGCTATTATGCTTAATGACCGAAGTGTTTAACTTGTAATCACACATTTTTATCGTTATCATCATCATTATCATCATTATTATCAATTAACATCATCATCAACATTATCAAAATAAAGTCACCCTTTAAAAGGAAGCCTAGCGGCATTAAATGATACTACAGCGTGACGTTTTGAGTGTAAGCAGCAGAAAGGGGGGGGGGTTTGGTGTTCAGAGGGAAGATCACTGATTGGCTGGGAATGTTTTCAGATTTCAGCCAATAGGAGACTGTCACGCTTTCCTTTATAAGTCACCTCACGACTGACAACCGCATTGTATTTGTTTCCCTCCCTAATCGTAAACAAAGTTAAATCGCAATGAGTGGAAGAGGTAAAACCGGGGGAAAGGCTCGCGCTAAGGCCAAGAGTCGCTCTTCCAGGGCGGGACTTCAGTTCCCTGTCGGCCGTGTTCACAGGCTTCTCCGCAAAGGCAACTATGCCCAGCGTGTCGGTGCCGGAGCTCCGGTGTATTTGGCCGCTGTGCTCGAGTATCTGACCGCTGAGATCCTGGAGTTGGCTGGAAACGCCGCTCGGGACAACAAGAAGACCCGCATCATCCCTCGACACCTGCAGCTGGCGGTGCGCAATGACGAGGAGCTGAACAAGCTTCTGGGTGGCGTGACCATCGCTCAGGGTGGTGTGTTGCCCAACATTCAGGCCGTGCTGCTGCCCAAGAAGACCGAGAAGCCCGCGAAGGCCAAGTAGACTGACGGAAGCTTCTCTTCAAACCAAAGGCTCTTTTAAGAGCCACCCAATTTCTCCAAGAAAGAGTGATTACATTAATCCTGTCATTATTGAAGTTAAATATCCCGCATAAAAATAAAATTAGCTTTTTGTACTCTGGTGTTAAATTAAAATAATACATATAGTTTTCTGAGCCTTTCCTATCGAAGTAACACGCTGCATTAGATTGATGTACAAATAGCAATGCACGGTTATTTCTTGTACTATGAATAAACTGCTTTGGCATCGTTAAAAGATATTTTGATGTTAAAATATTATATCGTATTGTACAACATTATGAAACAATTACGGGTTCTGGTGCACAAATATAATAGTGGTTTAATCTGTTTTCTGGCTTCGAAAATTCCAAATAGAAAAATAATAGAAGACTGAGCGGAAAATCAGGAGGCGCACAGCCTTTGGCAAACTGTCAGTAGTATAAAAGGAAATGAACGATGGTTAAAGGAACACTCCACCGTTTTTTGAAATAGGGCTTATTCACCTTCTTTCCTACATTTAGATAGGTGGGCAAATGCATTTTTGTCTCAGTGCATGCATTGTTTTAGTTTGACAGGGTCGGCGCTAGCTTAGCTTAGCATAATGAATGGAATCCTTTGTTGCCAGCTAGCATGTCCTGAGTAAAAGTGATAAAAAAAAAAAAAAAACACCTAATTACTTCTTGTGACCTGCGTATTCACAACAAGTACAAATAGCGATGCAGATTAACACTAGGCGATTTCCTAGGCAGATATTGACTTATATATTAAGGACTATATTAGGGGGAAGCACAGGCGAAGCACTGCTACTTGGGCTTGATATCTCTGTGCTCAAGTAGCAGTGCTTCGCCTGTGCTTCCCCCTAATATAGTCCCAAGTCAATATATGCATAAGAAATCGCCTAGTGTTAATCTGCATCGCTATTTGTACTTGTTGTGAAATATGCAAGCCACAAGAAGTAATTAGGTGTGTTTTTTTTTTTATATATCACTTTTACTCAGGACATGCTAGCTGGCAACAAAGGATTCCATTCATTATGCTAAGCTAAGCTAGCGCCGACCCTGTCAAACTAAAACAATGCATGCACTGAGACAAAAATGCATTTGCCCACCTATCTAAATGTAGGAAAGAAGGTGAATAAGCCCTATTTCAAAAAATGGTGGAGTGTTCCTTTAAGTGTTTTTGTGTGTTATGCTACGACATTTAGTTATTATATTATGTTTATGTGGTTATTATTAAGTTGGCTGAGAAAGCCAACTTACTGATATTGTACTTAAACTTATTAAGTTGGCTTGAGAAAGCCAACATATTGAAATCCTATTTAAACTTATTATTAATATTATTATTATTATTCTTCTGTGGAAACTATTGACTCAAACTCGCCCTAGAGCTTTAACTCTACATACTCCAAACTCGGCTCAGACACTCAAACTGATCTGAAGTTTTATGCTATATCTTTTCAGACTGATCGGACTTACGGTTTTCCTACAAATGACGATCAAAACTCGGAAAAAGTCCCATTGACTTAACATTGGGCATTCTAAAAAAATTCAAACTCACCAACCGACAAAAATTCAAATCTAAATCCCTTGAAAACTAAATCAAACTGCCATTCTATATATATTAGCCAATGAAACTCATTTAAACTAATAAACTCTAATCTCAGACACTTATAAACTAATTAACTTAAATTGAATAACTAATTAACTAATAAACTCATGAATTCATAGACTTATGAACTCTTAAACTCATAAATTAATAAACTCTGAACTCTAAACTCATTTAAACTTATAAACTCTAAACTCAAAAACTTGTACACTTATAAACTCATCAATTTATACACTTATAAACTCTAAACTCATAAACTCTGAGTGTGTGTGTGTGTGTGTGTGTGTATCTATCTATCTACCGCTCTGAATACCATAGCAACCACCCAGAACACCCTAGCAACCACCTAGCAACCACCCAGAACACCCTAGCAACCACCCAAAAGACCCTAGCAACCACCCAAAATATCCTAGCAACCACCCAAAAGACCCTAGCAACCACCCAAAACACCCTAGCAACCGCCTAGCAACCACCCTAGCAACCGCCTAGCAACCACCCAAAAGACCCTAGCAACCACCCAAAACACCCTAGCAACCACCCAAAATACCCTAGCAACACCATAGCAACCACACAAAACATCCTAGTAACCACCCATAACACCCTAGCAACCGCCTAGCAACCACCCAGAACTACCTAGCAACCACCCAAAACACCCTAGCAACCACCCATAATACCCTAGCAACCACCCAAAACACCCTAGCAACCACCGAGAACACCCTAGCAACCGCCTAGCAACCACCCAAAAGACCCTAGCAACCACCCAAAATACCCTAGCAACCACCCAAAATACCCTAGCAACCGCCTAGCAACCACCCAAAAGACCCTAGCAACCACCCAAAATACCCTAGCAACACCATAGCAACCACACAAAACATCCTAGTAACCACCCATAACACCCTAGCAACCGCTTAGCAACCACCCAGAACACCCTAGCAACCACCCAAAATACCCTAGCAACACCATAGCAACCACACAAAACATCCTAGTAACCACCCATAACACCCTAGCAACCGCCTAGCAACCACCCAGAACACCCTAGCAACCACCCAAAATATCCTAGCAACTGCCTAGCAACCACCCAGAATACCCTAGCAACCACCCAGAACACCCTAGCAACCGCCTAGCAACCACCCAAAAGAACCTAGCAACCACCCAAAATATCCTAGCAACCACCCATAACACCCTAGCAACCGCCTAGCAACCACCCAGAACACCCTAGCAACCACCCAAAATATCCTAGCAACCGCCTAGCAACCACCCAGAATACCCTAGCAACCACCCAGAACACCCTAGCAACCGCCTAGCAACCACCCAAAAGACCCTAGCAACCACCCAAAATATCCTAGCAACCACCCAGAACACCCTAGCAACCGCCTAGCAACCACCCAAAAGACCCTAGCAACCACCCAGAATACCCTAGCAACCGCCTAGCAACCACCCAAAAGACCCTAGCAACCACCCAAAATAGCCTAGCAACCACCAAAAATACCCTAGCAACCGCCTAGCAACCACCCAAAAGACCCTAGCAACCACCCTTAATATCCTAGCAACCGCATAGCAACCACCCAGAATACCCTAGCAACCACCCAAAACACCCTAGCAACCACCCAGAACACCCTAGCAACCGCCTAGCAACCACCCAAAAGACCCTAGCAACACAAAAGACCCTAGCAACCACCCAGGACACCCTAGCAACCACCTAGCGACCACCCATAACATCCTAGCAACCGCCTATCAAAAAACGTTCCGGTCCAAACTTTCTCAAGCCAACTTAAAGTTTGTCTCGACGAACTTTCGCATCTAGTTATTATTATTCTTCTTCTGAGACTAAAAAAATATAACTTTAATACAGCCTAGAGCTTTAACTCTACATACTCCAAACTCGGCTCAGACCTTCAGACTATTCTGACTCGGTATGCTATATCTTTTCTAACTGATCGGACTTACGGTTTTCCTAAAAATGACGATCAAAACTCAGAAAAACTCCCATTGACTTTTTCAAACTGACCAACCGACAAAAATTCAAATCTAAATCCCTTGAAGACTAAACCAAACTGCCGTTCTATATACTATATGAGCCATTGAGACTCATTTAAACTAATAAACTCATCTATCTATCTACTTCAAACTAAATTAAACTTCAAACTAAATTAAACTTCAAACTAAATTAAACTTCAAACTAATTTAAACTTTAAACTTCAAACTAATTTAAACTTTAAACTAATTTAAACTTCAAACTACTAAATTTACTTCATTTAAACTAATAAACTCATCTATCTATCTACTTCAAACTAAATTAAACTTCAAACTAAATTAAACTTCAAACTAAATTAAACTTCAAACTAAATTAAACTTCAAACTAAATTAAACTTTAAACTTCAAACTAATTTAAACTTTAAACTAATTTAAACTTCAAACTACTAAATTTACTTCATTTAAACTAATAAACTCATCTATCTATCTACTTCAAACTAAATTAAACTTCAAACTAAATTAAACTTCAAACTAAATTAAACTTCAAACTAAATTAAACTTCAAACTAATTTAAACTTTAAACTTCAAACTAATTTAAACTTTAAACTAATTTAAACTTTAAACTTCAAACTAATTTAAACTTTAAACTAATTTAAACTTCAAACTAATTTAAACTTTAAACTTCAAACTAATTTAAACTTTAAACTAATTTAAACTTCAAACTACTAAATTTACTTCATTTAAACTAATAAACTCATCTATCTACTTCAAACTAAATTAAACTTCAAACTAAATTAAACTTCAAACTAAATTAAACTTCAAACTACTAAATTTACTTCATTTAAACTTATAAACTCTAAACTCATACACTTATAAACTAATTAACTTATAAACTCATGAATTCATAGATTAATGAACTCTTAAACTCATAAATGTATAAACTCTGAACTCTTAAACTCAAACTTATAAACTGTAAACTCATTTAAACTTATAAACTCTAAACTCAAAAACTCGTACACTTATAAACTCATCAATTTATACTTATAAACTCTAAACTCTGAGTGTGAGTGTGTGTCTGAGTGAGTGTGTGAGCGAGTTAGTGTGTGTGTGTCTGTCTGTCTATCAATCTAACTTATCTATCTATCTATCTATCTATCTATCTATCTATCTATCTATCTATCTATCATAAACTTCAAACTACTTTAAACTACTTTAAACTTCAAACCACTTTAAACTTCAAACCACTTTAAACTTCAAACCACTTTAAACTTCTTAATTTAAATATACCAGCTCCAAAGCAACGCCATAGCAACCAAACTTGAGTACCCTAGCAACCGTTTTGCAAGACCTATATCTCTGTATCAGAACATCGTATAGAGATGAGGTTTGGCTCTTTTGACTCATGCTAGCAAACAGCACTTTCAACATGCTACACATGCTAGCAGTGAATAGCTACATGCTAATAGCGATTAGTTAAGTAAGAACTCTATAAAAACTCCATAGTAACCATCTGTGACAACTACCAACCAACCTAGTAACACCATATCAACCGCTCTGAATACCATAGCAACCACCCAGAACACCCTAGCAACCACCTAGCAACCACCCAGAACACCCTAGCAACCACCCAAAAGACCCTAGCAACCACCCAAAATATCCTAGCAACCACCCAGAACACCCTAGCAACCACCTAGCAACCACCCAAAACACCCTAGCAACCGCCTAGCAACCACCCAAAAGACCCTAGCAACCACCCAAAATACCCTAGCAACACCATAGCAACCACACAAAACATCCTGGTAACCACCCATAACACCCTAGCAACCACCTAGCAACCACCCAGAACACCCTAGCAACCACCCAAAATACCCTAGCAACACCATAGCAACCACACAAAATATCCTAGTAACCACCCATAACACCCTAGCAACCGCCTAGCAACCACCCAGAACACCCTAGCAACCACCCAAAACACCATAGCAACCACCCAAAATATCCTAGCAACCGCCTAGCAACCACCCAAAACACCCTAGCAACCACCCAAAACACCCTAGCAACCACCCAAAATACCCTAGCAACCACCCAGAATACCCTAGCAACCACCCAAAATACCCTAGCAACCGCCTAGCAACCACCCAAAAGACCCTAGCAACCACCCTAAATATCCTAGCAACCGCATAGCAACCACCCAGAATACCCTAGCAACCACCCAAAACACCCTAGCAACCACCCAGAACACCCTAGCAACCGCCTAGCAACCACCCAAAAGACCCTAGCAACCACCTAGCAACCACCCAAAAGACCCTAGCAACCACCCAGAACACCCTAGCAACCTCCCAAAATACCCTAGCAACACCATAGCAACATCCTAGCAACCGCCTAGCAAAAAACGTTCTGCTCCAAACTTTCTCAAGCCAACTTAAAGTTTGTCTCGACGAACTTTCGCATCTAGTTATTATTATTACAGTTAATGCATAGCCTATTATTTATTTGTATTTCATATATTATGCAGTTATCAATATTCCTTAAATCCTATTAATTTCCACTAGTATCAAGCATCAAAAGACTGACCTCGACTTGGTAATGCGTAACTGGTGACGTTTAATAGAACCGCCCCTGAATGTGGTTTCAACTAGGTCCGCTAGCTGACTATAAACTCCTCTTCCCCAGTGGTTTGTCTATCATCTGCTGTTGAGAATTGAAGAGTATCTGTCGTCATGTCTGGAAGAGGAAAAGGCGGTAAAGGACTCGGGAAAGGAGGCGCTAAGCGTCACCGAAAGGTTCTTCGCGATAATATCCAGGGAATCACTAAACCCGCTATTCGTCGTCTTGCTCGACGTGGCGGCGTCAAGCGTATTTCTGGCCTGATCTATGAAGAGACTCGTGGTGTGTTGAAGGTGTTTCTGGAGAACGTCATTCGTGATGCTGTTACTTACACTGAACACGCCAAGAGAAAGACCGTCACCGCCATGGATGTTGTGTACGCGCTGAAGCGACAGGGACGCACTCTGTACGGGTTCGGGGGTTAAGAGATCCACGAAGAAGAAAAACCCAACGGCTCTTTTAAGAGCCACCCACATTTACACACAGAACAAGTTTCCAAGTGGTTAAAAACTATATTAAGTCAAGTCAAGTCTAACGAGATTATTAGGTTTTTTTTTTGTTTGTTTTTTTTACATTCAATGATAAAATCGTTATTGTAACATTCGTCATTATGTGGAAAATTAATATCCCACAATTATTTGTTTTTATGAAATATGAATTGTTTTCAAGTTGATTAAACTGAAATGATCAATATTGAACTTTCAATATTTAATACTGCATTGCATTACGAAAAATGCGGGAAAATGAAACGAAACATGATAGAATGGGGGATGGTAGTAAGACATGAGGGGATGGGCGGGATTAACATTTAAAGCCTGTGATTGGGTGTCCTACAAGTCAAGGAACTTTTAATGTAGCCAATGAAATCATTCTATGGGTTGGCCCAGGAAAACGAGCAATCAGAGAGGACGTACTTCCCTTTGGAAATTAGCATAGAGCAGTGCATAAAAGCCCGCCTGTAGTATCACAGCTTTATTGTATTTCTCTGACTGAAGCATCATGCCTGAACCAGCGAAATCTGCACCCAAGAAGGGCTCGAAGAAGGCCGTCACTAAAACCACCGGCAAGGGCGGAAAGAAGCGCAGAAAGTCCAGGAAGGAGAGCTACGCGATCTACGTGTACAAAGTCCTGAAGCAGGTTCATCCCGACACCGGGATCTCCTCCAAGGCGATGGGAATCATGAACTCGTTCGTCAACGACATCTTCGAGCGCATCGCCGGTGAAGCGTCTCGTCTCGCTCACTACAACAAGCGCTCCACCATCACATCGAGAGAGATCCAGACCGCCGTGCGTCTGCTGCTGCCCGGAGAGCTGGCCAAACACGCCGTGTCTGAGGGCACAAAGGCTGTGACCAAATACACCAGCTCAAAGTAGAGCTCAGCTCAACACACAACACAAAGGCTCTTTTAAGAGCCACACATATTGTCTGCAGAAGAGCAGTTGAATTGCAGATTTAATTACCTATATCGCGGAAAATATTGTAGAACAATAAGATGTAAGACTTTTATGGCTGGTTTCACAGACAAGGCTTAAGCTCCCAGACTCAAATTCATGTCATAACATAAAATCGACTTATTTCAAGGGTTTACTTTTATATTTACAAAAAAAAAAAAAAAAAAAAAATCTTTTAAATCTGTTGCTTTTTTTTTTTAGACTAAAAGGAAAAAAACTGTTCTAATGACATTGGCTCTTGTGTTCAGCAAATGTTGTGAATGCAAAAACATTTTTATTAACATTTATATTTGAATGTTTTTTGGACAATCCAGCTTCTTCCCTCATAAAATACAGATTGAATCAGTTTCAGGTGTTTTTACTATAGTATATCAGAGGTCTGTGCGCTGCGCTATTGATTTTTCACTACTTGTTCACAAATGTTGACTTGTCAACCTACAAATGTAATTTAAATGAATAGAATAATGGGTGAATTTTAACACACATAATTAGAGTCAAACAATATGTTCAAGCTCTCTGTCTGTTTTTATTTATTTATAAATCTTTAATGTCAAATCCATTTCATATATAGTGTGTATGTCATGAAGAGGACATCATGTTGAGTAACACAGGTAAACATATTTAACTATTTACTTTTATAATCATTTTTATTTTGCTGCTCTTTCAATGTCTATTTCTAACTTTTCTTCCAGTTTGTAGAAGCGAACAACTAAAATCAAAGCAATCAATGTGTCTCGACTGTGATGTTCCATAAGAGAACATATTTAAGTTATTTGAATACTATTTGATCACTTATTTATTTTCATATTTTGATTATTAATTATCAGAATGTCACAAACTCTCTTAAATGTCAAACATAATGGCATTAAAGACTAAAGACTTTATTTAAAAAAAAATTTCTGTATTATTACAAAAAATGTCAGTCTAAACCGCATCAATAACACAGTCAAGTATAATTCAACAACAAATCCTTTACATTTTACCATTAGGCTATTCAGAATAGCTCATATATATATATATATATATATATATATATATATATATATATATATATATATATATATATATATATATATATATATATATATATAATATTAAATTGTATTTATGGCTATATTATGAACAATGAAGCCAAACAAATTTATTTGAAGCGAAACTTAAACTACAACTCTCAGCACGAATACAAATGTTTCCATATTTGCGATGTAAATTTTGGTTGCATTATCTATTGCGTAAACAAGGCTTAGTGCTTAAGGCCTGTTCCAGTATCCACGTAAAACATCATCCCTCACACAAGCATAAATGTGTTTAGCAGCTCGGCTGTCTGATCAGGGAACCCAGAGACTCTTTTAAGAGCCACCTATACTCTCCCTTAAAGGGTTAGTTCAGCCACAAATAAAGTTTCTGTCATTAATTATTCACCTTCATGTCGTTACAATCCCGTGAGACCTTCGTTCATCTTCAGAACACAAATGAAGACCTTTTTGATGAAATGAATGAGACATTTATATAACGCTTTTTATACTACTGTACACCCAAAGCACTTTACATTCCAGTCAGGGGAATCTCCTCATCCACCACCAGTGATGATACAGCCACAGTACAACGGCACCAGTGCGCTGACCACACACACACATACACACACACACACACACCAGCTACAGCTGGAGAGGAGAGAGCGTGATAAAGCCGATTCAGTGGATGAGGATTATTAGGAGGCCATGATTGATAAGGGCCAATGGAAGGACTTTGGCTCCAGGACACCGGGGTTAAACCCCTACTCTTCACGAGAAGTGCCATGGGATTTTTAATTGACCACAGAGAGTCAGGACCTCGGTTTAACGTCTCATTTGAAGGACGGTGCTCTTTGACAGTATAGTGTCCCCATCACTACACTGGGGCGTCAGGGACCCATATAGACCCCAGGATGAGCAGCGCCCCCTACTGGCCTCACTAACACTTCTCCAGCAGAAGCCTGGTTTACCCAGGAGTCTCCCATCCAGAGACTGACCAGACTCAACCCTGCTGAGCTTCAGTGGACAACCAGTCTTGGGCTACAGGGTGATACGGCTGCTGGCCTCAAATCTCAAATCTGAGAGCTTTCTGACCCCACATAGACAGCAATACAACAACCACTTCCAAGGCCCAGAAAGGTAGTAAAGACATTGTTAACCCTTAAGGTGTTCGGGTCTGTTGGACCCGTTTTCATTTTTTATCAAAATAAAAATGATACAATTAATTATTTTTTTTAAACTGAGACTCATTGGCCTCGGCTCATTTTCTGTGAGGAATATATATCAGAACACATTTTCAATAACCACACACTGTACACCCCCCCTACACATTTATATTACACACAGGATGTTCGGGTCCACTGGACCCGGGGCTAATAAAAGTGTGGAAATTGTAGGTCCTGTGTACCTTTACTCTGTCCTCCTCCTGTCAGGGCCTGCTGTTAGTGTGTGTATGTTCTTGTATATGGTTTATGAGGACACAAATGTGTATAATGACATGGGTATTACAACGTAAACATGGTTTATGACGACATCTGTGTCCTCATACTAAAACATACTAAATGGTGTTTTTTGAAATTCAAAAAAATGGCAAAAGTTTTCTGTGATTGGTAGGGGTAGGGTTAGTGTAGGGGGATATATTATACAGTTTGTACATTAGAAAAACCATTATGCCTATGGAGAGTGACCGTACACCACATATCCAAGTGAGTGTGTGTGTGTGTGTGTGTGTGTGTGTGTGTGTGTGTGTGTGTGTGTGTGTGTGTGTGTGTGTGTGTGTGTGTGTGTGTGTGTTTTGTGTGTGTGTTGTGGGTGTGTGTGTTGTGGGTGTGTGTATGTGTGTGCATGAATGTGTGTGTGCGTGCGTGTGTGTGAGAGAGATTGTGTGTAAGTGTGAAAGAGTGCAAGAGTGAGTTTTGTGTTTCTACTCCTGCCATTCCCACACGAGGTTGCAATTCTTAAATGTGATCGAACAAAGGTAAAGAGAAAATATTAACCATATATGCTGTTTATATTGCTTGTAATTGGGATGAAGTAAACATCTGTTGAGTATTTTAACATAACATTTTTGATTGTGTTGAATTAAAAACCCAAAAATGCAGCGGGTCCACCAGACCCACGAACACTGGCAGAGTAACAAAAATATGAACACCACACAAGGGTTAAAATAGTCCATGTGACTCCAGTGGTTCAACCTTAAAGGGCACCTATTATGCAAAATTCACTTTTACATGGTGTTTGAACATAAATGTGTGTTGGCAGTGTGTGAGCAAAACCACCCTAGAATGATAAAAATCCACCCAGTAGTTTTTTTACTATCTCAATAAATCACAAGCACTGTCTCAGAACGCCCTGTTCTAGATTTCCCTCACTGTGACGTAGAAATGCGCTAAGCCCCACCGACGCGGTTTGATTGACAGTCTGGTTTTGGCATAGACCCCGCCCTCGGTGATCTGCATCCTCCATTGTTTCAACGACAGCCGGTGTGTAATGTCTCATAAGAAGTGTAACTTAGGTGTTCTGTTGTGGAATTTAAGAATGGACATAGTAGTCTTCACTGACATCAGAGCCACTGAAAACGCAGCGGATGGATTTTATTTATGAAGAAACGGCGCCACTTAAACTTCCTTCATTTTCTGACTGACTGTTTAGTGAACGAGGGTCAAAGTTAATCAAGTGTGGATCATTGCCTACAGTTCGCGATTCAACGTCACCTCCAGAAGTAAGTGTATTTTATGATCTTTGAGCAAATAGTCATTTCAATCGATGTCAGCCAGTTCAACAACAAATGTGTCTAAAGCTATTTATTGTCGTCGTCATAGATGTCTCAACAAACAACGTCAGACAGTTTTATGTCACGTAGGCTATCATTTTTGCAGCAATTACAAATGTAAATAAATTAAGGTCTGCTCTATCTCCATAGACAGTATATAAACGTCTATCTCCCTCCCCTTAAGAAAAAATAAATAAATCGTTTGTACTTAGCAAACGTTATCACAGTATTTGTGTGTGTGTGTAGTTTCAAAAAATTGCGCGAACGTTATCACAGTTCGTGTGTGTGTGTGTGTGTTGCACATCCATAATTGCAAAGGGGACGCGATTAAAACTTTGTAAGTACATAAATGTATCAAATAACCATTCCGAGACGTTTAGTCCATTCTCATTCGTGTCTCTTCATCATCTGGGTCCAGCAGCGGGGCGGGGATATGCAGCTCATTAACATTTAAGGTGGTACACTCCAAAACAGCTCTTTTTAAAACAGGCCCCAAAAATGACATTTTCAAATGGTTATAATAAATTAACTGTGGGGTATTTTGTGCTGAAACTTCACAAATGCATTCTGGGGACACCCAAGACCAATATTGCATCTTGTAAAAAGGGGAATAATAGGTGCCCTTTAATGTTATGAAGCGACGAGAATAGCGTCTCTAAACACAGTGCAGCGCTTCCGGGTTCTACGTTCGACGGGTTCTGGAACAACATGATGGTGATTTCCTTTTTTTCATTTTTGGGTGAACCAACCATTTAAAGAGCGTTGATGTTACATTAAATAAACCAGTGGGCAACTCTGGCCCTCGAGATCCACTTTCCTGCAGAGTTTAGCTCAAACCCTATAATGAAAAACACCTGAACAAACTCAAGATCTTCAGGATTACTAGAAATATACAGGCATTTGAGTTCGATCAGGGTTCTAACAATTGTTTTAAAGAGCAAATCCAAAAAAGTTAAAATCCACACTTATTTATTTAGTAATTTGTTTATACAGAACATTTGATACAGAATAAAACTGGCATGTTTACTAATTACTGAGACGAGTGATCTAGAACAAGCAACATGGAATCATTGTCAAACTATTGGAAGAACATACACAAAAACACACATACACAATTATTTTTATTTTTTTTACAGTTTATGGTTAAGACACAAATGGTTTTCACAGGTTTATGAACACAAAAATGTTATAACAAAATCAATACATTGGGGAATGTACCAATGATGAGTTCCTGAATTTTATACAAGTTTAATATTATTTTATATGAGTTCCTGATGTTTATTTATGATATAGGTAAGCAATAAGAGTAAAGAGCAAGACAGCCGTTTTTCCTGGAAAAGCATATTTCAAGTGTGATATTGTTATACAACGGTTAAATAAACAAGTTAATATTATGTAACTTACATTATAGACACATATTGTCTTTTTTTGCTAAATGAAAATAGTTTTAAACAAAGCCACATGAGAACAGTTGCTCGTCTGAGCAACACGTAATGAAAGAATCTCTGAACGAATGATTTGAATTAGGGCTGCACGATTAATCGCTTGAAACCGCACCTGATTTGGCAAAGGCTGCGATTATTTTATGCGGAGTTTGTCAGTGCAGAACGGCTGATCGGTAGTCTCTCTCTCACACACACACACGCACGCACGCACGCACGCACGCACGCACGCACGCACATTGCCTTCAAGAGCAGGCACGCTTGTTCCATGGCGGATTGCTATTATAACGGCGGATTTGCCAGGAGCGGTTCACAGCCGAGGAGACCGACATTCTCGTCAGGGCCGTAAAAGACAGAGATGTGACATTGTATGGGGATGGAGAAACCCACCCAAATTAGCTTCGGTTAAACAGGCGTGTAATAATTTCAGTAAATGTGTAAGCTAGATTTATGCCTATTTTTCACATCTTCATGGACACCACAATGATTTCCCTCGTGCGTTAATATTTTTCCTTGTAATAATGTATGATTTGCAAAAATGAGAACTGCTGCGTCTGTGTGTAGATGAGATAAGCAAAGTGTATGCGCGTTGTGCACACGCTAGATTGATTATGGCCAAGCATGCGCCCTTAAAATAGCATATGAATAACATGCGCAACGCGCCACTGACTTTAGACTCGGTTTTTCCTGGTCAGTGGCGGAATTTTCTAAACCTGCAAAATAGCATCAGGGAATGTTTGCGCCGGAACACGCCTCCTCTTTGCGCTGAACCGCTCCCGGGAGCGCAAGTTCATTCCCAAGTTTACCGGAGTGCGTCTGTGGAGGGAAAAGTCCGCTGTGCGCGGGTGCAAAATAGGAATGATACATGCGTCGGTGTACAAAGTCAATTGCGCTGGGTGTAAGATAGGGCCCACAGTGTTTACAGAGCCATACATCAATGACAAGCTGCGCATAAAGAAATAATCGCAGCCTTTGCGATTTCATAATCGCGATTAATCGTGCAGCTCTAATTTGAATGAGTTTCAATGACTCACTCATTGACAGTGATTTGCCGCCACCTACTGGAGGATCTCCACTGCACTCTGGAGAACAAGGGTACGATTACATGACAACGATGTGCTAAAAACAGAATCGTTTTTCTTTGTACAGATGACAACGTTATCAAAAATATCCCTGTAAACACGGATCCGTAAAAAAATGACTAATAACGCTGTATTACGCATGCAAGACAAGTATAGTTGGCGATGTGACTTTGTAAATGAAGACTTGCGCACACGCACATTATTTTACTATAGTTCACTCGAGCTGAGCGCACAAGACACAAATTGTGTCACCTGATGGAGTTTTAGGACACCATTAGGTCACTTGATGGAGTTTTTCGGTTCCTTGCCACTGTTGCCTTTGGCTTGCTCAGTTGGGGATATTTTGGGGATATTTAATTTAATTTTATCAATCAATAAATTCCTCTTGAAACAAACTTTGTTGTATTATTTTAATTTAATACTGTGAAGCTGCTTTGATACAATATGTATTGTGAAAAGCGCTATACAAATAAACTTGACTTGACTTGACTTGACACATTACATAATCGATCATGTTTTTGTCCTATTTCCATTCTAAGGATGTTAATCTTAATAATACTATATTATTACTTTGTCTTCTGGGTAAATTCCATCTTCACAAAGACAGAAACATTCACTGTAATCCCAACCTCATTTTTACTTCCTTTAAGAAAATGTCAAAACCTTTTAACACAAAGGCTTCAAAAACATATATCATCCTTGAGTCTGTTGTAAGGAGCCTTTCATTTAAAAATGCCTATAGACTAAACACGCAATAGCCTACGCATGCGCATGATGTCACTGTTTTCACAAATTCGCATTTTTGTATTTACACAGAGATGATAAGGGTCTCGTTTTCAAAAACTTTCACTTTGAAACCCGTTTTTTACATTTTATTGCAGCTCATTAATATCAGGTTGGAGTTTCTTCCTCTGTTACGAACTGACTTTGATCTTCAGCAGTAGAAACTGTGAAATACACAAAAAGCATTTTCAGCATTTAAACGGTGTGTGTGTGTGTGTGTGTGTGTGTGTGTGTGTGTGTGTGTGTGTGTGTGTGTGTGTGTGTGTGTCAGACAGAAGTTTTACCTCTCGCTCTGTAACATTTGTAAATCAGCACGACTGTCGCTAGCAGATGCGGAGAAGCTGCCAGAAGAAAACTGAGGATTTTGAGGACAGAAATCTGACCTGAACGTGACACTGAAAAACAGAAACACAAGAACATTATTGAACAGCAAAAGTTTTGAGAGTGAATATAAAAGCTTTGCAATATTTTTCCTCCTGTCTCATATTATTCCACTACCATTTCCCTTTCAGAGCTCTGTATTAAAGGAATAGTTCATTTAAAAAATCATATTCTGCCAAAATTTACTGACTGTTCAAACCTGTTTGAATTTCTTTCTTGTGTGGAACAAAAAAATATATATTTTGAAGGATTTTTTTCAGTTCCATTGTATTGTATGGACACAAATACAGATACATTTTTCCAAATAACTTATTTTATGATCCACAGAAGAAAGAAAGTCATACATGTTTAAACTGACATGAGGGTGAGTAAATTATGACAGAATAGTATATTAATATAAGTTATTTATTTTATTGTTTAAGGGGTGAGAAAATAAATCATTCTCTCCAGAACAAAAATGTATGTTTGACACTGACCACATATGAGCACAATCAGATTCATTCCTTCTCGTTTTCAAAAAAAAAAAAAAAAAAAAAAAAAATTAATAATTGATGAAAAGTTGTGGGATGTTGTTTTTAAGGTGTTGATTTCACTAAATCTCAGTATTGTCACGATCACTGGAGTGCCCTTGATAGCTACCAGAGGGCACTCAATCCCAGACCAGTGCCATTCTGTCATGGACTTCATTACCCATAATCCTTTGCCTGAACTCATCAGCACTCATTGTTTTCAGCTGTGTCTCATTAACCTTGTTCGCTCACGCTTTATGCACAGCTACACTACTTCCTGAACTTCAGCCAGCTCTTTGTTTCCTGTCTGTCATTATTGGACAAACTGATTAATCCAGGTGTGTCTGATTAGGGACCGTTCGGTATTTATGGAAGGGGCCACCGGAGGAAAATAGGGGAGGGTCATGTCTTTTTATTCTTTGTTGAGGGGAGGGTCATTCAACTTTTTTTAGTCTAGGGGGAGGGTCACCCAACTTTTATATACATGAAAACAGCAACATTTCAAAGTGGCTTGTTTGGTGATATTTTTTTCCATTTAGCTCCATGTTGATCTCGCGTTATCAGCCCCCCTTCGATATCAGATGGGTCTGACCCAACAAAAAATCCAGTTTGGCGCTGTTTGACAGTGCGCGCGCACTTCAGTTCTGCACACAGAAAAAGTGCATCATGTCAGAACAGAATGCCAATGAAATGTTTACCCGGCAAAGCTTTAAAGCACGAGCAAATAATGAACTTTTGTGATTGCGAATAAGTGCACAGTGTCCGGTGAGTGTAACTCTACCACTGCATTAACATGTGATGTGAACGTCGAGTTTTACAGTATTGCGACTGAGGCGCCAGAACTGCTGCTGATAGAATGTGCGCTGTAGCGCGATACTACCATATTTTAGTTCCATTCTTATTTTGTTTCCACGATGTGTAAGATGTAGGGCTACCACATCTTTAAATTACTATTAGTATTATTTAAGTTAACATAATAAAATACGTAGACCTACACCACAAAAACTAGTTGAGGATAAATTCGTTAAAATTGGGCGATTCCAGTGTTATAGACGTAACATTTGCAGTCAAAACTTGAAATATAAATTCTCAGAAAATGCATTTAATACCAATATTTTGGAGTCAAGACATTGGAAAAATAAAGGAGTCAAGACATTAGAAAAATATCAGTCTACACATTAAATTTTATATTTAATATGAGGGAAATACACATGTGACGTGACACAAAAAAATCTTTAACTTTTAGGTGGCAAAATATGTTTTAGTAATTCTTCTATAAATTACACTGTGCAAACCAAAAGATATATAGGCCTACCCACCGGATGAATAAAGATCGGCCTCCACAGAACATAAAATATTATTTTTATTTTATTTTTCGTGTTCGCATTTATGTAAAAAAAAAAAAAAAAAAAAAACAATGTTACGGGCGTGACAGTTCTCCATTACGGACATGACTGCTCTGAAAGCGACTTTAAAATTTTCACAGAGACCTCAAACAGAAAGCACAAAGCCTTTCTTTAAAGTGAATTTCGTTTTTTTTATTAATTGTATATTAATTTTAATCAATGTTTCATCTGGATTTAATAAATAAGAAGAAAAATATAGTAGAAAATAGATAATCACGGAGGCGCGGGCGAGTGAACTGGACTCTTGTCTCATAAATGAACCGAAACTCAGCGTAAGGTAGCCTATGCTACTTGCCTCACAGACCTGAGAAATATATAGAAAGCTTGAAATGTCTACTTTTAAACAGAACAATTCAAAACGAAGGAAAACAGACAGCTTTCTGCTTATGAAATGTGCATTTCTCTCTGGCGCGTTCTGAGAAGATCGCGACGCATCGTCAACTTCATCTTTGCAGTCGACACAGAAAACACTTGTTTATTAATAAACAATTAAAATGTTTCCTTGCTATATTTGACATATTAATAATCATTACTTTTGCTGGTTCTTTGTGACAGCTTTTGCTTTATTGGCAGCGCCACCCACATGTTGAACGAGTCACAAACATCAGCACCGAAAACATGATTTTTTTCAAATCTAAAATCAAAAATCGTGATACGAACCGAATCGTAGGTTTGGTCTATCGTTACAGCCCTAGTAAGATGAGAAAGCAAGAGTTTATGGTTTAAAAAAAAAACAAAAAAAAAAACAATGGCTATCTGAACATCTTTGCCAAGCACAAACCAGTACAGAAGTAGGCTAATCAATAAATTATCGGGGAGGGTCATTTCTTTTTTCACAAACATTTTGGAGGGTCATAGAAAAATGTATTGCTGGCGAAGGGAGGGTCATGTCTTTTTTGACAACAGATCTCAAAACTCCTCCGGTGGCCCCTTAAATAAAAAACGAACAGTCCCTTATTGTTACTGAGGTCAGGCAAACCTGGATTAATCAGTTTGTCCAATAATGACAGACAGGAAACAAAGAGCTGGCTGAAGTTCAGGAAGTAGTGTAGCTGTGCCTATCGCTAAGTGTTGCATGTGTCTTAACTGCATTTCTAAAAGTTTGTCTCCTGATTCTCTGCCTGTTCAGTTGGATTTCTCTGTTCGCCTCAGTTATTGTTTGTTTTATAATGTATAATTACATATAATATATGCAATATATATAATTTATAATTTAATACTGTTTCTCCTCTAAACACTCGTTCATCAGGTCGGATCGAATTTATCTTAAATCTAATGTTTGATGAACTGCAACTCATAATCAAGTCAATGACAGAATCGTCTGCAAAGCAAAGCTGCATTTGTATAAAGACTCAAAGATTCTCAGAAAGTTTAAGCAGAAAAAAAAAGTAATTACATACAGAAATATGTTTTATGTTTATAAAAAACATGAATGTTACTGAACAGATGGAATTGACGTGTAATTAGCAGCCATTAACATAACTATTTTAGCTTTTTCTCAGATCTGTGTTCACATGACGTCAGACAGACGACTTTATTTGTTGTGTTTCTGTTTTATAAGAACTTAATGAGTGTTGTGTTTTTAAGATTACACAAAGATTACACTTAAAGTTAAAAATACTTCAGCTTTAAAATGCATTTTCAGACCTCGGCGTTCAGTTTCATTGTTTTTCTCCTTCAAATAGTTTGTAAAACAAGAACAGAGATAATTAAATAAAAAGAGGAGTGACAACTGAATGATGTTCAACTCACCCTTCACTAAGAGAGAAACAGCAGAGCTTGATGTTGATGAGTTTGGTCTTCCATCTCTCTGTCCTTTACACCAGTACTGACCCTGATCAGACTCAGTAGCTCCGCTGATAGTGAGAGTGTCTCTGTTTACAGTGTAATTCTCAGACGTCTGTAATATTACACTGTCTTTATACCACTCATATCTCCAGTTACTGTGATCAGAGTTTATCACACACTTCAGATTGACTGTTTCTCCAGTGAATACAGGACTGTCTGGTGTCACAGTCACTGTAGATGTGGGTGAATCTGAGAAGAGAGACAAAGCAAACTGACTAGAGGACAAATGATTATAGTGTCAATCGATGCAGTGTCTCGTTCCCTGTTCTCAGTGAACATAGGTTACAGTTGTAACCTGAGACGTTTTCTCGTGCGTTTTGAGGCTTCGGCTCCCTCATGTAAGCCCGTCTAGATCGGCCCAAAGTCGGTTTCCGATAACGGGTGAAGTTCTCTGCGCGTTACTGTCTTTCCGCATGGCAAAGTAATTTAATTCCATTTAAGCTTTTATCTGACTCCATTTTAAATCTGACTCCATTTTATATAATAGTTTAGCAATACATTTGATTGTTCTATTTAACTATTTACTTATATTTTACTCGTTTATATTAGGAAGCTATGTCGTTCAGAGGTCCTCACGCCTTGTTTAACATGGGTCTCACGTTCACAAGCTCGCCAACTCCAGTCACTAAACAGAGGTAATTGCTATATACCTGAGATCGGTTGCATTCACACTTACACAATCAAAGATACTTTGGTAGCCCGGTGATTGCATACACTTGAATTTAACTTAAATGCTTACTTCAGTAGAGGTATGGCCACTACTACAGATAAGTCAACCAACTTAACTTGTCTTATAATAGCTTTGGATTGGCCATGCCATGGTTTCCCATGTACACTTATCTAAAGTAACATTAAATTAAAACAGAGCTAAGACACACCCAGATTTAGATTGGTCAAGCAGCACTTTTGCTGCCCTAAACGAATGTTTCACATGGAAACATTTGCTAACAATGGGAATTTGCATTCAGAGTTTACACCTTTTGAGAGCAGGAGGCCATTTGCCTGGAAGACGCACCCTCCTCTGTGTGCAAGTCATCTCTAAACTCTTAAAAACTTTATTACCTTTTGTTTTACTTCTTTGGGAATAAGACCCTTTGTACCAGTCGCATTGAGACATTTCAAATGATACCAAACATGTATAATTACTTATTGTACAAATTTAACTTTGCATAGGTTTTTAGTGAGTTTTAGGTGAGGAGGAGAAGAGGGGGAGCAGGGGGAGATGATGAGACTGTAAAAGTGAGGTGTGAGCTGCACTGTGTGCTGCATCTCGGATGTTGCTGTTACATATGCAAGAGAGAATTCAAATGTTAATTCTCATGAGAGCCTTTTGCTTTCTCGCAGGGTTGTCCAGACTTACTGGCACCCACCTTACAGTCACGATCTCAGATAAACACTGATCAGAAACATCAGCTGTGAAACTGAACTGTTCATATGAATGTTTCCATCTCCAAACCAGCTGTATCTCCACTGAATGTATCCTCCCCTCTGTATGTCACATGTGAGAGTGACTCTCTCTCCTCTGAACACACGCTGATCTGGCGTCAGTTTTACTACAGTATTTTAGTCTGAAAAACTGCCGACACTCTCAGGCCATGAGAACAGATAAACTGAGGCTCTGTAAGTTACTGTAACATCATACTGTCACTGTATATAGAAAGTAAGCTCAGATTTACTTGGTGAAATCCTCAGATTTACTTCTCAGTGTCTTCAGATTAAAGTGATGTGATGAAATGATGAACACACTCACCTGATACTGTCAGTGTAACTCCATCACTGATCCGTGAGTACTGTGGGGTTTCAGTCTGAGTTCCTCTACAGCTGTACAGACCAGCATGAGACGGATCCACAGATGTGATTATATAGTTCTGGTCTGTTCTTCTGCTGTTATCTTGATCTTTATACCAGCTGTACCTCCAGACTCCTGTCTCCTGTATGTGACATGTGAGAGTGACTCTCTCTCCTCTGAACACACGAACATCAGGCTGAACAACCACTACAGGTTTGGGTCTCTCTGTGAAATGAGCAAACAACACACTTCATGTTTGAATCTTTTAAAACTCAAAATTAGCTTTCACAAAAAAAAAAAAAAAAAAAAAAAAAACTACAAGGTAAAAGGGCACTTACCGCTTATCTTTATTGTATGACTGAGATCTGTGTAGTATTCTCCTCGCTGTGCTCTACACCCGTATGTTCCTCCATCAGACACTCTCACAGAACTGATTGTTTTAGTTCCTGCATCATCACTGGATTCCCAGTTTGAGTCTTTCCACCAGAGAAAGGTCCATCCAGTTGAGCTTCCCACGTCACAGCTGAGAGTAACTGTGTCTCCAGTGAACACTGAACTCTGGGGCTTTACAGTCAGAATCGGTTTATCTGGAAGTGAACAGTGATGCAGTGTTGAGCTCATTTATAGTGTTATTGCTCATATCTTTCAGTATTCTTCTGTTTTTATCATTCTTTTTTAAACAGTAAACTATGTATTTTATTTTGATTTAAAGGGGTGTGTGTCTTTTCTGCTCCCACTAGTGACACCAAACAGAAAATTCCAGCACTTTCAAAGAATAAATGTTAAAGACAATCTCAGGTAAGATCAGGGAATATTAGTAATAGTTCAGAGTATTAAGCAGGTTATGCAGAAGACCCGGGTAAGTTTACAGATAAGTAAGAGGATCTCAACTTTAAAAAATTAAATAATAATATTAAAAATAAAATATGATAAATATCACCATACAACAAATGCTGAAGGAAAAAGGCTAAACATAAACAAATAAACGTATTCAGCCATTATATTTGCAAGCACATACTTTTTAGTTCATACTGTTGCTTTTTGGATCTAGTCCAGTTCAGTGTCTGATGGCTGACGCTATGGCCTTCAATATTTGATCCCATTCACTTACGTGCCTAACTAACCAATATATTTGTTTGTATGGATTATGAATTATTATATTATATAATTTTGTAAAACAACATTGCTACAAATGCTGTTAAATGAGCATTACTCTAAGTGGTTTATATTTGACACAAAAACATACATTTTGTTGCAGTACATCCATATTCTTGCACTATATCACACATCCACCTTTGTTAATAACATTTCTTTTGAATCGTTTTTGTTTTGTTTTATTGCAGAAGGCAATGGTAATGAATGGTAATATCAGCATACAAAAAGCAAACAAACAAACAATAGCCTATAGACCTTATGCACCAGAGAAACGAGGGCGCCGCTATCTTTAGAATATTGTCTTTTAACTTCCGTTTTTGCGGTCGGTCTGTATATTTCTATGGCATTGCTGTCCAGGAGTAATTAGCTTTTGAAGTAGATTTACTTGATGTAAAGTTAACGAAAGTTAATCATGAGGACTGTAATGTTTAAAGCAGATGACTTAACAAATGTCAGTCGACCGGGAACATTTTAAAATGAGCCGTTCATTAATAAACACGCAAAATCGCTGTGGAAATACAGACCGGAAGTCAAAAGACAATGAGTGCAGCGCTGAAAAGGGGCGGGTCTACATAAGGTCTATAGGACAAATACAATAATAGAAAGATGCAAATAAAATAAACTGCTTTAAATTTTCCAGATAAAGGTATGCCTAAAAGCCAGGGGGGCAGTGTTTCGGAAAACATTGAAGCTTCCCCGGGCGCCGCCATTGATTAGCAGACCATCACCTGCTGTTAGCATTCCATTGACTCCCATTCATTTTGGCGTCACTTTGACAGCGAATAACTCCATTTGTCCATTATTTATTTCTAAAGAAACACGAAAATGTATAAAAGGTTCCATTACCTTGTATCTTACGTTATGGCCCAGTAGAAACAGTTTTTGTAAAAATAGGCTAACGATTGCGTCATAACCACGTGACTCTCTGTCGCACAGTAGAGAGATTACCGTATGGACAGGAGGAGAAGCTTGCGGGCAATCGGGGGGACGTGGAGGCAAAATGACAAAGTAATTAATCAGAATACTTAGCAAAAGTTGCTCCTGCTCCTAGCTCATGGACACCTCCTACAAGTTTCGGAAGGGAATGATTCAGATTTCTCTTGGCACAGCTACTAGAAGACAGAGAGTTTGCTCACGTCACATCTACGTCGTCCAGCTCAGTGTGAGTCTGTGCAGTACGCTCAGCCATCAGGAAGTGAGTGCTTCTAATTGACTTCACTTTTCTCCGTTGAATCCAATGGGGTCGCTGTGTCCATTTCTTATACTGTCTATGCTAAAAGCTAGCCTGACATCATCATACTCAGATTCTAGTCAGAATATGAGTCTGATACTGCTCCATTGGGCTGTGATTATGGGACGTGTTTCAACCAAACGAGGAAAGAAAATGCCTCTGCACTCAATTGGATAGACCTACAACCAATCAGAGCAACGGAGTAAGTGATGTGTGTTTTTCATTCATGTTTCCGATCGACAAATGCCTTGATCGCGGTTCTCTGTTCCTCTTTTCAAATGAATGCGCTGTCGATATCTTCTATAACAGACACAATTGCGGAATCTACACATGATGTTTCAAGTTCGGGAAGAGCACGTTCAAATAATCAATCCAATCAACTTGTCATCAAACATGTCTATCAGCATGAGAAGAAGCATATATTTATTCACTCTGTCAACTCACCTAACATTCCTTGACAGTTTTCAGCATCCCTCCACTCACTCTTGGCTTGTTCTTCCACAGCCAGGAATACGGGGGGAGTAAGCTACTTTGGGTTTGGGCCGAATACCGAGCCCAGAGCCCTCTCCTCGGACAGCACGCCAAATATGCATTTATTCTATCTAACTTATTAAGTTATTTGTAAGTGTGAACTCGTGAAATCTCAATTCTCCAGCGGCAGTCATCTTTGTTGTAAACGAATTCAACCCAAGCGCTCTTTGGTGACGTGGATGATTACGTTACTGTTGATCATCTGTCCATCATCGTATAAAGCCTGCCCTGACAATTTGATTGGTCCGAACAGCTTTTGTTCGGGCATAATGGCTCCACAACGGATCAAGTCCAGACCGAACTTCCCGACCTAAAAATTCTGTGGGCGGGGCTAAGTTCGGCTGGCATCCAGGCTACCTAAAAGCAGTATTCAAGTATGAAATTGAATAATCAAATGAAAAAATAAAACCGCATATTCTTCATTGTATGAATGAAACGTATACTCTACTGATTCTTATATCAGGCTGCTTTCACTTTAAAGGCACACTATGTAGAAATTGTGTTTTTGTCAAACAGCGACCCCTAGAGTCGCTGTGGAATACTTGCACTGTCGTAAATACCCACCCCCACCCTGTACACCGGTACCTGTTTGGTAGGATAGAAGCGTTGGGCATGGAACAGGCACAGATAGACTCCGAAGATACTGACCAGGTAATGTTTCACGATTTCATACAAATATTAGGCTAACTGCATACTGCATAGTCTACTGAACTACTGATGATGGTAATACGATAATAAGTTTATGTCAAGTGTTAGACTACTTCAGGGGTTCCCAAACTTTTCCATGACAAGGCCCCCCAAATACTACTAGGTTCTGGCCAAGGCCCCCCTTTTGCAGGATGTGTTATTGAACCCATCGACAATACTGCGGCAAATGTAGAAATAAATAAATAAAACATCTAGGTGAACATCAGATTATGTGATGGTGTTTGATACCAGCCAATCAGAAAGATTATAGAGATGAACCAATTACAATTTTCAAGACCGATTCCGATTTTTCATTGAGTTTGACCTGCAGATACAGATTTTAGCCGATTCTGATTTCATTTTTTCTAACCACTTTACAGCACACACAAATATTTATTTTCTATAAATATATTTTTTATAAAACACCACTTTTACCCAAACTGATTAATAAAAACAAGTTTAAATGGGTACATTTTCTATAAATATTTTTGAGTCTTCATTTTCTTTTCTGACATAGCCTACTCCAGTTCTTGTTAAAACACACTATACATGCAAATTATGTGCATTTTTGGTACTTTTTGTGTGAAATCATATTTATTTTGTCCATCAAAAGTGTGCTTTCGCTTTAATTGAGCGTGAGCAGCGCAGCAAAAATAGACGGCGCCGAAACCCTCCGCTGCTCACGGCACGCGACGCTCCTGCTTGACGCTCACGCGCTGCTCCTGCTCGCGGTGTGAACGCACTCAATGAAAATGCACGCCGAAAAAAAATTTGCGCTGCTCACGCGCCGCTCGCGGTCTGAAACGGCCGTAATTCACAAGGTTTCCTACATGTGCGTTCTGTGCACGTGTGATGCTGATGTTACGCGATGTTAATCATGCGGCGCCCGAGTGCATTTGAATCGGCATATGTCAGACTGAAAATCGCCCGAAAATCGGCCAATTCTGGTCACCAGCCGATCAATCAGTTCATCTCTAAAAGATTAGCATTAAAAGTATAATGTTCAGATAGGCTATGCAACAAATTATTATAATGTTATTTCATAACAATACTCATATTAACACTTTTTTTTTTTTTTTTTTTTACTTTTTTTCCGCTTTTTTTTTCAACTTGCTGCGGCCCCCCTGGTGCCCCCTGGCGGCCCCCAGTTTGAAAACCCCTGGACTACTTTATAATAATAAAGTAGCCTAACGCGTTTGCTGGCTTATAACGTTTTTACATGATTGCAGCTAAATCACAAGTAAATAGCCTATAGTCTAGGCCTACTGTATAATTTCATTTGTGTTTTTTGATTGTAATGTAAACATTACAAAATGCCAGATGACATCAATAAAGTTAAATGTACGTCGCATTATTTCATAACATTGGCCGTTATGATGTCATTAGACATGATTGCAATTTATCATAATAGTTTGCAAATTGGTCAGATTCTCTTTTCCTTTTCCTACACTCTTCTGACCGCGCTTTCTTTGTTTTTTTTTCCATCGCAGAGTCAATCACGTCTGAAATGCGCGCAAGTGTCTTCGTGCTTCATATGTTGTTGATATGTGTGACGTCGTTGCCATAAAGCAAGTAGTGATTCTCTCGAGATTTATCGGGGCGCTCCTCTCAAACTTGCATTGCTGTTTTTTCCAGCAGCGTCCCCCCCAAGCTTTACTACCAGGATGATTTGCCCTACTGTCAGTTTGTTTACCACCGAAATTACTTTGAAGCTGTTATATTAAGGTACAATTCTTGCACAGTGTGCCTTTAAGAACTACAGTAATACACGTATCTAATATTCACAAAATAAATATACCAAAATGTATTTGAAATACATAATTTTGTGCTAAGTATACTACTAAGACATTAACATATTTATGTATTTATGTACTAAATATAATTAATTGTAAATGAAAGATTTTAAACACTAATACAAAAAGGAAAGAATAATGCATTGACTAGGCAATACAATAGGCCTAACGCTCACGCATGAACTGTCATTCAGACTGACTATCTAACAACCGGAGAATTTTTGAGAGTTTTATGATGTAGGCCTTGTGTTTTATTAACATTTATTAGCCTATAATTTAATATCTAAAGGATGTGCGCGGTGCACCGGGTCATGTTGAGAAACACGCGCATAGTGTAAAAGACTGTTAAATAAAATACAAAATGAACATTATAAACACTATTAATAACATATAGGCTATACGTATTTTACTTCCCCATACTGTAGCCTATAAATCCTTAAATGAATGGAATTCAGAAAACAACAAGAATGAAAAATAAGTAGCCACGTATAATAAAAATATACATAGTAGCCTAGCCTATAATTATAGCCTATTGTGCACTTTATTACAAACAATATTTAGCCTGTTTTAAACGCCAAGCCTAAACAAATTTATTTGAATCTAAACTGAAACTGTCCGACGTTGGTTTCGCGCATCTCTCATTCGGTCCAAAGTTTCCATATTTGCAATGTAACATTTGGATGCTAACTATAATGTAAAGAAGGCTTCGTACTTCAGTCGAGTCCTAATATACACGAAGGCTAAATCAGCATCTTCAAGAGAAATGATCGTAATAACAGCAAGTCATGAATGACCGGCACAGCCTTTATAGGCCTATTGTACAAAAGACTAATTAAATTAAGCAGAATAACTTTTTAAATGTTTGGTTGACTGTTTTATTTTAATAAGGAACAGGCTGCGATGTCAAGTTAGCAATCCCAGAAGTGAACTGATGCCAATGTTGTGTAAGCGCGATGCGCCAGCGCCATCACTTGGATTTGTTTCTCAGCAGGGGAAATAACTTAATACTCTGTCGTTTAATACTCTGTCATTCGAAACAGTAAAATGTAGCCTATAATTTTATTTGTGTACATTCAAAATGACTACAAAATGTCATGCCTGTGAAAAATAAAGAAAACAACATGGTGCGCTGCTTTAGCGCGTCTCGGTCTCCTTGAACATCTTTCTAGGCTAGCGCATCAAAAATGAACCAAAATACAGCGAATAGCCTTCTTGGCGCGCCTACTTTTGAAAGTCAACATTTAGTTTATTTGAAGTAACATACATTATATACTGTAGACCTAAGTCATTTAGAAATAAATGACAGCGTGCTTCATGATAAAAAATTAATTAATTAAGAATCCGCAAAACTGCAGCAGCGGAGGACTCTTATTCTGCTGTGCGGAACTGAAGAAGAACAATCCGTGTATCATTCGTTCAGTCGTTTTTTGAATTAATATTGAATATAGAAAAATGAGAAAACGGTTCCTTTTTCGTTTTTTCATTTTTTACAAAAAAACGAAAAACAAGAATTCAGCTGGATTTCTCGTTTTTCGTTCTCAGTTAGAAAAATGAATAAACAGCTTGAATATTCGATTTCTACACGTGGGCGGGAATTAAACGCCCCTTTCCTCTGATTTGTCAGCCGAAGATCAAACTGTTCCGTCATCAGTTCTGCACAGCAGAATAAGAGTCCTCCGTTGTGCGGATTCTTAACGCATTTATTGCAACTACATTTAATCTTTTTCTCATCAAACCACCAGACTAACGAATGTTTCGACACAACCCGTACCGGGGAATAGACTAGATAGGGCTTTCTTCTGTGTATATATAAATTCACATACGCTTTGTATCAGCTGGCTATATGGGCAGGATAAATGACGGCTGTTAGCCTATCATTGTCGCACTCGCCCAGTAATTTAAAAAAATATATATTATAAATTAAGATATAAATCAATATAATTAGTTGTAAATTAAATATTTTTAACACTAATACAAAAAGAAAAGAATAATGCATTGACTATATAATTGGCCTATATTAACGTTAACGTATAAACTGTCATTCAGACTGACTAGCCTATCTAACAACTGGAGAAGTTTTATGATGTAGGCCTTGTGTTTTATTAAAATGTATTATAATTTATATCTCTAGGATTCGCGCTTGTGCGTGGCGCGCCGGGTCATGTTGAGAGGGAAACGCGCGCGTCACATCATTGTAAAAAAAGCATATTCATAAATAGTGTAAAAGACTGGTAAATAAAATACAACATTAACATTATAAACACTATTAATAACATAATATGCGTATTTTAACGAGAAACTGAAACTGTACAGAGCAGACGTTGGTTTCGGGCATCTCTCATTCGTCCTTAGCCTATCCATTGCAATGTAACATTTGGATGCTAATTAATAATGTAAAGAAGGCTTCGTACTTCATTCGAGTCCCAATATAGGCCTACACGTAAATCAGCATCTCCACAGCAAGGGAAATTAGTTTGGAATGTTAACAGACCAATTAAGAAGAAGAACGTTTTATATGTTTGGTTGACTGTTTTATTTTAATAACAAACAGGCTGCGACACCCGACATCACTTGGATGTGTTGCTCAGCAGGGGATTTAATAGCTACTGTCGTTTAATACTCTCATTCGAAACAGTAACATTTATATGTCTATTTGTGTACTTTCAAAATGACAACAACATATCATGCCTTGGAAATTATTATATAAGAATAATTATTATTATAAATTAGTATTATATTCTTTCTGGCGCACACCAAAAATCAACCAAAATAGCCTACAGCCAATAGCCTTCTTGGCGCGCCTATATATTTTCGAAGGTTAACATTAAGATTAATCACAGCGTGCTTCATGATAATTTTTTTTTTTTTTTTTTAATAAAAAAAAAACCCGTGACTTGACTTTACAATCCGGAAAAAAGCTAATTATTTCACGGACCCCCTGGCACTTGAGAACTCCTGGTCTAGAAGAAAGCCCCATCTTGTCTGTTCCCCGGTACGGGTTGTGTCGAGACATTCGTTAGTCTGGTTGTTTGATGATAAAAGATTAAATGTAGTTGCAATAAATGCGTTAAGAATCCGCACAACGGAGGACTCTTATTCTGCTGTGCAGAACTGATGACGGAACAGTTTGATCTTCGGCTGACAAATCAGAGGAAATGGGCGTTTAATTCCCGCCCACGTGTAGAAATCGAATATTCAAGCTGTTTATTCATTTTTCTAACTGAGAACGAAAAAACGAAAAAGGAACAGTTTTCTCATTTTTCTATATTCAATATTAATTCAAAAAACGACTGAATGAATGATACACGGATTCAGAACTGATAACGGAACTGAAATCAGTGGAAAGGGAAGTTTCATTCCCTCTCACGTGTAGAAATCGAATATTCAAGCTGTTTATTCATTTTTCTAACTGAGAACGAAAAAACGAAAAAGGAACCGTTTTCTCATTTTTCTATATTCAATATTAATTCAAAAAACGACTGAACGAATGATACACGGATTCAGAACTGATGACGGAACTGAAATCAGTGGAAAGGGAAGTTTCATTCCCTCTCACGTGTAGAAATCGAATGTGAGGTGTGAGCTAAAAGTGAGGTGTGAGCTGCACTGTGTGCTGCATCTCGGATGTTGCTGTTACATATGCAAGAGAGAATTCAAATGTTAATTCTCATGAGAGCCTTTTGCTTTCTCGCAGGGTTGTCCAGACTTACTGGCACCCACCTTACAGTCACGATCTCAGATAAACACTGATCAGAAACATCAGCTGTGAAACTGAACTGTTCATATGAAGGTTTCCATCTCCAAACCAGCTGTATCTCCACTGAATGTATCCTCCCCTCTGTATGTCACATGTGAGAGTGACTCTCTCTCCTCTGAACACACGCTGATCTGGCGTCAGTTTTGCTACAGTATTTTAGTCTGAAAAACTGCCGACACTCTCAGGCCATGAGAACAGATAAACTGAGGCTCTGTAAGTTACTGTAACATCATTTCTATCCTGACCTTGGTCTGACTGAGGACAAATGATCAAGTCTCAAAGCTTGTTTGCTACTCTCTTGGTTTCATTCATCACAGATAATCTGAAGAGCAGAAGCTCATGAATTAACTGAACATGTCTGGAGGATATAGATAATGAACTCTGAAAAGATCTGTGATCATAATCACCCCGTCACTGTATATAGGAAGTAAGCTCAGATTTACTTGGTTATCTTCTCAATGACTTCAGGTTAAAGTGATGTGATGAAATGATGAACACACTCACCTGATACTGTCAGTGTAACTCCATCACTGATCTCTGAGTTCTGTTGGGTTTCAGTCTGAGTTCCTCTACAGCTGTACAGACCAGCATGAGACGGATCCACAGATGTGATTATATAGATCTGGTCTTTTCTTGCTCTGTTTTCTTTTCTTGTGTCTTTATACCAGCTGTACCTCCAGACTCCTGTCTCCTGTATGTGACATGTGAGAGTGACTCTCTCTCCTCTGAACACACGAACATCAGGCTTCACCTTCACTACAGGTTTGGGTCTCACTGTGAAATGCGAAAACAACACACTTCATGTTTGAATTTTTAAAAACTCAAAATTAACTTTCACAAAAAAAAATAAAAATAATACAAAAAAAAGAGCAAAAGGGCACTTACCTCTCACTGTTATCTTTATTGTATGACTGAGGTCTGTGTAGTATTTTCCTCGCTTTGCTCTACACTCGTATGTTCCTCCATCAGAGACGCTCACAGATCTGATTGTTTTAGTTCCTGCATCATCACTGGATTCACGGTTTGAGTCTTTCCTCCAGTGAAACGTCCATCCAGTTGAGCTTCCCACGTCACAGCTGAGAGTAACTGTGTCTCCAGTGAACACTGAACTCTGGGGCTTTACAGTCAGAATTGGTTTATCTGGAAGTGAACAGTGATGCAGTGTTGAGCTCATTTATAGTGTTATTGCTCATATCTTTCAGTATTCTTCTGTTTTTATCATGCTTTTTTAAACAGTAAACTATGCATTTTATTTTGATTTAAAGGGGTGTGTGTCTTTTCTGCTCCCACTAGTGACACCAAACAGAAAATTCCAGCACTTTCAAAGAATAAATGTTAAAGACAATCTCAGGTAAGATCAGGGAATATTAGTAATAGTTCAGAGTATTATGCAGGTTATGCAGAAGACCCGGGTAAGTTTACAGATAAGTAAGAGGATCTCAACTTAAAAAAAAAATGTAAAAAAAATGTAAAAATAAAATATGATAAATATCACCATACAACAAATGCTGAAGGAAAAAGGCTAAACATAAACAAATAAACGTATTCAGCCATTATATTTGCAAGCACATACTTTTTAGTTCATACTGTTGCTTTTTGGATCTAGTCCAGTTCAGTGTCTGATGGCTGACGCTATGGCCTTCAATATTTGATCCCATTCACTTACATATGTGCCTAACTAACCAATATATTTGTTTGTATGGATTATGAATTATTATATTATATAATTTTGTAAAACAACATTGCTACAAATGCTGTTAAATGAGCATTACTCTAAGTGGTTTATATTTGACACAAAAACATACATTTTATTGCAGTACATCCATATTCTTGCACTATATCACACATCCACCTTTGTTAATAACATTTCTTTTGAATTGTTTTTGTTTTGTTTTGTTGCAGAAGGCAATGGTAATATCAGCATACAAAAAGCAAACAAACAAACAATATATGACAAATACAATAATAGAAAGATGCAAATAAAATAAACTGCTTTAAATTTTCCAAGTAAAGGTATGCCTAAAAGCAGCATTCAAATATGAATTTGAATAATCAAATGAAAAAAAATAAAACTGCATATTCTTCACTGTATGAATAAAACGTATACTCTACTGATTCTTATATTAGGCTGCTTTCACTTTAAGAACTACAGTAATACACGGATCTAATCTACACAAAAATAAATACCAAAATGTATTTGAAATACATTATTTTGTGCTAAGTATACTACTAATACATTGGGCCCTATCTTGCACCCAGCGCAATTGACTTTGTACATCGACGCATGTATCATTCCTATTTTGCACCTGCGCACAGCAGACTTTTCCCTCGGCAGACGCATGTCGGTAAACTAAGGAGTGAACTTGCGCTCCCGGGGGCGGTGCAGTGAAAAGAGGAGGCGTGTTCCGGCGCAAACATTCCCTGGTGCTATTTTGCAGGTTTAGAAAACAATTCCGCCACTGACCAGGAAAAACCAAGTCTAAAGTCAGTGGCGCGTTGCGCATGTTATTTATATGCTATTTTAAGGGCGCATGCTTGGCCATAATCAATGTAGCGTGTGCACAACGCGCATTCACTTTGATTCTCTCATCTAAGCAGCAGTTTTCATTTTTGCAAATCATACATTATTACAAGGAAAAATATTAACACACGAGGGAAATCATTGTTGTGTCCATGAAAAATAGCTTATACATTTAGCGAAATTATTATACGCCTGTTTAACCGAAGTTAATTTGGGTGGGTTTCTCCCGTCCCCAATGTCACTTCTCTGTGTTTTACGGCCCTGACGAGAACGTCGGTCTGCTCGGCTGTGAACCGCTCCTGGCGTGCGCCTGGCAAATCTGCCGTTATAATAGCAATCCGCCATGGAACAAGCGTTCCTGCTCTTAAAGGGAATGTGAGATGTCGGGTCTGATTGGTTTATTTCACGTTACGCCCAAACCACACCTATGAATAATGAAGCTACTTCAGACCAACCCATTTTAGATTTGCGTCGGGCGCAAGAGTAATTTATCCCGCCGGTATGATAGCAACAGCGCCCAAGATCCGCCCACAAAGTTACTTGCGTTTCGCGCTTGATACTTGTGTTTCAGATCGTTAAAATAGGGCACATTAACATATAGTGTTGTCAAAAGACCCGGTACTTCGGTACAAATTATTTTTTTAACGTCACGGTACCAGGTTTTCTCAAACCCGGTACTTGATGCGCGTGCATGCCCGAAGCGCGTGCAGTTGCGTCCTCTTCATAAAAGCGCTGATGGCGATCGGCGGTGCTGCTGCTGATGTGGTGCTGATGTTTTTGCGCGTGCAGATACGTTATTTCAAATGGCGCGCGGCAAGCGCGCTCATAATAGAAGCGGCGCGCTCGCTTTTCCATGTGCTTTCATGGATGCATAGCAACGACAGACGCCACGGGAGTACAGACGCTTGTGCGAACTGCGCTCTCCATGACGACGAGGAAGTGTGACATAGGCCTATTAATTGATTTCTAGCCCTTGCATTAGCTTTACTACTAGATATATTTATGGAGATGAGAAATAAAAAGCCGTCATTAATATCAGTCCGTCAGAAAAGCAGTTCTAGTCTTATTCTTGGCTGGATAACTCTTAGCAGGTTTAAAAAGCCCTTTTAAAGTTAAATATGAATACAGTTTTGGATTAAATAAAAGTATAGTCAAGTCAAATAAAACATTTTAGCTCCTGTATAGTTTGGTAATGCTACAATAAGATACCATTCATTAACATCACTTAATGCGTTATCTAACATAACACATTGAGTGAACAATATATTTTTACAACATTAATTAATGTTTGTGAATGTTATTTAATACAAAACACTTGATTGGTCATGTTTGTTCACTTCATTCATGTGCATTAAATAATGTTAACAGAAATAATGTTAACTTTTGATTTTAAAAATGTATTTTTAAATTAACCCCTAAAGGAGAATAATTGTGACCGTATATAACTATTGTTTTTTTTTGTTAGGTCATTTTATCTAATGTTATCTAACAAATGGAATCTTATTGTTTTTAATACTACAGTTTCCATCTTTGTGATATACACTTTAATATAATTATGTAAATTTAATCTAAATTAAGCTTTGGTACCGAAATTGGTACCGAGAACCGTGGATTTTCACTGGTATCGGTACCGAATACTGAAATTTTGGTACCGTGACAACACTATTAACATATTTATGTACTTTATAAATACTCTATCAATTGAGTATACTAAAAGTACAATTGCAACTAACTTTGTACTTTAGTTATCTAGAAATAGTGCTGAGGTCCAACTAAAGATATACTTAAGTATATTTGATTGTGCTAAAGTGAAACTATTGCAAGTATATTTTAGGTATAGCTTGCATTTAAAGACTGATATTATACAGAGATCATACTATCCTTACTAATAGTGATTTTAAAACACACTTTATGCTTAATATTAAGAAATGTGCATTGTGCAAAAAATAAGTAGGACTACTCTAAATAAATATTAATTATAAATATCAGTAAGTCGGCAGACCATTAATCTTTCAGATTTAGGTCTGGATTTCCAGGCTAGATTTTTACATTCACTTAAGACAAAACCACCTGTTTATGTAAACTCTGTTTTTTTTCTTTTTTTTTACACTCTAAACGCAATAAGGTGCTAAAGATGATTCAGTTTCAGTGCACTGAAACTGCACTTAAGTGCACTTAAGGTGTGTGCAGTCCTAAAACCATATTTTAAACTGGCAAAGCACTCGTCGCGTCTCACAGTTTGGAAGCGGTTGAAATGACAATAAACAGGTGTAATAAACAGTGTACGTTGTGAACGAATAATTTGAAGAGATCTGCCAGAAAAAGCAGCCATGAAGAGAAGACGATTTGTACGGAGCCATCTGATGACCAACCTACATTGGGCTCACTTTATTTTTTTTATTTTTAGCAAATCCCAGAGAGGTTTGTGTTCAGATTGCATGTTTTTAGTGAACCGTACCATAATATGAAATAGGGACCAGCCCCCTGCCAAAAAATCACGCGAACTGCGCTCAGACCCCTGAAACATACCAACCAGGGACGTGCACAGACATTTTGAGGGGCAGGGGCTCAAGTGAAATAAAGGGCACTTCTCATAATTACGTTTTTTTTTTTTTTTTTTTTTACAAAAAAGTATATATATTAACGCAACTCTGACTTCCTTTTTAAAAAATTTATTAAAAAAGTTAATTAATTTTATCTTCCTCAAACTCACACAATTGTTTCATTTTCAAAAGATGTCTACAAAATAATCAGTTCACACAGAAACATGGTCTCCTTAGTATTCACTATTATAGAGCAGCAAAGGAAACCATTCCACAATGTGCATGTTTTGTATGCTACTAGTTTCAAGTATATATTTAGAATAACCTAAATAACTGCATCAAGCAGAGGGGCGTGTTTTACTAATAATTTGTTTATTTTTGCACAAGGCACTACATCATTTTAATTATTTTGGTGTTATTAGAATACATAACACTTTAAAATCAACACAAATATTCACTCTAAACTGAAGAGGGCTGTTGCTGCTATTTTGTTAACTTTACTGAAAAAATCACTGCAAAAATGATTGACAAAATACAAAAATAAATTGTATTACTAACTTATTTTATTACATGGCTTGGTTGAATTCCGATGTAGAATGCGCTGTGCGGACTGGAGTATAACAGACCGTTGTCATGAGAAACAGAGCGTTGCTATGGACTCACAGGATTCTAACCGTAGAGACGGAGCGGACTATTTTCTTTAGCGGAAGCAATGCAATCGGGTTTAAATCAATAAACTCCCCTTTAAATCAATATTTTGTGTCAAATTAATTATTTATTCGGTATAGCCATGTAATAAGCGGGATAATGTATAGCGATTATCCCTTACACATTAGCTAGTCTAGTAGCTCATGAGGCATGCATACTAGCAAAACACAGGTTAACTATATTTGTCTTTGGCTAATCAGCAGTAAATTCGAGCCTCGACCAGTGCCTCGAATTTCGAGCGCCACTCACCTCAGCACAAGCCAAGAAAAACACTGCTGGGAGGGGCTGCTGCTGCCTGCAGGTGTGTGTGTGTGTGTGTGTGTGTGTGATGTGTGCCGATGTGCGCCGCTGCGCAGAGACGCAGGGGGGAGAGAGAGAGAGAGAGAGAGAGAGAGAAAGGGAGCGCGTCAGAACTCCTGACCTGATATTTAGATATACTATTCTTTAATAAATATATTTGTTTGACAGGGAAGCTGTGCGCAAACAGGAATAATTTTTTAATATTATAAAAAAAAAAAACACCCCAGAAAAAAGGGCACTTTCTCTCCAGGAATAAAAAGGGCAGGTGCTCAAGCCCCCTTTGATGTCTATGTGTGCACGTGCCTGATACCAAGTGTAAAAACACCCTAAAATACTCTAGTCATTTGACTTCATTCATATGAAATCATAGGATTCATTTTATGATACAGTTATGGTGCTTTTGTGTCCTTTTTGAACTCTGAAAGTTAGCATGTCATTCTCTATAATAGCGATCAGCACAATATTATATATATATATATATATATATATATATATATATATATTGTTCCAGGGAAGATATATAGATTTGAAACAACACGAGGGTGTGGGAGATTAAATTATGGCGAACATTTTCATTCTAAGGTGAGCTAATGTTGAAACTTTGGTGTGTTTGTCGGATAAAATCTTAAATCTAATGTTTGATGAACTGCAAATCATAATCAAGTCAATGACAGAATCGTCTGAAAAGCAAAGCTGTATTTGAATAGAGACTCAAAGATTCTCAGAAAGTGCAAGCAGAAAAAAGTTTCCGGTTAGAGAAACTGGAGCAAGAGAGAGAGTGCCCCAGGCAGCAGAAGAGTTTTATTTGGATTATATCAGCGTGTATGAAGAATTACAGGCATTTGCCCATGTGTGGTCTACAATGAACAGAGAAAACAAAATGCGATATAAATTTGCTAGTATAAACAGTATTACCGATATCATAAAGAATAGTCACTATACGAAACAGAAGTAATAGTAACTCAAGTTAGTATTACTTTGGTAAAGTGTATTCAATTATTAAGAATCAAAAAATATAGCATAAATTATTTTGCTTACATATCTGAATTATTCTGCAGAACATAAACAACTGAACAGTATCAAACTAGTTTCAAAATGACTTTACATAGACTTGGGTAGCATGCAATTCACACAGAAATATAATTATTCAAATTACTATTTGAACTAGTACATTGCACAGACGACAGAATGTATACGGACTGCCCTCTGATACTAGTTCAGACAAGCCCCAACTTGTCCATGCCCGTGCAAGCACCAACAAAGTCACATACATAAATATACCTCCAGAGGGTATTGTTGGGCAATATATTTCATACACTTTAGCTTTAAAATGCATTTTCAGACCTCTGCATTCAGTTTAATTTGTTTTTCTTCAACTGTATTTATCAGCAGTGTGAATGAGAGTAAAAGTCTCTCGATTGGTTGTGTGATCATGATCATGTATAGAGTTTAGGAGGACAATGATGTTGAACTCACCCTTCACAGAGAGAGAAACAGCAGAGCTTGATGTTGATGAGTTTGGTCTTCCATCTCTCTGTCCTTTACACCCGTACTGACCCTGATCAGACTCAGTAGCTCCTCTGATAGTGAGAGTGTCTCTGTTTACAGTGTAACGCTCAGACGTCTGTAATATTACACTGTCTTTATACCACTCAGATCTCCAGTTACTGTGATCAGAGTTTATCACACACTTCAGACTGACTGTTTCTCCAGTGAATACAGGACTGTCTGGTGTCACAGTCACTGTAGATGTGGGTAAATCTGAGAAGAAAGACAAAACACACTGACTAGGACAAATTATTATTGCGTTCCTCAATAGCATCAATCAATGCAGTGTCTCTTCCCCTGTTCTCAGGGAACATAGGTTAAAGTCGTAACCTGAGACATTTTCTTGTGCGTTTTGAGGCTTCGGCTCTGTCACGATCTCAGACAAACACTGATCAGAAACATAAACCGTGAAACTGAACTGTTCATATAATTGTTTCCATCTCTAAACCAGCTGTATCTCCACTGAATGTTTCCTCCTCCCTGTATGTCACATGTGAGAGTGACTCTCTCTCCTCTGAACACACGCTGATCTGGCGTCAGTTTTACTACAGTATTTTAGTCTGAAAAACTGCCAACACTCTCAGGCCATGAGAACAGCTAAACTGCGGCTCTGTAAGTAACTGTAACATCATTTCTATCCTGACCTCGGTCTGACTGAGGAGAAATTATCTGGGCTGGGTTTCCCGATAACATTGTCTCTTAGCGCGCTACAAAGACTCTTAAGGTATAACTTAACTGAAGGTATACCATTTCTAGGCGTTCTTCCCCGAACCATACCTTAGGAAGCTGCTTAAGATCTACCTTCTTACGTGCGACGTTACCGGGTGCTGTCCGTGGCGATGGTGCTGAATCTGCTGATATCGATGGCTCGAGAGATCAATTATTCTCTCTTGCAGGGGCTGTTTATGTGAGAAAGCGGTGTTCTTTATAAAAGAAGTGTTGTAGAAAAATGTATATTTTACTTTTTTTTTTCATTAACTTTCTTAGACATTGTTTTAAGCATTGTTTCTCATCTGGAATTTATGTATGTTTGTGCACCTGACGTAAGCAAGACACACACAGTACAAATGGTTAAGAACCTTTAACTCTTTAGGTATGGAAGATAATTTAGCCAAGGGGGGTAAGAGGGGTCATTATATTCTAAATGTGATGTAGCCACGCAGGGTGAGTGGAAAACTACAGAGAAAAGACCTTGAAGGAGGAGTATAAGAAGGGAATTTCCTGGGCTGGGTGTCAGGTCTTGCTCACGTCACGGGGTAGCTGCTGTGATTTTGTGACTAAGCCTCATGGACGAGAATAAATATCTTTTAAAATACAATTTGATTCTTGATGTCTGTTACGCAGTGATGATGATTGTTTAATTATTGTTTTTGCCACAACAGAAGCACTTCAGAATAGTTGAAATTGCATTTATTAGGACTCATGGGATATTATAAAAAATAATCAAAATTATAATAGCCTAGCCTACATATTTTTAAATTGTATCATATATTGCTGCCATAATAACCATTTCAAATTTGTACGTGCTTTCTTCTCTTTCCCATTTTTGTTCACTGAGGTGGAGCTGCGATGAAATATTGTTCTTGTAAATACTTTCCAGCATTTCAGTAATAAAAGTGTACATCTAACGTACGGTGCTCAGAAGTGATCAAAAAGGATTTAAACAGTGGATTTTGAATCTCTTCTTGTAAACTCAGAGATGTGGATTCAGACGGCAATTAAATGATCACACGACCTGTTTGTCAAAAAACAGTAGGTACTAATTTGGCCGGGGATTTTTACGCGGGTTGGGTGAGAAAAAACACTGATATTATGGATTCGGACGGCACTAAAATCACCGACTTACCCCTGTAAATGTTTAAAATACCATACGAGCCCATGAGAAACAATATTAGCGTCCGAATAGGACTTAACTGACAGTAGCCTATGCTTTCACTGGCCTTTAAAAGCGCTCTTTAATTAAATTAATAATATTGTATAATAATATAATTAAAAATCTAACAACAATCAGTGTAATGACAATTTTATTCTTTGCATGAAAACACTTGAATTAGCCTAATTGAACACTGTCTGGGTGTATTAAAACTTCTGAATTATATTCGTATAGACCTGCAACAGTGATAAGGTAAAGCTAAGAGCGGTCCAGACCAACCTTCAGAACGTATGACTTACAGAAGGTATACTTAACTAAGAACGTTTCGGGAAACACGTATAACGATAAGGTACAGCTTAAGGTGTAACTTAAGAACGACGTAGCATTAAGGAGGTATCGGGAAACCCAGCCCAAGTCTCTAGGCATGTTTGCTACATGTTTTCTAGGCATGTGATGAAACAATGAATAAATATTTGAGAGGTTGAATATTTTGTTTCTATAAACAGTGTTTGTCTCTGAACAGTAATGTTGGGTTGTGCTCAGATCTAATTCCCTTTCGAGAATGGTCACTTCATATTGCATAGCTATACGCAGTGGGAAACTCCTTTTCCTCGAAAATTCTGAAGCCTAACATGTAAAACGCATTTGCAGCTGCACAGCTAGCACAGTGAGTGTCTGGCTCACTCATTGGCTGTGCTGCGGCAACTGCACATTCAATGGCGCAGGCGCCTAAGGCCACGCCCCCTTGGCGGGCTGTGATGTGTGATGGCGCGCTGCTAGTCAAGTCAAGTCATCTTCATTTATATAGTGCTTTTAACAATGTAGATTGTTTCAAAGCGGCTTTTCAGTAACAAACGGATAATTTAAGGTTACAGAGATTGTTTTGGCTTTATAGCGGTTCTTGAATAAAGATATTTTCCAGCTAAAGTTAGTTTTAATTGATTCACTTCCGTCGCAAGGATCATTAGTTATTCAATTAGAGGCTGCTAAGACGACATCGTTCTCTCTACACAGACTTTAAACGCGAACCTGTGAGAAACGCTGATGGCGCTCACGTGCGCATCAATAATTAATTCTATAGTTATGCGCATATGTGCGCAGGTTTGTAATTCCCTACAAACCAAGCCTTAAACTCCTTGGCGCACACGTCAGAGCCCACCAAGGGGTCGTGGCCTTAGCCAATATTAGTCTCAGAATCCGCCATTATAGCAGATTCATCTCCTTCAGCGACAAACTTCACGTCTCTGAGTCCTCTGCAAGCCTTCGCCATCGAAACCAGCATTATACGGTTAGAGCGTGCAGTTCTACAGCGGACTATGCCTTCAACATCAGAAGTCATCTTCCCCTGTCGCAGCTCTGCTGTCGCTATCCGGCGACCAACGCATATCCTTTGCTATTGCTTTTGTTTGCTTTAGGAGCGCGAGCGTTGTTTCAAATGATTTTTGTATTCAAATGTATTATTCAAATAATATTCAAATTATTATTGGAAACAGGCCCGCTACACTGCGCGCGCCTTTGCAAACAAACACCGTTTTCACGGAGACCTAAATAAAGCACAAAAAGAGTATGTTTCAATCACACAACACACAGGTTCACGGTCCCCCTTCATTAGGCAGCCCCCTCCCAGTTGTTTCTCTGACTTTGCCCCAGGCGAAAGCCCTTATAGTCAGCAACACTCAGTATGTGCACAAATCACAATATAAGGGTATCAGGTCCCCCTGTGTTAGGCGGCCCGTCCCAAAACATGTGTCAAACCCTAGCCACAGAAGCCCTGGCCTGGCAAGCCATTCCTGGTGTGTCGAGTTGGGTTATAAACACAATAAAGCGAGGCTACTCGCTCCAATTCGCTCGCAGACCCCCAAAGTTTCAGGCGGTTGTCGAGACTTCGGTGAAAAGCAGCGGGTGTCACGTGCTTCGTTCCGAAATACAGAATCTGTTAGCAAAAGGGGCAATATAATTATTCCCCCCCCGCGCTACAGCACTCAGGGTTTTACAGCCGCTATTTTCTAGTTCCGAAAAAAGATGGCAGTATCAGACCCATCTTTGACATTTGAACAAGGCTCCCATGAGACGGCAATTCAAAATGTTGACTACCAAACAAATCCTTGCGCAAATTCGCCCGGGGTATTGTTTTTTTTACTGTGGTCTGAAAGAACTTTACTTTCACATTCAGATAGCCCCTCGTCACAGGCCATTCTTGAGATTCGCCTTAGAGGGGCAGGCTTATCAGTACAAGGTTCTACAGTTCGGTCTGTCCCTAGCACCCCGTACGTTTACGAAGTGCATGGACGCGGCGCTTTCTCCCCTGAGGCATCAGGGAGTGCGCGTGCTGAATTATCTCGACGATTGGCTGGTTCTAGCCCAGTCGAGAACCAAACTATTACAACACAAAGCTTTGATTCTCAGCCATCTGCAATGCCTGGGTCTCAAAATCAATTTATCCAAGAGCAAACTGGGTCACAGCCAGAGTGTGATCTTTCTGGGCACAGTTATCGACTCTACAACTATGAAAGCGCGGCTCACACCAGAGCGCGCGCTCTCTATTCAACAGCTGGCAGCCTCCTTCAAGGCAGGGAAGTGCTCACGCCTGAAAAAGTTTCAGAAACGTCTCTGTCTCATGGCAGCCACATCGTCAGTACTCCGTATGGGATTACTGCGCATGCGCCCACTGGCTCTGGTGCTCAAGCGCCGTGTGCCAGCCCATGCATGGCTGTCAGGCAGCCTGCGCATCATGGTGAATCACGGTTGTCTACGGACCCTGATTCCCTGGCGGGCTCAAGACTGGTACCTCGAGGGCGTGACCATAGGGGTGAATTCCACATGGAAAGTGGTTTTCACAGACGCCTCCAACCGAGGTTGGGGAGCGTTGCACGAGGGCAAGCCTGTCTCCGGCCTCTGGTCGAGATCGGAGCAGAGCTTACAGATCAACTGTCTGGAAATGAAAGCAGTTTGTTTGGCCCTCAAAGCGTTTCTGCTAAACCTCAGAGGACACCAGGTTGTAGTCCGTACAGACAACACGTCAGTGGTGTCATACAGTATATAAATCGCCAGGGCGGTGTCAGGTCGGGCAGCCTGTACTCCCTGGCGAGAGACCTCCTTATTTGGGCGCAAGTCAGTCTGAGCTCTCTGAGAGCAGCACATATCCCTGGCATTCGGAACACAGGTGCGGATATGCTGTCACGGGGCAACACTCCCCAAGGCGAGTGGTCCATGAACCCTCAGACGGTGCGTCTGATATGGAGATATCGACCTTTTCGCCTCGAAGGACAACACTCACTGCGCAGTGTTCTTCTCGAAGGGCAGGGACACGTTGGCCCATCACTGGCCCAGCCTCCCCCTTTATGCATTTCCCCCCATTTCAATGATTCCCCAGGTCATCGAACGGGCCAGGGAGAGCGGATGCCCCGTCCTCCTAGTAGCCCCCCTTTGGAAATCCAGACCGTGGTTTCCAGAGCTGGTTCAAATGATGGACAAAGTCCCCTGGCCTGTCCCGCTGAGGAAGATCTCCTCACGCAGGCGAACGGGATGATATGGCATCCGCGACCCGACTTATGGGCCCTCCATGTGTGGCCCCTCAACGTGTACCCAGGGACCTTCTTGAAAAGGTCCTGAACACAATCACTGAGGCTAGGGACCCTTCTACCAGGCACCTTTATGCTTTGAAGTGGTCAGTGTTCTCCAGCTGGTGCTTGGACAAACACTTTGAACCCAGGTCATGTGAGGTACCAGTGGTACTCTCCTTCCTACAAGAGCTGTTGGACGCGGACAAGTCCCCATCCACGCTCAAAGTATATGTGGCAGCCATTGCAGCTTATCATGCTCCAGTGGCTGGCCAATCGTTAGGAAGAAACGACTTGGTGGTACGGTTTCTGAAAGGAGCCAGGAGGATGAACACCCCCAGACCTCCGTCTGTGCCGTCATGGGATCTCTCCACGGTCCTTGGGGCCCTGAAGGGACCACCATTTGAACCGCTCCAGCCAGTTGATCTCAAACTACTCTCGCTAAAGACTGCTCTCCTGCTGGCACTGGCATCTATCAAGCGAGTGGGAGATCTGTAGGCGCTCTCTGTGAGCCCCTCCTGTCTGGAGTCTGGAATTGGTGACTCTAAAGTCATCCTCAAACACCGTTTAGAACACAGGTTATCACATTATTAGCTCTTCCCCCTTCCGCAGAGGATGGGGAGGCTAATTTACTCTGCCCTGTCAGAGCACTGAGAATATATCTGGAGCGTTCTGCGTCTTTTAGACAAACTGCAAATGCGTTTTACATTTTAGGCTTCAGAATTTTCGAGGAAAAGGAGTTTCCCACTGCGTATAGCTACGCAATACTCGTTCTCTAACTCTCATGGAACCGAGGTTACGATAGTAACCGAGTATGTTACTCGTGATCAACAGCTTCATGCTGGTTAGAAAGACTGACTGACGTGATCAGGATGATGGAGACTAAAATACGCTTAGTCATTTTACTTCATTCATATGAAATCATAGGATTCATTTTATGATAGAGTTATGGTGCTTTTGTGTCCTTTTTGAACTCTTATAATATTCATTAATTATAATAGCGATCAGCACATTACTAAAAAAATCTAATCTTTTTTATTTTTTTTATTTTTTTTTATTTGAAACAACACAAGGGTGTGGGAGATTAAATGATGGCAGAATTTTCATACTCAGGTGAGCTAATGTTGAAACTTTGGTGTGAGTGTCAGATAAAACGCATCTTAAATCTAATGATTGATGAACTGCAAATCATAATCAAGTCAATGACAGAATCGTCTGAAAAGCAAAGCTGCATTTGTATAAAGACTCAAAGATTCTCAGAAAGTGTAAGCAAAAATAAATAAAAATAAAATAATTACATACAGAAAAATGTTTTGTTTTAAAAAAAAATGTTACTGAACAGATGGAATTGACGTGTAATTAGCAGCCATTAACAGAACTATTTTTAGCTGTTTCTCAGATCTGTGTTCACATGCGTCAGACAGACGACTTTATTTGTTGTGTTTCTGTTTTATAAGAACTTCATGAGTGTTGTGTTTTTAAGATTACACTTAAAGTTAAAAAACACTTTAGCTTTAAAATGCATTTCAGACCTCTGCATTCAGTTCCATTGTTTTTCTCCTTCAAATAGTTTGTAAAACAAGAACAGAGATAGAGGAGGAACAGAGGAGTGACAACTGTATTTATCAGCAGTGTGAATGAGAGTAAAAGTCTCTCATGAATGATCATGTAGAGAGAGTTTAGGAGGACAATGATGTTCAACTCACCCTTCACAGAGAGAGAAACAGCAGAGCTTGATGTTGATGAGTTTGGTCTTCCATCTCTCTGTCCTTTACACCAGTACTGACCCTGATCAGACTCAGTAGCTCCTCTGATAGTGAGAGTGTCTCTGTTTACAGTGTAACGATAATCAGACGTCTGTAATATTACACTGTCTTTATACCACTCATATCTCCAGTTACTGTGATCAGAGTTTATCACACACTTCAGATTGACTGTTTCTCCAGTGAATACAGGACTGTCTGGTGTCACAGTCACTGTAGATGTGGGTAAATCTGAGAAGAGAGAAAAAACACACTGACTAGAGGACAAATGATCATTGCATTCCCCAATAGCATCCATTGATGCAGTGTCTCGTTCCCTGTTCTCAGGGAACATAGGCCCTGTCCCAAATGGAACCCTAAGCACTCGCGGTCTTCCTCTGAGTCCGCACTTTCGTGACGTAATGCCGCTTTGACTGTCGGGAAGAAGTCTGCTGCGGAGCCCGCATCAGCGAGGGCTCGGCAAAAGTGCGCATCAAGGGCGCAAATCGACCACATAGGGGCGCTCGCGAGCACCCTTCTGAGATCTAAAAATGACGAATGGGACACACTGCGGTCTCACGGACTTAACGGACACGCGCACGCGGCAGCCATTATTAGTCCACAAGACCGAAAGTGCACATGAAGTGTGCCATTTGGGACAGGGCCATAGGTAACCTGAGACGTTTTCTCATACGTTTTGAGGCTTCGGCTCCATTGTGTAAGCCCGTCTAGATCGTCCCAAAGCCAGTTTCCGATAACGGGTGAAGGTCTCTACAAGAGATTCCGCGTGGCAATATAATTTAATTCCATTTAAGCTTTTATCTGACTCCATTTTATATCTGACTCCATTTTATCACGACCTCAAATTTAGGTTAGACTGCCAATTGGTTATTGGTCAATTATATAATAGTTTAGCAATACATTTGATTATTCTATTTAACTCTTTACTTATATTGTACCCATTTATATTAGGAAGCTATGTCGTTCAGAGGTCCTCACGCCTTGTTTAACATCGGTCTCACGTTCACAAGCTTGCTAGCTTCAGTCACTAAATAGAGGTAATTGCTATATACCCGAGATCGGTTGCATTCACGCTTAAACGATCAAAGATACTTTGGTATAGCCACCGTGATTGCACACACTTGAAATTAAAGTAACGTTTACTTCAGTAGAGGTATGGCCACTACTACAGATATAAGTCAACCAACTTTACTTGTCTTGTAATAGCTTTGGATTGGCCATGCAGTGGTTTCCCATGTACACTACACTAATCTAAATTAAAACCGAGGTAAGACAGACCCAGATTTAGGTTGGTCAAGCAGCACTTTTACCTAAACGAAAATCCACTTCTTGTCTTTGCAAAACACTCGCACTTGAATTAATGCCAAATATTAATCGTCACTAATATGGCGCAAAACTTGCGGTAACATACAAATCCGTTTGATCTACTTGGGAAAACAATTTTAGAATAAATATTCGGAATAAAATCAAATAAAATGTCACACTTTATTATGTCAGGTAAATGTATCATGCCAATTTCATAATCAGTTCAAAGATAATAAATAGAAAACATCAAATGCCCTAAAATAAAGAGAGAAGATGCAAACCTGACTTTGTACCAGTCGCACTGAGACATTTTTTTTAATTATAACAAACATGTATAATTACTTATTGTACACATTTAACATTGCATAGGTTTTTAGTGAGTTTTAGATGAGGAGGAGAAGAGTGGGAGCAGGGGGAGATGATGAGACTGTAAAAGTGAGGTGTGAGCTGCACTATGTGCTGCATCTCGGATGTTTCTGTTACATATCGTCACCTTCCTAAAATAATGTTTTTTTTTTGTGTGTTTTTTTTGCATAAACCATCTCCTCCTGATGCTGGCTGGCCACCTTTGGTAAAATCGCCCACATCCTCAGTTGAAGAGATCATGCAATTCTACCCCTGTAATAAAATGTCAAGAGTATGACTTAGGCCGTTTAATTTTGCCTAAGTCAATGAGACTTAAGCAATATTACAAGCTTTTCAAGATAGCAGCTGCATTAAGAAGAATGAAAATCTACTCAACCTCAATTATTGGTTAATTTGTTTGTGTTTTCTGAGAAACCTGAAAAAATTACTTGGCCAATCATTTTAGGAACGTGACGATATGCAAGAGAGAGTTGAAAAGTTAATTCTCAGGAGAGCCTTTTGCTTTCTCCTGGGGTAGCCTATACTTACTGGCACCCGCCTTACAGTCAAGATCTCAGACAAACACTGATCAGAAACATCAGCTGTGAAACTGAACTGTTCATATGATTGTTTCCATCTCTAAACCAGCTGTATCTCCACTGAAAGTCTCCTCCCTGTATGTCACGTCAGAGTGACTCTCTGTCCTCTGAACACACGCTGATCTGGCGTCAGTTTCACTACAGTATTTTAGTCTGAAAAACTGACAACACTCTCAGGCCATGAGAACTGAACATGTCTGGAGGATATAGATAATGAACTCTGAAAAGATCTGTGATCCTAATCATTATCTCGACGATTGGCTGGTTCTAGCCCAGTCGAGAACCAAACTATTACAACACAAAGCTTTGATTCTCAGCCATCTGCAATGCCTGGGTCTCAAAATCAATTTATCCAAGAGCAAACTGGGTCACAGCCAGAGTGTGATCTTTCTGGGCACAGTTATCGACTCTACAACTATGAAAGCGCGGCTCACACCAGAGCGCGCGCTCTCTATTCAACAGCTGGCAGCCTCCTTCAAGGCAGGGAAGTGCTCACGCCTGAAAAAGTTTCAGAAACGTCTCTGTCTCATGGCAGCCACATCGTCAGTACTCCGTATGGGATTACTGCGCATGCGCCCACTGGCTCTGGTGCTCAAGCGCCGTGTGCCAGCCCATGCATGGCTGTCAGGCAGCCTGCGCATCATGGTGAATCACGGTTGTCTACGGACCCTGATTCCCTGGCGGGCTCAAGACTGGTACCTCGAGGGCGTGACCATAGGGGTGAATTCCACATGGAAAGTGGTTTTCACAGACGCCTCCAACCGAGGTTGGGGAGCGTTGCACGAGGGCAAGCCTGTCTCCGGCCTCTGGTCGAGATCGGAGCAGAGCTTACAGATCAACTGTCTGGAAATGAAAGCAGTTTGTTTGGCCCTCAAAGCGTTTCTGCTAAACCTCAGAGGACACCAGGTTGTAGTCCGTACAGACAACACGTCAGTGGTGTCATACAGTATATAAATCGCCAGGGCGGTGTCAGGTCGGGCAGCCTGTACTCCCTGGCGAGAGACCTCCTTATTTGGGCGCAAGTCAGTCTGAGCTCTCTGAGAGCAGCACATATCCCTGGCATTCGGAACACAGGTGCGGATATGCTGTCACGGGGCAACACTCCCCAAGGCGAGTGGTCCATGAACCCTCAGACGGTGCGTCTGATATGGAGATATCGACCTTTTCGCCTCGAAGGACAACACTCACTGCGCAGTGTTCTTCTCGAAGGGCAGGGACACGTTGGCCCATCACTGGCCCAGCCTCCCCCTTTATGCATTTCCCCCCATTTCAATGATTCCCCAGGTCATCGAACGGGCCAGGGAGAGCGGATGCCCCGTCCTCCTAGTAGCCCCCCTTTGGAAATCCAGACCGTGGTTTCCAGAGCTGGTTCAAATGATGGACAAAGTCCCCTGGCCTGTCCCGCTGAGGAAGATCTCCTCACGCAGGCGAACGGGATGATATGGCATCCGCGACCCGACTTATGGGCCCTCCATGTGTGGCCCCTCAACGTGTACCCAGGGACCTTCTTGAAAAGGTCCTGAACACAATCACTGAGGCTAGGGACCCTTCTACCAGGCACCTTTATGCTTTGAAGTGGTCAGTGTTCTCCAGCTGGTGCTTGGACAAACACTTTGAACCCAGGTCATGTGAGGTACCAGTGGTACTCTCCTTCCTACAAGAGCTGTTGGACGCGGACAAGTCCCCATCCACGCTCAAAGTATATGTGGCAGCCATTGCAGCTTATCATGCTCCAGTGGCTGGCCAATCGTTAGGAAGAAACGACTTGGTGGTACGGTTTCTGAAAGGAGCCAGGAGGATGAACACCCCCAGACCTCCGTCTGTGCCGTCATGGGATCTCTCCACGGTCCTTGGGGCCCTGAAGGGACCACCATTTGAACCGCTCCAGCCAGTTGATCTCAAACTACTCTCGCTAAAGACTGCTCTCCTGCTGGCACTGGCATCTATCAAGCGAGTGGGAGATCTGTAGGCGCTCTCTGTGAGCCCCTCCTGTCTGGAGTCTGGAATTGGTGACTCTAAAGTCATCCTCAAACACCGTTTAGAACACAGGTTATCACATTATTAGCTCTTCCCCCTTCCGCAGAGGATGGGGAGGCTAATTTACTCTGCCCTGTCAGAGCACTGAGAATATATCTGGAGCGTTCTGCGTCTTTTAGACAAACTGCAAATGCGTTTTACATTTTAGGCTTCAGAATTTTCGAGGAAAAGGAGTTTCCCACTGCGTATAGCTACGCAATACTCGTTCTCTAACTCTCATGGAACCGAGGTTACGATAGTAACCGAGTATGTTACTCGTGATCAACAGCTTCATGCTGGTTAGAAAGACTGACTGACGTGATCAGGATGATGGAGACTAAAATACGCTTAGTCATTTTACTTCATTCATATGAAATCATAGGATTCATTTTATGATAGAGTTATGGTGCTTTTGTGTCCTTTTTGAACTCTTATAATATTCATTAATTATAATAGCGATCAGCACATTACTAAAAAAATCTAATCTTTTTTATTTTTTTTATTTTTTTTTATTTGAAACAACACAAGGGTGTGGGAGATTAAATGATGGCAGAATTTTCATACTCAGGTGAGCTAATGTTGAAACTTTGGTGTGAGTGTCAGATAAAACGCATCTTAAATCTAATGATTGATGAACTGCAAATCATAATCAAGTCAATGACAGAATCGTCTGAAAAGCAAAGCTGCATTTGTATAAAGACTCAAAGATTCTCAGAAAGTGTAAGCAAAAATAAATAAAAATAAAATAATTACATACAGAAAAATGTTTTGTTTTAAAAAAAAATGTTACTGAACAGATGGAATTGACGTGTAATTAGCAGCCATTAACAGAACTATTTTTAGCTGTTTCTCAGATCTGTGTTCACATGCGTCAGACAGACGACTTTATTTGTTGTGTTTCTGTTTTATAAGAACTTCATGAGTGTTGTGTTTTTAAGATTACACTTAAAGTTAAAAAACACTTTAGCTTTAAAATGCATTTCAGACCTCTGCATTCAGTTCCATTGTTTTTCTCCTTCAAATAGTTTGTAAAACAAGAACAGAGATAGAGGAGGAACAGAGGAGTGACAACTGTATTTATCAGCAGTGTGAATGAGAGTAAAAGTCTCTCATGAATGATCATGTAGAGAGAGTTTAGGAGGACAATGATGTTCAACTCACCCTTCACAGAGAGAGAAACAGCAGAGCTTGATGTTGATGAGTTTGGTCTTCCATCTCTCTGTCCTTTACACCAGTACTGACCCTGATCAGACTCAGTAGCTCCTCTGATAGTGAGAGTGTCTCTGTTTACAGTGTAACGATAATCAGACGTCTGTAATATTACACTGTCTTTATACCACTCATATCTCCAGTTACTGTGATCAGAGTTTATCACACACTTCAGATTGACTGTTTCTCCAGTGAATACAGGACTGTCTGGTGTCACAGTCACTGTAGATGTGGGTAAATCTGAGAAGAGAGAAAAAACACACTGACTAGAGGACAAATGATCATTGCATTCCCCAATAGCATCCATTGATGCAGTGTCTCGTTCCCTGTTCTCAGGGAACATAGGCCCTGTCCCAAATGGAACCCTAAGCACTCGCGGTCTTCCTCTGAGTCCGCACTTTCGTGACGTAATGCCGCTTTGACTGTCGGGAAGAAGTCTGCTGCGGAGCCCGCATCAGCGAGGGCTCGGCAAAAGTGCGCATCAAGGGCGCAAATCGACCACATAGGGGCGCTCGCGAGCACCCTTCTGAGATCTAAAAATGACGAATGGGACACACTGCGGTCTCACGGACTTAACGGACACGCGCACGCGGCAGCCATTATTAGTCCACAAGACCGAAAGTGCACATGAAGTGTGCCATTTGGGACAGGGCCATAGGTAACCTGAGACGTTTTCTCATACGTTTTGAGGCTTCGGCTCCATTGTGTAAGCCCGTCTAGATCGTCCCAAAGCCAGTTTCCGATAACGGGTGAAGGTCTCTACAAGAGATTCCGCGTGGCAATATAATTTAATTCCATTTAAGCTTTTATCTGACTCCATTTTATATCTGACTCCATTTTATCACGACCTCAAATTTAGGTTAGACTGCCAATTGGTTATTGGTCAATTATATAATAGTTTAGCAATACATTTGATTATTCTATTTAACTCTTTACTTATATTGTACCCATTTATATTAGGAAGCTATGTCGTTCAGAGGTCCTCACGCCTTGTTTAACATCGGTCTCACGTTCACAAGCTTGCTAGCTTCAGTCACTAAATAGAGGTAATTGCTATATACCCGAGATCGGTTGCATTCACGCTTAAACGATCAAAGATACTTTGGTATAGCCACCGTGATTGCACACACTTGAAATTAAAGTAACGTTTACTTCAGTAGAGGTATGGCCACTACTACAGATATAAGTCAACCAACTTTACTTGTCTTGTAATAGCTTTGGATTGGCCATGCAGTGGTTTCCCATGTACACTACACTAATCTAAATTAAAACCGAGGTAAGACAGACCCAGATTTAGGTTGGTCAAGCAGCACTTTTACCTAAACGAAAATCCACTTCTTGTCTTTGCAAAACACTCGCACTTGAATTAATGCCAAATATTAATCGTCACTAATATGGCGCAAAACTTGCGGTAACATACAAATCCGTTTGATCTACTTGGGAAAACAATTTTAGAATAAATATTCGGAATAAAATCAAATAAAATGTCACACTTTATTATGTCAGGTAAATGTATCATGCCAATTTCATAATCAGTTCAAAGATAATAAATAGAAAACATCAAATGCCCTAAAATAAAGAGAGAAGATGCAAACCTGACTTTGTACCAGTCGCACTGAGACATTTTTTTTAATTATAACAAACATGTATAATTACTTATTGTACACATTTAACATTGCATAGGTTTTTAGTGAGTTTTAGATGAGGAGGAGAAGAGTGGGAGCAGGGGGAGATGATGAGACTGTAAAAGTGAGGTGTGAGCTGCACTATGTGCTGCATCTCGGATGTTTCTGTTACATATCGTCACCTTCCTAAAATAATGTTTTTTTTTTGTGTGTTTTTTTTGCATAAACCATCTCCTCCTGATGCTGGCTGGCCACCTTTGGTAAAATCGCCCACATCCTCAGTTGAAGAGATCATGCAATTCTACCCCTGTAATAAAATGTCAAGAGTATGACTTAGGCCGTTTAATTTTGCCTAAGTCAATGAGACTTAAGCAATATTACAAGCTTTTCAAGATAGCAGCTGCATTAAGAAGAATGAAAATCTACTCAACCTCAATTATTGGTTAATTTGTTTGTGTTTTCTGAGAAACCTGAAAAAATTACTTGGCCAATCATTTTAGGAACGTGACGATATGCAAGAGAGAGTTGAAAAGTTAATTCTCAGGAGAGCCTTTTGCTTTCTCCTGGGGTAGCCTATACTTACTGGCACCCGCCTTACAGTCAAGATCTCAGACAAACACTGATCAGAAACATCAGCTGTGAAACTGAACTGTTCATATGATTGTTTCCATCTCTAAACCAGCTGTATCTCCACTGAAAGTCTCCTCCCTGTATGTCACGTCAGAGTGACTCTCTGTCCTCTGAACACACGCTGATCTGGCGTCAGTTTCACTACAGTATTTTAGTCTGAAAAACTGACAACACTCTCAGGCCATGAGAACTGAACATGTCTGGAGGATATAGATAATGAACTCTGAAAAGATCTGTGATCCTAATCACCCTGTCACTGTATATAGAAAGTAAGCTCAGATTTACTTGGTGATATTCTCAATGTCTTCAGGTTAAAGTGAAGTGATGAAATGATGAACACACTCACCTGATACTGTCAGTGTAACTCCATCACTGATCTGTGAGTACTGTGGGGTTTCAGTCTGAGTTCCTCTACATCTGTACAGACCAGCATGAGACGGATCCACAGATGTGATTATATAGATCTGGTCTTGTCCTCTGCTGTCATATTGATCTTTATACCAGCTGTACCTCCAGACTCCTGTCTCCTGTATGTGACATGTGAGAGTGACTCTCTCTCCTCTGAACACATGAACATCAGGCTGAACAACCACTACAGGTTTGGGTCTCTCTGTGAAATGAGCAAACAACACACTTCATGTTTGAATCTTTTAAAACTCAAAATTAGCTTTCAATAAAAAAAATAAAAAAAATAATAATAATAATAAAAAACCCTACAAAGTAAAAGAGCACTTACCTCTCACTGTTATCTTTATAGCATTACTGTACTGTGTGTAGTATTGTCCTCGCTGTGTTATACACTCGTATGTTCCTCCATCAGAGACTCTCACAGAACTGATTGTTTTAGTTCCTGCATAATCACTGGATTCCCAGTTTGAGTCTTTCCTCCAGTGAAACGTCCATCCAGTTGAGCTTCCCACGTCACAGCTGAGAGTAACTGTGTCTCCAGTGAACACTGAACTCTGGGGCTTTACAGTCAGAATCGGTTTATCTGGAAGTGAACAGTGATGCAGTGTTGAGCTCATTTATAGTGTTATTGGTCATATGTTTCACTAGTCTTCTGAATTGTCATTCTTTTTAAACAGTAAACTATGTAATTTATTTTGATTTAAAGGGGTGTTTGTCTTTTCTGCTCCCACTAGTGACACCAAACAGAAAATTCCAGCACTTTCAAAGAAAAGTTCCAAACTAAACTGCCAGTGTGAAGGCACCCATGGATCTGTGTCTCATTTCGAAGGCTGCGTCCTGTTAACGTCATAAAGGATGTCTTATTTCAGGACAACTACGTCGTAGGCTGTGTAGCGCGCCCTAATGTGCACTTCTCAAAAAATTTAAGAACACGTAAATTCTACGCGGATGCAAGCGCTGTGATTGGTCTGCTAGAACCCCTCCCTCAGGTTTCACATGCTTCCTCTGCATGTGGAATTGTGCGTCAATGCGGACGACGACGCAGAAGTATAAACGGAAACTGACGCGTAGTCTACAGCGTAGAGGCTCTGCCGTAGGTCAGACACAGAAGTATAAATCAGCCTGAAAGGTACGTGCGCTACACAACCTACGACGTAGCTACGGCATGAGTTTGACGCAGGAGTATAAATTGGGCTTTACGCGTTGAAATAAATTAAACAACTTAAGTCACCAGTGATAGTTTTTATTTTTCCTCTAGAGGCCGCTCTCTCTCTGTATAATGTCAGCAACAGCAATGTCTCTTCTCAGCAATAGTATCCAGCTGCAGCCCCACAGCGCCCACACACGTCTCAGGACACACACACCAGACCACAGGTTTCAGGACACACAATCCAGGCCACACGTTTCAGGACACACACACTAGGCCACAAGTCTCAGTACACACACACACCAGACCACATGTTTCAAGACACACACACACCAGACCACAGGTTTCAGGACACACAATCCAGACCACACGTTTCAGGACACACAATCCAGACCACACGTTTCAGGACACACGAACCAGACCACACGTTTCAGGACACACACACACCAGGGTACACGTTTCAGGACACACACACCAGACCACACGTTTCAGGACACACAATCCAGACCACACGTCTCAGGACACACAATCCAGGCCACACATTTCAGGACACACACACACCAGACCTCAGGTTTCAGGACACACAATCCAGACCACACGTTTCAGGACACACAAACCAGACCGCACGTTTCAGGACACATGAACCAGACCACACGTTTCAGGACACACAATCCAGACCACACGTTTCAGGACACACAATCCAGACCACACGTTTCAGGACACATGAACCAGACCACACGTTTCAGGACACACAATCCAGACCACACGTTTCAGGACACACAATCCAGACCACACGTTTCAGGACACATGAACCAGACCACACGTTTCAGGACACACAATCCAGACCACACGTTTCAGGACACACAAACCAGACCGCAAGTTTCAGGACACATGAACCAGACCACACGTTTCAGGACACACAATCCAGACCACACGTTTCAGGACACACAATCCAGACCACACGTTTCAGGACACACAAACCAGGCCACACGTTTCAGGACACACACACCAGGGTACACGTTTCAGGACACACACACCAGGGCAAACGTTTCAGGACACGCAAACGTTTCAGGACACACAAACCAGACCACACGTCTCAGGACACACACCAGGGCACACGTTTTTAACTCACAGGAAGTGAAGGGGCAGTATCTTTAGATCTGATTGATGGAATACTCATTTTAATTGTAATAATTGTCATTTTCCACAATCGGAACATGTTTCATGAAGTTACGAGCGGAAATGTGTCTAAAATTCAGCATCCATATATGGTTTACATATGGGTCTCTTGAGGGGCTTCTTTTACAAAATCTCGCTCAAGGTTAGTAAAAAGCCTGAAACAATTATGCTTGTTGTATTCTACTCATTGAGACCTTTCAAATGACATATGACACAGGACTATCGGAGCTGTATGATGTAATTGACATATGGTATGTAGTACAAAAAAGTAGTTTATAAATTATAAAATCATTATTTTTATATTTATCAGCAAATAACTCAGCACTACTTAGAAGTTTATCCACATTGGCCACTCCGCAGAGGGATACTCCGTTTTAGAGGGATAACTCAGCACTCGTCAGGAGTTTAAGCTTTAAAATGATAAAATGAAATTGTGTTTTGGTTGAATGTTCCATTCAGTGGTTGCTTAGTAATTTGATTATGCATTATTTATTTATTTTTTCGTGGGGGTGTTTAAGGGGTTAAAGAAATTCCTTTTTAAGGACTACAACAAACTGATGGTAGGGACTACACAACATTCCTCCCGGGTTAGTGACATCACAAACCCTAAAATGTACATAAACCCCGCCCCCCGGAAGACGATATATAGATTATCAAGACAGAATATGCTAATCAATGAATAGAAGATAACTACACATAAGCTACATAAATTCATTAACTAACCATACAGAAATGTCCTGTTGATTCTACATGTTGTCACTTCATCATGAGTCTTCTCCATCATTGTCTGATTCCGTTTTGAACATAAAAGGCGAAAAGTTTTTTTTTTTTTTTTATGCATGTGTGTATGAGGAAAAAGGACACAAGCTCTTGAAGCTCCGCCCTCTGTGCTGGGAGCAGCAGCTCATTTGCATTTAAAGGAACAGACACAAAATGGTGTGTTTTTGCTAACCCTCAAAAAGTGACAATTTTAACATGCTATATAAAAATATCTGTAGTGTATTTTGAGCTAAAACTTCACATACACACTCTGGGGACATCAACGACTTATTTTACATCTTGTGAAAAGGGCATTATACCACCCTTTTAACATAAGTTAATACATTCCTTTTGTGATTAATTGTAATAATTACAATGAGATTTTTGGATGCACAAGGAGTCTGACAAAAGCCGCTATGAGTGTATATAAAGTATGGAAGGTAAGTATGTAGGTAGGTAGGTAGGTGTAAGGTAGGTAGGTAGATGTGTTATTGCAAATATTACACTTATATGAACTATTAAAACTTCGTTATTCATTGCCATTTTATAATAAAGCAACTCCCAAAAATCAGACACATGAAATTGGCTGTGCAATGGATACACTCAACAGACGTGTTCAGGAGCCCTGTGGTAGAGCTTCTTTTCCTCAAAATGGAAGAGGAGGACAAGGAAATGGCCCTCCGAAATCTCATGAACCAGTTGGACGATTCCAAAGAGCCCATGTCATTAGGGATGACGAAGTCTTTTTTTGGAAGAATGCAATTCAATAATGGGACTGAAAAATAAACTGTTCTTTTCAAGAGCGTTAAGTTGATAAATGTTCATTTTTATTAATATTATTATTATATATTACAATTATACATGTGTACAATTTTGTTCTATTATGTGTTGTTGAAATGTCTTGGTATAAGGTTTCATTTGTTTACATTAGTTAATACATTAACATGAATTAACAATGAACAATACATTTCATTTGCCATTTGTTAATGGACATGTTTATATTAATGTTAGTTCAGTGTATTAACTAATGTTAACAAATACAAATTTTGATCTTAAAATGTATTAGTAAATGTTGAGATCAACTAAGATTAATAAATGCTGTAGAAGTATTGCTCATTGTTAGTTCATGTAAAAGGGTAGTTCACCCATAAATGAAAATTATGTCATTTACTCTGCCTCAAGTTGTTCTGACTAAACGTGTAAGAGTTTCTTTCTTCTGCTGAACACAAAAGAAGATATTTGGAAGAATGTTGGTAACCAAACAGTTGCGGGTCCCCATTTACTTCCATAGTTTGAAAAAAGTCAATGGAGACCAGAAATGGTTTGTTAACCATCATTCTTCAAAATAACTTTTTGTGTATGTATTCAACAGAACAAAGAAACAGGTTTAGTCAGAAAAACTTGAGGGCGAGTAAATGATGACATAATTTTCAATTTTGGGTGAACTATCCTTTTAAATAATGTAGTTAACTAATGTTAACAAATGAAACCTTAAAGTGTTACCAGCGTCTTTTTAAATGAGAAGTACATGTTGCACTTTTTTTTTTACATTTAATATTCATCTTGAATTTTAAAATAAAAAGTATATTTGCCATCAAATATCCATACTCTGTGACTTTAAGTATTTGTTACAAAATGAACATGAAGTGAATACAGTATTATCTCATAATAGCCTACAGTCAAAAACACTATAATATTACATTAGTTAACTACATTGTTTAAAATTAATATCAATAAATAATCAGATCATGTATTATTTTTAGTAATTAAGGTATTATTGAATATTGTACATGTATAAATTCTATGAAATCCATGATAAATCCATCAAATAGCTCGTATTATACATCAAACAAAAGAGCTAAAAAAAAAAAAAAAAAAATGTAGGTGGTGTGACTCTAATAAGACCCGCTCTAAACCATATATGGTTCACCTTCGCTTCCGGCCTGAAATGTGTGGTCTGGATTGTGTGTCCTGAAGCGTGTGGCCTGGGGTGCTTCTCAATATCCCTCCTCATCTCCTCTCTCCTCTCTCCTCTGTCCTCCATCCTATGACTCGGAAACCGATCGTGCTCAACCATCTTGATTGACATCTCCATTCTCTAACTGCACCGTGAGGAGTTGAGGATCGAGGAGTGAGGAGCTTCCTGAGGAGTCATGAGCGAAGATACTTCATCAACACCTCGACACCTCAACATCATCAACACCTCACTGTCTTCTGGGGTGGTCCCCACCAGCTTTAAAACTGCCATACACTTAAAAAAAACAGACCTGAACCAAGATGATCCAAACCATACCGCCCAATCTCCAACCTACCTTTCATATGCAAGTTATTGGAAAGGGCTGTGGCTTCCCAACTCAACCATCATATGCTACAGCACAACCTCTACGAGCCATTTCAATCTGGTTTCAGGACACATCATAGCACAGAAACTGCCCTCATCAAAATCACAAATGACCTTCTCATGGCGGCTGACTCTGGCCATGTCAGTATCTTAATTCTTCTTGACCTCTCTGCAGCCTTCGATACTGTCTCCCATTCCATTCTTCTCACTCGCCTCTCTGAACTCATTGGCCTCACTGGTACTGTGTATTCCTGGTTTAAATCCTATCTCACCAACAGTCAACAATACACCACCCTTAAGGGCATTTGCTCTGAACTGGCACCAGTCTTACACGGCGTGCCACAAGGATCGGTGCTTGGCCAACTACCATTTAATATTTACATGCTACCTCTTGGGATGATCATCCGGAAACGTGGATTACACTTCCACTGCCACCCAGCTCTACATCAGTACTAAGCCTTCTACTCCTCTTCCACCAGTGCCACTTATCAACTGCCTGAAGGACATAAAGCACTGGCTGGACAGTAACCTTCTTAAACTCAACAAAGACAAAACAGAACTCATGGTGTTTGCCCCGCTGTCACTTCTTAAAAATGTTGATGACATCATACTGGATGTGGATGGCTGCTCAATCTCTGCATCTCCTCAAGTACGCAACCTGGGCGTCATCATGGACTCCACTCTCTCCTTCCAACAACACATCAAAAACACTACTAAAATTGCCTTTTACCATCTTAAGAACATCTCCAGACTCCGACAGTGCCTCTCCAACTCTGTAGCTGAGACCGTCATCCACTCCTTCATCACCTCCAGACTTGACTATTGTAACGGTATCCTGTTCGGTCTGCCCAGCAAGGCTACTGACAGACTCCAGTATGTACAGAACTCTGCGGCTAGGATGCTCACCCACACAAAACTTGGACTGCACATTACTCCCATCCTGAAGAAGCTTCACTGGCTGCCAGTTAAGTCCCGGATCAAATATAAAATCCTCCTCCTGACGTACAAATCTCTCCATTGACTTGCACCCCAGTACCTTACTGATCTACTCCATCCCTACACTCAGTCACGGTCCCTGCGGTCCTCTGACAAGGAGCTGCTTGCTGTCCCTAAGTCCAGGCTCCGGACATTTGGTGATAAGAGCCTTCTGTGTTGGTGCACCGTCACTCTGGAACAAGCTTCCTCTTGCCATCTGCTCTGCCTCCTCTCTAATAACCTTTAAAAACTAGCTTAAAACACACCTCTTCACTGAGGCCTATGGGCTTAAGCTCCCCTGGCTTCACACCTCTCTCCTCTTATCCCCCTCCCCCTTCTCTTGTTGTTTGTTAAGCGTCCTTGGGTTCTGTGAAAGGCGCTATATAAATTAAAGTTATTATTATTATTATTATACACAGGCGTGTCCTATGCGGAAGAGTTTTATCGACTAAACGTGACACATGTATCAATTATCCTCCCCCTTCACATCGATCACAATCATTTTAATTTATACTTTACCTCTGCAGTGTAAATAAACCACACATCTCACATATTTCAACAGGACATCTTGGCTTTATTATTATTTATTATGAATTTCTTAAATAACCAAACTGTGGTGTGGGGGCTGCAGCTGCTCTCGTACTGTATAATGACAGCACACTCTTTTCAGCCGCTCCAGTAACAGACGCAACCCAGAAAAACTATCGGTATCAGTATGGATTTTGCCGATAACCGATAGCTCCACCAATCAACTATCGGTACCGATATATCACAAAACCGATGAATCGGTCGACCTCTAATATTCATATCCAACCTACATGTTATTTTGTATTCACATATTACACAACTGCAGGTTGTACAATATTCACATAATATAAGACAGTAAAAAATAGTGCTGATATAAACTTGCAATGTGATGATGTCTTGTGACAGTTTGAATCATTTATTGTTGCATAATGTGAATCTGTTTCACATAATGAATAGGTGTAATACAATCTATGTGTTCTATATGAGAGTTTAGGAGGACAATGATGTTTAACTCATCACTAGGAAAACCGGACATGTTAACGTTTTCATCAAAAAGGAATGTTTGGAAAAATGTGTTATCTGTGAAAACAGTTTGGTCTTGGTCTCAGTTTGTGGTTTTGACTTCAACACTAAAAATCTGTAAGTCATGCCATTCTCTCTGACTTCAACACAAAACTCATCAGTACGGAACTCAATTGCTCAAGTCCTTTTCTATTGTCATGATAAACCTGAATATAACCTGTAACCATAGTGACAGTGACTAAAGTAAACATCAAAGATGGAGCTGAATATGAATATAAGGATATGAATCCTATAACACTGGAAAGTTACAATTTACATGATTTTATAATAAACCAAAACCTCCACAAAACACGCAACACACACAAGACGTGTGCAGTTACTGAATAATTACTAAACGTGAATTTCTTAGTCCTCTTATAACAACAGATGATGTGGCTGAAGATTATAAGTGTTGAAATATTAATTTAAATTATCATTAAACAGATGTGAATATGAAGACTCACCTGATACAGTCAGTGTAACAGCATCACTGAAGTCCGTCCATGAGCCTGATATCTCTCCTCTACAGCTGTATTCACCACTGCGATACACACAATCAGCTGTGAAACTGTACTCGACTTCTGTTTTACATGAACAGAGAGTGTTTCCATCTCTAAACCAGCTGTATCTCCACTGAATGTTTCTTCCTCTCTGTACGTCACATGTGAGAGTGACTCTCTCTCCTATGAACACATGTTGATCTGGCTTCACCGTCAATACAGGTTTCACTGAGAAACATAGAAGTAAATATTTAAAAAACATTGCAGTATCAAGATCACTGTCATGAACTCAAAACTTCCTCAGGAGAAAAACACTTTAATTAAAAATCTAGTTTGCTTGTAAACTGTAATGATTACATAAACAAACAAAAAAATAATTTATTGGTATGAAACTGATGTATTTATCCAGTCTGCATGTCCTTTGCATTATTGATCTTCCTGTTCTGACCAGTAGATGATGCTGTTTACAGTCTGAATGTTTAAAAGAGCTGAACTGGGAACTTACTAACTTCTATCTGTCTGTTCTCAAGCCCTTTTCTCTTCCAGCCCTTCCAACCAAACCACACTGAATGAATAAAGCTAAGCATTGGTGCTCTAGATCTTAATGACACACAGTCAATAATTACAATTGCAGCAAAAACTCAGAAATATGCAAACAAAACTCACTGTGCAGAACTCATTTCTGTTTTATATGGTGGATTATGATTTTTTTTTTGTGTGTGTGTGTGTGTGTGTGTGTGTGTGTGTGTGTGTGTGTGTGTGTGTGTGTGTGTGAAATCAGGGTCTGTGTAAATGCTGCCATTATATTGTTTAACTTATCTCTAATTTGTTTACATTTTCTGAAATCACTTTCATAATTTATATTTTAAAGGGGAACATTGCAACTATTTCAACTTAATAAATCCGTTTAGAAATCATTTGGATGGTTAAATAACCTGCTCTGGTGAGAATGGTGACTTTACCCGTACCCCCCAGCGTTCCCCGGCGGAAAACCAACCTTGCAACATGGGGACTAACGTCCCGGTAAGTTGGAAATAGGAAGTCTCGTGAGAAGCGAGAACGAGCGAGAAACACAAACTGCTTTACGGCAATTCGACATAAACGCACACGCCATACGATACTGTGTATGATGTATTACCCACCTCGGTAGACATAAGGCTTGTTTGAGATGCGCCTTGCCTCGCCTGAAATGTAGGCGAGAGTAGGCGGCAGCAGTGAGAGGAGGAGTGAAAAAAGCGCAGGCAAGCCGGACAGTTCTCTTACGAGAGGTTCTCTCGTATTGCGTAAGTTTAGCTTACGCTACGGGTAAAGTCATCTTTTCTCGAGATATGAAGCAAAAAAATTATCCTTAATTTTTATATCTTGTCAACGCAGTGCGGCAGCAAGCAGACCTAGAGCAGGCAATCTAGCGTGCTCATAGGCTGCTCTGCGGCAACTGCAGCAGCCTATCACTGAGCCCTTGGCGTGACGTCACGCCCAATGAGCGCGAGCAGCGCGCCTACGCGTCACGGCCCGAGGCGGGGCGTGGCAGAGGGTATAAATATGGGCTGAGAGGCTGCTTTCACTGATTTTTGTCTCTTCAGCGAAGCTCTAGGCATCGCTGATCTCTGAGGAAGCCGCCGTTGAAACCAGCGCCTTGCAAGCCGAGGATTCTGCCTGAGGAAGCCGGCCGCCTTCGCCGCCTTCAGCTATCCCTGCCTGCTTCGCTATCCGGCGAATATATCCTTTATTTGCTCTATGTGTGTGTGTTGTGTGCTCGCCCCGCGACACACTTTGCATCTAAAAGAGCGCGAGGCGTTGTTTCAAATGCCTCGCTCATCCTGTGGCTCGTGCAGAGCCACGCTCACAGCGAGCCGGGTATGACAGCTGAGCGCTCGCCGGAGCCCCTCCCGCGAGCCTCGCTCTCTCCTTCTCCCCCGCCCTTCACCGACGCGCAGCGGCCGGCCATTGCCCGCACTGCCGTCGCCTCAGGGGACGAAGCAGATGACGTCAGACCCCTCTGTCAAGCCGCGCAAACGGCGCCGCTCACAAGGGATGTCAGAAACGGACGGTCTCGGGCTATAGCTTCCTTTACGTTACAAGAAAGCTACCCCCCCGTCACTGGCTAAAGGAGAGTAGAGTGTTAGCGGACTAACCTCCATTCCTGACATATTTCTCAGTCCCCTCCTAAGCTCAGGCGACTGGAAATACATATATTGCAGTAACGAGCCTGTTTTTATGCACGCACGCCTGCAAACTAACGCTACGCAAAACATGACGACGCTCGCCCTTCCTGCGCTCTTCCCCTCTGTTCGAGCCGCGCAAACGCGCCGCTCACAAGGGATGTCAGAAGTAGGCGGTCACGGGCTGGCTTCCTTTACGTTATAAGAAAGCTACCCCGCGTCTCGGTCGTGCGCGTCACCCACCGGCCACCTCCATTTCTCAGTCCCCTCCTAAGCTACAGGCGACTAGAAGTATCTATGTTGCAGTAAACGAGCCTGTTTTCATACACGCACGTCTGCAAACTAACGATGTCACAGCACATGATGACATCTTCCCGCTCTCTCTCCCTTTGTCCGAGCCGCGCAACCGCGCCGTTCTCAAAGGATATCAGAGCGGACGTCACGAGCACCGGCGAAAAGAGGAAGTCCCACCCAGGTCGGACTGAACTCCGTTCCTGACATATTTCTCAGTCCCCTCTAAAGTTCAGGCGGCTGGAAATACTAATACTGCAGTAAACGAGCCTGTTTAATACACGCGCGCCTGCAAACAAACGCCGAAACGAAACACGACGCTCTGTGATATGCTCGCGCTAACTGAGAGCTTATGTGTGCCCCTGTGGCTCAGTGGCAGAACACTAGGCTTCCGTGCTGGAGACCCGAGCTCGAATCCGACTCTGGCGGCAGATAAATATTTTTTTTTCTGCTGGCTTCTCCGAGCTCGCGGCAGCTTTCTTACATACAGAAAGTGAACCCGCATCTCGCACCCTCCCGCTCACAGGATGGTGCTTGAGTATTTATGAGCGTCTAAACTTATGAGCCATCAAAGCATTCGCTCTATCAGTTTCCTATAACGCCAATGGTGTTATAAGTGTACAATATGTGCCCACTCCCACGTGCTCACTGCTACACACAAACACGGTCTCCCCGGTAACGCTCACAGAGCGCACTCTCATAGCGGGCATGCGCCGCTCGAGTGCTAAGCGTAGAGAATGTGCCCACAATTCTGTGCCCACACCTACCCACTGCCCGCTCTGTTACACAGTTACACCGGGTTGCAGATCCTCCAAAGCTCACAAACATTCCGGCTCTGGCCGAAGGTGTCATAAGTGTAGAAAATGTGCTCACCACTACACACAAACACTATCCCCATGGTAACACGCTCAGAGCGCACTCTCATAAAGCGGACACACGCTCGAGTACCAAGTGTAGTAAATGTGCCCACAACCCTGTGCTCACAACTACCCGCTGCTTGCTCTGCCACTCAGTTACCTCGGGTTACAAAGCTCCCAAACACTGGCCGTGTTATAAGTGTAAACTCTGCGCCCGCTCACGAGCACGCGCACCCACTTTCAGACATGACAACCCCCACGCCGCTCTCGCGCCAGGGGTGTTTAGCAGCAAAACTCGCTCCATCCGTAGCGATCGAGCCATCATATGCTGTACAGCCAGTCAGCACTGTTTTCCAGCCCCCGTGTTCGAGCACTGGCGGCGCGTCGCCGCCCCATCCTCTCTGATACAGGTTCCCCATCCCGCTCAGCGCGGCGATCTGAACCCAGAGACCATTCGACCCCTAGCTATGCGTGCAAAAGCATGGGAAGCTATTCAGGGCGCGTCAGAATGGGTGCTGAATACTATATAACACGGCTATTCGCTTCAATTCGCTCGTCGCCCCCCGCGCTTTCTAGCGCAGACGGAGACAAAAGTGACTTTAGAAGCAGCGCACCTGCTTCAAGCAGAAATAGCGAAGCTGCTGCGCAAAGGGGCTATAGAACAGGTTTATCCTTCTCTGAGCGAGTCGGGCTTTACAGCCGTTACTTCCTCGTACCCAAGAAGGACGGAGCGCTGAGACCTATTTTAGATCTGAGACATTTGAACAAAGCTCTCATGAGACGGCCGTTCAAAATGATCACAACCAGACAAATCCTCGCGCAAATTCGCCCGGGAGACTGGTTCATCTCTCTCGATCTAAAGGACACATATTTTCAGATTCAGATAATACCCCGTCACAGGCCATTCTTGAGATTCGCCTTCGACGGTCGGGTATATCAGTACACCGTCCTGCCGTTCGGTCTATCTTTAGCACCCCGTACATTACGAAGTGCATGGACGCGGCTCTCTCTCCCCTGAGGAGACAAGGAATGCGGATACTGAATTATCTGGACGACTGGCTAGTCCTCGCGCAGTCAGAGGCAGAGCTTTTGTCTCACAGAACAGCGCTTCTCAGCCATCTGGAATGCTTGGGTCTCTCGGTCAACTGGACCAAGAGCTCATTACTGCCCCGCCAGTCGACTTCCTTTCTCGGAATAGAACTGGACTCGGTGGCTATGACGGCCAGATTGTCAGAGCAGCGCGCGCGCCGCATTCGACATCTCGCCGCGTCTTTCCAGACGGGCAGTCAGGTTCCGCTGAGGACATTCCAGCGAGTCCTGGGGCATATGGCCTCAGCTGCAGCAGTGCTCCAGCTGGGCTTACTGCGCATGCGCCCGCTTCAACGCTGGCTGAAAGCGCGAGTGCCTCACCGAGCCTGGACGGCCGGCCGCTTACGAGTCAGAGTGGATCATGGCTGTGTTTCAGCCCTGCAGCCCTGGCTAGCAGCCGAATGGTATCGCACGGGAGTGACGATGGGAGTTGTCTCGCACCGGAAAGTTGTCTCGACAGATGCGTCCAACCTAGGTTGGGGAGCGCTATTAGAGGGCAGACCGGTCTATGGCCCTTGGTCAGACCAGGAGAGTCACCTTCATATAAACTGTCTAGAGATGCTGGCGGTCGAGAAAGCGCTCAAGCACTTCCTCCCATACCTACAGGGCCACCATGTACTAGTCCGCACGGACAACATGTCAGTGGTAGCCTATGTGAACCGTCAGGGCGGTGTCAGATCCAAAACACTCTGCGCCCTGGCGGAACGCCTCCTTGTGTGGGCTCAGCACTCACTGCGCTCGCTGAGAGCCGCGCATGTGCCGGGTCTCCTGAACGAGGGTCCAGACAGACTGTCCAGGGACAATGTTCCCCTGGGGGAGTGGTCTTTGCATCCCCAAACAGTCCAGTCACTGTGGCGCCGTTTCGGCAGAGCGGAAGTCGACCTCTTTGCGTCAAAAGACAACGCGCACTGCCCACGGTTCTTTTCCAAGAGCGAGGACGCGCTGGCCCAAACCTGGCCCAGCGGCCCGCTTTACGCTTTTCCCCCTGTCTCTCTGCTGCCACAAGTCATCGGGAGAATCAGGGAAGCGCGCCACACGGTGCTCCTCATAGCCCCGTATTGGGAGAATCAAACGTGGTTCCCAGATCTAATACGGCTGGCGGACACACCCCCCTGGCCGATACCGGTGAGAAGAGACCTTCTCTCTCAAGCCCGCGGCTCGATCTGGCATCCTCATCCAGAGCGCTGGTCTCTGCATGTATGGATAGTCAACGGATACCCGTTGACTTGCCAATAGGGGTTGTGAACACGATCACACAGTCTAGAGCTCCCTCTACGAGACGGCTCTACACATCTAAATGGTCTGTGTTTAATAAATGGTGCACCGCCCAAGGGCTGGATCCACAAACATGTGAGGTGTCGCGTGTGCTTTGTTTCCTCCAAGAGCTGTTGGACATGGGCAGGTCCCCCTCCACGCTCAAAGTATATGTTGCGGCCATATCAGCTTTTTCCGACTCGGCGCTGGGCCGCGCATTAGGGAGGAATGAGTTCATTATCCGCTTCCTTAGAGGAGCTAGGAGGATGAACCCCCCGCGACCCCCCTCGGTTCCTATTTGGGATCTTTCCCTGGTCTTAGAGGCCATGAAAGCGCATCCCTTTGAACCCATGGAAACTGTGGATATGAAATACCTCACGCTCAAAACCGTTTTTCTGATAGCCCTGTCTTCAGTCAAACGTGTGGGTGACCTGCATGCGTTATCAGTTAACGCGGCATGTCTCGAGTTCGGACCTAATGACTCTAAAGTCATTCTCAAACCGAGACACGGTTATGTCCCCAAAGTGTTGGGCACACCCTTCAGAGCACAGGTCATTTCTCTCTCAGCTTTGCCGGCTACCGGCAGCGAAGTTGACAGTAATCTCCTTTGCCCTGTCAGAGCGCTGAGAAATTACATTACGCGCTCCGCCGCCATGAGGCGCTCGGAGTAGCTTTTCGTTTCGTTTGGTGGGCGCACCAAGGGTCTCGCCGCCTCGAAACACACTCTGTCCAGATGGATAGTGGACGCTATTGCAGCTGCTTATGCGTCTAAAGACCTGCAATGCCCTTTGGGCATTAGAGCCCACTCTACTAGAGGCATGGCCTCGTCATGGGCTTGGACTAGCGGAATTTCTATTCATGACATTTGTACGGCGGCGGGCTGGGCCTCCCCGTCTACATTTGTTAGATTTTACAATCTAGAAGTTCCCGCCCTGCAGGCTAAACTTTTATCAGTCTAAATCTCGCGTAGGCCGGCCCACTTCTGTGCGCGGGCTACTGCTGTTTGATTTAGCCCTCCTGGTTGAGCTGTACAATATAAGGGTTGGTTAGTCAGACCGGCCGCGCCGTTCTGTTCCCCCTACTATGTGCTTATGTACTTGCGCTAGCCATATCATTGGCCGCCTGGCTCACACTCTCGTGTTCCCCGGGCTTCCCTGGGACTCATTCAGTGGATGCCGGGCGCGCACGGCGTTGACAAGGGAGTTCCCGTAGCGTAAGCTAAACTTACACAATACGAGAGAACCTCTCGTAAGAGAACGTACTCGGTTACCTAACGTAACCTCTGTTCTCTCTAGAGAGGGAACGAGTATTGCGTAACCCGCCGTGCTCGCGCCACGAGCTCACTCGCTTCTGCGACAAAAACCAGTGAAAGCAGCCTCTCAGCCCATATTTATACCCTCTGCCACGCCCCGCCTCGGGCCGTGACGCGTAGGCGCGCTGCTCGCGCTCATTGGGCGTGACGTCACGCCAAGGGCTCAGTGATAGGCTGCTGCAGTTGCCGCAGAGCAGCCTATGAGCACGCTAGATTGCCTGCTCTAGGTCTGCTTGCTGCCGCACTGCGTTGACAAGATATAAAAATTAAGGATAATTTTTTTGCTTCATATCTCGAGAAAAGATGACTTTACCCGTAGCGTAAGCTAAACTTACGCAATACTCGTTCCCTCTCTAGAGAGAACAGAGGTTACGTTAGGTAACCGAGTACGTTCTCTCTTCTCGCAGTGGATCTGATACCTGTGAGATCAAAGATGGATATCGCGGGATTCACCGGATTCACGCTCGTGCCCAGTGTTGCTAATAAATTGGATGGAATTTAAGTTCTGTTGCTTTTATATGAAAATAAATATAATGAACAAGACACCCAAGTAGCTTACTTATTTAATTCCATTCCAAATACATGTTTATCAGTCTTTTTTTCTTTAATACAGACATGTGTTTTTTTTTGTTTTTGTTTTTAATAAAAATTACATTGCATAAACCATAGTGATTGCACTGTTAGGTCGTTTGGGAATATTCACACATAACGTATACACATAAAACATGATATCAGAGTTTTAAAATCAAACATTTTAAAAGAGAACAATACATCACGGTTGTTTAAACCAATGAACATCAAGCTGTGTCGTCAGCAAGTCGTTTCCCATCATGCTTTTGATCAGCGCAGTCAGTGGAGAGCAACTGCGCTCGACTGCAGAATCCGACAGGTGCGCCTTGCGCTCGCGAGAGATTTTTGACATACGTCAGCATGACATCAGAGCAAGGCGGAACGCACTCGGACACATTTCTAACCGGCATGCATCTCGCGCTGATCACCGGTGATCGATTCTGCGCAGATTTTGCTCATCTCAAACAAGCCTATAGGCTGTTTCTCAATATGCGTTCTTCAGTGATAGTAGGTGTGTTCGACATCGGCTGCGGCTGGATGTAACCGATCGGCGAGAGTAGCCGCGTGCAGGCGGGGAGGAGCTGCAAACGGAGACGTGAAGTCGGACACTTTCTGGTTCCCGTAGTGACCGCTCACGTGGTGTTTGCATACTTTACCAAAGCTGCAGTGAAATAAATGCAATATTTGCCAAATAATACGATGTTTCAGAGACATTTTCATTCAATACTTTATGTACTGCTTCATACAGCGTCTGTTTGAACAAGAATAAAGTTCAACATAAGCTACTATCAATGAAGTGGAGTCTATGTTTTTTAAGCAGTTTTAATTTGATAAACATGACACAATATAACATCGCAATGACATGAAAAGAGTGTTCACTGTTATAATAAACTGATTTGAGAGCTTTAGAGGAACTAAAGGTGTTCGAATAAACACGAAACACACGTGATCGTTGTCGTGCGGTGAATCCGGCCAATCGTGGAACAGCTGTGTCGTCATCAGCCCTCGTGCAGCCGCTCTTGAGAAGCTGCGCTGGCTGAGTTCTCCGGCTACTCTCGAATCGCTCTCGCGGTACTTTGATGGCATACGTCACAGCCACGTGGCGTCGGCGCTGTATCAAGTAGGACAAAATTTCTAACCGGCATGCACTGCTTTAAGTCAGCCGCCGATCGGTCTGCGCAGAGCTGCATGAAGTCGAACAAGCCTCTTGTGTCCTTGTGTTCTCGTACTACGTCATCATCAACCGTCGAAGTTCAATTCCAATACTCAAGAACGCAAGTACAGAGGACGCATGAAGTGCCCGGATGTGTCCTTGATATCGAGGATGCATCAAATGACTTGAGAGAATCGAACCGCTAAAAATCCCAGAAGACGTTGCGGGCAGTCGACGTACGGAAGGCTGTAAGCTTTAAACTTCTCGTTCTCACTTAAAGGCCGTGTTGCAGGGTAAATTTTTCAACGAATTTGTGCAGTTTGCTTGTTGGTAATAAACATTTAAACTGTTATCCATTGTATTTTATGTTGTTGGGTATCACAAAACGGAATATAATACGAAAAAGTAGGTACTCTTACAGCGGTTTGCAACGATTCTCCTTCCCCCCACAATGCATTGCATTACGTCACGTTGGGGAGAGAATTTACCAAAGCCCGCATTGAGAGCGGCTAGAGACGAGTGGTAGACGAGAGTATTCAGATAGCGCAGATTATAGATACATACATAGATATAGATAGATAGACTAGATATAGATAGACAGATAGATATAGATAGGCTAGTATAGAGAGAGATAGGCAGACAGCCAGAAAGCATAACGTTAACGTTAGCATAGACAGCTAGCAGCTAGATAGATAAATAGATAGAAATATATAGTAGGTAGATTGACATCTGGTCGCGGGGTGAGCTCCTCGACCAGCGACCAAAACGCACTCACTTACCCACAGCACAAGCTTTCCAACGCAGTTTCCATGGGACGGCACCGCCCACACAAGCTCCTGCCAAACACAGCGACAGACACGCGGCGGCTACGTTTGCAACAACATTTTCACCGGAGGAAGAGATAAACGCTTAGAAACGCCCATATAGCTAGCCTAGCATGATGCCTTCTATTTCTAGATGACAAAGACAAAGTTTACCAGTACTACGACACTATGGCTACGTTCACACTGCAGGCTGAAACGACCCAATTCCGATTTTTTTGCCCCTATGCGACCTGTATCTGATCTTTTCATGACAGTCTGAACGACACAGATCCGATCTTTTCAAATGCGACCCAGGCCACTTGGGTATGTGGTCCCAAATCCGATACATATCCGATCTTTTGAAATGCGACTTCAGTCTGAACGGCCAGGTCGCATGTATCCGACCCGCACGTCATTGATACGCGAAAAACGTCATGATTCTGCGTTGAAGTAGTCGTCGGTTTGAAAACGGACTGCATATTCGTCGAGCTGAGGTAAATGTGCCGAACGGGTCGACCTCGACGAGCCCGTTAATAAAAAATAAAAATAAAAAGCCCACAGCCATTATATATACGTTATGTTAACTTATTTGTGCTGAATCTGATATTAGATAGGTCAGCGGCTGCTGTCTGGCTCTTGTGTAACGGTCGCTGCGCGCGCTCGTGTGTGTGTGTGTGTGTGAGAGAATCACAGTTAAAGTTTTTTTGTTTGTTTTTTTACCAGTAGAAAATAACATTCATTAGAATATGTTTACAAAGAAAAAAAAATTGTTTTGTTAGAAATTAACAAAATTAGAACACACCAGGGGTAAAATTACAATAATTTAAAGTAACAAAAAGCTTCATATGTCTTTCTTGCTTTTTTAATTAGATCTAATCTATTACCATATTGTTTAATCTCTTTTATAAAGTGTTCAAAGCTTGGCTTAGCTTTAGACCATTTTTTCACATGAATGTGATATTTTCCAAGTAAAATAAAAAGTTGTATTAGAAAGCACATCGTACTTTTACATTTACATTTAGTCATTTAGCAGACGCCTTTTTCCAAAGCGACTTACAAATTAGGACAAAATTCAGCGAGTCATCATAAAGAGGCAAAAGCAACAACAACGCAAGAAGTGCTCAAAATACGAAGTTTAGGTATTATTCAGAGTAGCATAAGCCTGATAAGTGATGTTTCAAAGAGAAAGGAATTTTTTTTTTTTTTTTTCTATAAGGTTAAGTGCTCACGGAAGAGATTGGTTTTCAGCTGTCTTTTGAATGTTGTCAGGGATTCTGCATTCCGGATGAGGGTTGGGAGAGCGTTCCACCAGCATGGAACTGTGAATGAGAATGTTCTGGAAAGTGATTTTGTGGCTTTCTGTGATGGAACCACGAGACGTCGCTCGTTGACCGATCGTAGGTGTCTGGTAGGGATGTAGACTCGTAGGAGTGACTGAAAGTAGGAGGGAGCTGAGCCTGTGATAGTTCTGTAAGCAAGCGTCAGTGCCTTGAACTTGATGCGAGCAGCTAGAGGTAGCCAGTGCAGAGAGATGAACAGAGGAGTGACGTGGGCCCTCTTGGGCTCGTTGAAGACAAGATGAGCTGCAGCATTCTGGATCATCTGTAGGGGTTTGGTCGCACATGCTGGGAGTCCAGCCAGAAGGGCATTGCAGTAGTCAAGCCTAGAGATGACCAGGGCCTGGACGATAAGTTGTGTTGCATGCTCAGTTAGGAAAGGCCTGATCTTCCTGATGTTGTGCAGTGCGAACCTGCATGATCGAGCTGTCTTTGAAATGTGATCTGTGAAGGTCAGCTGGTCATCAAACGTTACTCCAAGATTTCTGACCGATCTTGATGGGGTGATTAATGATGACTCTAGCTGGATGGTGAAGTCGTGCTGTAGAGATGGATTGGCAGGGAGGACGAGAAGCTCAGTCTTTGCCAGGTTGAGCTGCAGGTGATGTTCCTTCATCCATGTGGAGATGTCCGCCAGACAGCTTGAGACCCGTGCAGCTACTGTGGGATCATCTGGTTGAAAGGAGAGGAAGAGCTGTGTGTCATCAGCATAGCAGTGGTAGGAAAAACCGTGTGCCTGTATGATGTGTCCCAGTGATGTGGTGTAGATGGAGAAGAGGAGGGGACCAAGAACTGAACCCTGGGGAACCCCTGTGGTCAGCTGATGTGCTCTGGATACCTCACCTCTCCATGCGACCTTGAAGGACCTACCTGTGAGATAGGACTCAAACCAGTGGAGTGAAGTTCCTGTGATGCCCAGTGATGAGAGGGTGGACAGAAGGATCTGATGATTCACCGTGTCGAAGGCAGCAGACAGATCCAGGAGAATGAGGACTGAAGATTTGGAAGCAGCTTTTGCGATCCGTAGGGCTTCTGTGACTGACAGTAATGCAGTCTCAGTTGAATGTCCTTTCTTGAAGCCAGATTGGTTGACATCCAGCTGGTTGTTTAGAGACAAGAAGGATGTTAGTTGGTTGAAGACAGCTCTTTCAAGTGTCTTCGCAATGAATGGTAGGAGAGAGATAGGCCTGTAATTCTCTACAAATGATGTGTTTAGCATTGGTTTTTTTGAGCAATGGAGTAACCCGAGCCTGCTTGAATGCTGTAGGGAAGGTGCCAGTGTGGCACCAAAGGTGCCAAAGTGTACTTTTGGAATCAACATTGTCCTGCACAAAAAAAAATACAACATCATACAGATCGATTTGTAGACTTGTTTCAAATAATCTAGATATGAAATTTGAAACATCCAACCAAAACATTTTTGAATATATACAATCAAAAAAGAGGTGAGTCAAAGATTCTTTGGCATTACCACAAAATTCACACAGGTTTTCAATATTCAAATGGAAGCGTTCAAGAAGTAACTCTTTGACAGGGTAAATTCTGTGTACAATTTTATAGGATACCTCTCTAATTTTATTATTAATAAAAAACTTATTTGTTATAGACCATACTCTTTTCCAATTAATATTTTCATACTTAGTAGACCAAAATCCTATTGAACAAGGCAAATCATTTGTTTTTAAAGTATTTCTAATATATTTGTTACTGCATTTATCTATTAATATATTAATATCCCCAATAAATATCGCATCACTACAAAAAATTGTTTGACGATCAACATTTATAGGATAGAATCCAGGATTTCGTAATAGTGATACAGCACTATTAGGGATTGCATCAAAAATAATAGCATACTCGTTTGGCCTCACGGGAATCAAAAATTTATTAAGAAATTCAGAGTATGTTAAAAGTAGACCTTGTTCATTAAGTAGCTGATTAACTGTAAGAATTCCATTGTCGTACCATGTCTTATTGAATATTGACTTTTTTTTGTACAAGATATCTTTGTTATTCCATATTAAGTAACGGTGCGGAGAAAAGTTGTGTTTATAGATCAATTGCCAAGCCAGCAGTGCCTGCTTATGAAAGTTTGCCAGTTTAACAGGGATTTTTTCAACTGAGAAATTACATTTAATAAAAAAATGAATGCCACCCAAAGAGTTAAATATGTAATTTGGGAAAACATTCCATACACTATCTTTATTTTTAATAAATTCGATTATCCATTTTATCTTAAACACATTATTGAGATCTGTAAAATTTAAAACTTCAAGGCCACCAAATTCTCTATTATTATTTAGAATATCTCTCCGTAAATAGTGTGCTTTCTTCCTCCAAATAAAATCATAAAGATTCTTGTCCAACTCCTTGAGCACATTATTTGGAACATCTGTTGACATAGATATATAAACAGACCTTGAGATCCCTTCTGCTTTTGACAGTAGAATACGACCATTTAGGGACAGATCTCTCATAAGCCACATATTAAATCTGTTTTTAATTTTTTCAATAATAGGCTCAAAATTTAATCGGTTTCTCTGATTCAAGTCTTTACACACCACTATCCCGAGGTATGTAATATTATCTTTGATTGGAATCCCACAAATTTCTTTCAACATACATTCTTTAAGGGAGAATAAAGTGGACTTATTCTTATTCATCTTTAATCCAGAGATTTCAGAAAAAGTTTCAATACCTTTAATGACTTCATCCAATTCGTCGCTGTTTTTGATAAAAATTGTGGTATCATCCGCTAATTGGCACAGCTTAATCTCTCTTCCAAACACTGAAATTCCTTGAAAACTTGCTTTTTTGATATGAGCAGCCATGACCTGAGTAACCAATGTAAAGAGAAAAGGTGATATGGGACATCCTTGTCTTATCCCACGGCCCATATCAAATCTCTGACAGGTACCGTGAGATAACTGGACTGAACTATTCAAACCCTTATAAAGCGTACGAATTGCTTTTTGAAAATAATTACCAAAACCAAAGAAATCAATAACTTTGAACATAAAAGAATGTTCAACAGTGTCAAACGCTTTATAGAAATCAATAAATAATATAAAAGAATCATCTGGGATAAGGTGTCTATAATCAATTAAGTCTAAAATAAGTCTAATATTATTTCCAATGTACCGGCCTTTCAAAAAACCTGACTGCTCTTCATCAATTATTGTATTAAGATTTTTCTTAAGTCTTTTTGCAAAAATTGAAGAAAATATTTTAGTATCATTATTTAATAAACTAATTGGTCTCCAATTCTCTAAGAATAACCTATCTTTATTTGGCTTCGGTATAAGTGTAATTACCCCTTGTTTTAATGATGCGGGCATTTCTCCCATATCAATTGCTTCCTTAAAAACTGCAAGTAAAAAGGGTGCAAGGTCATTATAAAACTGTTTATAAAACTCCCCTGTCAAGCCATCATTCCCTGGAGATTTATTTTCTTTAAGACTATTTATACAAGTTGTAATTTCCTCAATATTTAATTCTTTATCACATGAATTTCTATAGTCTGACGTAATCTTATTAATATTGGTAGATAAATTACTAAGAAAACAATCTGCATTATTTAATTGACTATTTTAACTATATAATTTACTATAAAATGTATTAACAAAACAAGAAATATCCCTAGGATTATCATTATTAAGTCCATTTATTATTAATTTGTTTACAGAACTTATTTCTCTATTTCTTTTTTCTAAACCAAAGAAGTATTTAGTATTTTTTTCTCCTGCTTCCATCCATTTTTTTCTAGACCTAACAAAGGCACCTCTAGCTTTCTCTTCATAAATATTATCCAGCTCATTCTGCAATGTAGCAAGTTTTGATACTTCAGTGCTTGACATATTAGTGTTGTTTTTACAAGTTAGTGATATTATTTCATTAATGACTTTGTTTTCATTTTTCTTTTTTTTAATGGATTTTCCATATATTATTGCGAATTTCTTTATTTCAAATTTGGTTTGTTCCCATAATTTCCCATAATTTTGAATCAAAGAAGCTTGTTGCCAATATTTCATAATTAAAGTCTTAATTTGGTCACAAAAATCATTATGTTTCAATAGACTATTATTTAATTTCCAATATCCTCGTTTAACTATATTTGATTGACAGATTACCACATTAATTTTAATAGTTATGCCTTTGTGATCTGTTAAAACTGATGGTTCAATAGTAACAAATTCAACACTCTCTTTTAGATGTTCTGAAATTAGCCAAAAATCAATACGTGATTGTTGAGATCTGTCCCTATTACTCCATGAATACACAAATGACTGTGGATTTTTATACCTCCATATATCAATTATGTTTAGTCGTAAACAGACATTACTTAATTCACTTGCCGTATTGTCAATTCTAGGTGGCAAACGATCTCGTCTTCCATCAAACACTGTATTAAAGTCCCCACCCCAGATTACTTCAGCTACGGGGAATTTTGAATGTAAACGATTAATATGGCCTTCAATATTTTGAAATATTAATTCATTTGTTTTTTTATTATTGGTGGCATATATATTTATAATAATAATTTTAGCTTGGTTTATATCAACAAGCAGAGCAATCCAATGACCTTGATCATCTGTTTTGTGACTTATAACCTTCCCTGAAAACCTGTCCTTTAAAATAGCGACACCTGCTGTCCTATTTGATGCTCCAAAAGAAAACCAAATGTCGCAACCCCACTGGTTCTTCCAAAAAAACATATCATCCTGGCAGGCATGAGTTTCTTGAATGAAACAAAAATCCGCTTCTTTACTTTTACAAAACAAAAACAGAGCTTTCCTTTTTAGCATATCTCGTATACCCCTAGCATTAACAGAAAATATTGTTATTGACATTAACTCGAACAAGAAAACAAAAACCCTAATAAAACAATTAGGTGAACAATTAGCAAATTACGGTTGAAAGTGTTGAGAGTGTATAAAGGGTAATCTTACTCCCACCTTTTCGAGAAACAGCCACATTTCAGTAACCAGCCTTGAGATCCTGTTTGCTTCAAATTCAGGAACATAAAGAACAGCCTTCTGTTGTAGTAAAAAATTTCCACAAAAAATAAATAAATAAATAAACAAAAAATAAAACTTAGGCTACAAGTTTTTCCATTTTTTTAAGTATAATCAGGCTACCAACAAACAGACTTTTCGTTTCAGAAATTAAAGATTCAGTATCCAGAATAACACGAGCATAAGTTTACATTTTAATCTCTTTACCATCTACAATTGCCTTGATTCCCACAAAAAAGGCTCTTTTGCCCTCTTTCCGTGCTTTGTCGATCGAAGGCCAAAGGAGATTCCGCGTAGCCCTGTCTTTGAACGTGAGATCCTCTTTGAAGTACATCTTACTCTTCTTTAGAAAGTCATTTCCCTTTGCTCCTTTCCATGTGAGGTCCCTCGCTGTTCTGGAAGTGAATCTTATTATCACCGACCTTGTTTTTTTTATCCTTGCCGCCGTCTGCGATGGGTCTTCCAACTCGGTGAGCAATATCCACATTGTTTGCAACGAAATTGCGATCTTCTTCGGCAACCACCGCTTGGCATATTTCCTTTACCCGAGTCTTGACGTTTTCCTCAGTACGTTCGGTCAGCCCCTCCAATCGAAGATTCCATCTCCGACAGTATCGATCCTGATCATTTATTCGGTCCTCCATTTCAGCGATGCGCTTCAGGTTCATCTCGTTTTTGTTTTTCAAATCTTCGTTCTCCTTCCGAATATCGAAAATTTCAGAGTGCACCACTTCTAACGCTTCTTTCAACAGATTGATGCTGGTCGAATTTTCTTTTACCATGTCTTTTATTTCCTCTGATGACTGTCTAATTATTTGAATGATGCTTTGCTGTACCTGACATAACGTTAGTTCCTCCGTTGCATCACCTTTTGCATGTTTTTTTGACGGAGGTGCTTTGGATGGCGTATTTGGAGTCGAATCACAATCTCCATCCTTTTTCAGTTGACAAGCGTAAGAATAAGTTTCACTAATGAGTCTTTTTTCCGTCGTTCTTTGGAGTCCAACGTCCATCTTTTCAGGGGCTGACAAGTCCATGATAACTTCTAGACTTTCTATTCGAGTAAGAAGTCTTGTAGCTAGTATTAATGAACTGTAATTATTTTTAAGAATCTCAATAACATTAAAACAAAGTGTGACTTGTTTCTTACATCAGCAAATGTAAGATATACCCTATATTGTTGTGAGCGCTATTACATGTGCGTCTAGTCAAGCCGCCATCTTGCCATCGGAATTGAGCATTAAGCCCTGCAGTGTGAACGTAGCCTAAGACAAAGGTTACCGGTACTTATCTGAACTAACGTCATGATCACTGCCACTATATAAAGAAAACGTTGATTTTTCACTCGGTGCTATTCAATGACAGTAAAAAAAAAAAAAAAAAAAAAAAAAATATATATATATACCACATATCTTCTGCACAACCATTGGAGGAAGCATGATAAGGAGCAGAAGTGATATGTTCGATCCCATTTTTCTGCATGAATTCTCTGAATTCTGCACTCACAAAACATGAGCCGTTATCGGACACATTTGTCTCTGGTATTCTTTGATTGCTAAAACTCTTCCTTAGACATTCAATCGTGATGGCTGAAGTTGTGGTCGTTACAGGGTAAACATCCATCCATTTGGAATGAGCGTCCATCAGGATCTAAAAGGTCCCGCATAATCAATGTGTAACCTTTGCCATGGTTTGCTCGGCCACTCCCAAACGGAGCTGGAGCTGGCGAGTTACGGTGTTCTTGGCATGTGACACATCTTTTAACTAAAGCTTCAATGTCTGCATCTAACTTTGGCCACCAGAAGTAGCTTTGCGCTAATGCCTTCATTCTAGTGATGCCGATGTGACCGTGATGTAGCTGCTGTATCAAGGCGTCCCACCCTGGCGGCGGCACCACTACGCGTGAGCCCCACAGTACACATCCATCTTGCAAACTTAACTCGGTTTTCCTGACAGCATATGGTTGGAAAGCTGGGTCCCGGTCTTGTGGCGGCCAACCATGTTGGACGAACATGCGTCACTCTGAACAACACATTCTCCATCATCAGCACTCGTTCCTCCTGCTCTCTCTTGACAGACTGTTGAGGTAGAGGGAGTCGACTCAACGCATCTGCATTGCTATGGTGTTTTCCTGGCTTGTAAACAATCTCGTACTCATACGCTCTCAAGGTTACTGCTCAACACTGTATACGAGGGGAAGCCATTTGAGACACAGCCTTCATCTCATTGAAGAGAGACAGCAAAGGTTTGTGGTCAGTGCAAATGACAAACCTTCTTCCATATAAATATTTTTGGAAACCCTGAATGCCAAACATCACCGCCAGACCTTCTTTGTGCAGTTGTAAGTAATCCGATTCAGCTGACGTTAGTGTCCTAGACATGAAGCTGACCGGTCTCTCCTGTCCATTTGGCATGCGATGCGACAACACCACACCCACTCCATAAGCGTCACAGGACAGGATCAGATATTTTTGGCTGTCATAATGCACATCAGTCGACTGCATGAGTCGCTTAGACTCCTCAAAAGCTCTCTCCTGTTCAGCCTCCTATTTCCAGGTGGTTTCATTTCTTAACAGTTCATGTAAAGGTGATAACAATGTTGACAGGCGTAGCAGGAACCTGTTGTAGTAGTTGAGCAGTCCTAGGTATGCTCTCAGTTCTGTGACATTGGTCGGTGCTGGTGCTTCTTGTATTGTCCTGACCTTATGTGGCAAAGGATGAAGTCCAGAGGTGTCCACCTTATGTCCAAGGAACTTTGCTTCCTGTTCCATTACCACACATTTGTTGCGCTTTAGGCAAAGACCAGCTTCCTGCAGCTGAGTTAACACCTGGTTCAGCGTTGCAAGGTGACCTTGGTCACTCTGGCCCGTCAGCAAAATGTCGTCCAAATAGACAGCCACATTCGGGATGCCAGCCACCAGACTCTCCATCATTCGTTGTAATATGGCTGGACTGGAGGAGAACCCAAATGGAGGATAATTCACCTGAAACAGCCCCTTGTGTGTATTAATAGTGACATATGGCTTGGATGTCTCATCAAGTATCACTTGCTGATACGCATGGCTCAGGTCCAGTTTACTGAACCTTTCGCCGCCTGACAACTTCTCAAACAAATCCTCCTGTATTGACTCTGTATTGGCTTTACATCATCAAGTCTGTCACTTTAGCGCGATGCCCTCTGCGGTCACACAGTTGGCACAGAACTTGCACAGTACTGAGTAGCATAATAGCATTAGCTCCTTAGCCTGAGCAAACTCGATTACGTGGAGCTGGCGTAGTTTCATCAACAGGCACCCCAGCTCCACCCATGTCCCGCCTCTTTGCCCATTTTCTGTTATCTGGGAGTGAAGCATGGTGATGTGCTGCCAAGATGGCGACGGCCGGCTCTGCCCACTTTTAGCTTCAAAAATGCTCTTCAGAAACCTACGGGTGACGTCACGGACACTACGTCCATATTTTTTACAGTCTATGGAAAATAGCGGAGTAAAAGTACAGATACATCACTTGAAATGTACTCAAGTAAAAGTACACAATTTTTAAACTGCTCACGAAAGTACAATTGACACGTGTCGTCCCGCCCCATCATCCACTCTGGGGTACTACACACGGACATTATGTATGCTCATATATCCTCGTCACAAAGGACTTGAAAGGTCTTGAAAGATTCAAAGTCTATTTCCCGTTCTCACAGAATGCAGTCAATAAGTTTTTTTTGTTTTTTTTTTGTCTGTATTTTATGTCAGTAAAATGTCATTACATCTGTTGCGTGCGCTTTTGCTGTGTGTCAAGCTGATGTGATTTCTGTGTGTTGTTGTTTACACTGTGTTAGTTTCATGGTGGATTTGGAGAAAATTCTTCAAATAAAACAGTAGCAAGAGAACCACTTCGGTCTGCGTATGCTTGGACGGAGAAAACACCCTGACTGAACTATTTTACAAAGCATGACTGTTTGATTGATTGAATACATAGCAGATTTCTGTGTTGTATGTTTTGCAGCATAAGGAACTACAGTCAGATAATTCTGTGAAATATATGCAAACATAAAACATCAGCAAAGAGAAAAATGTGGGATCCTGATGTATCCATGTAGACAAATAAATACTACAAACACAATTCACATTAGTTAAATATAATTATAATTTACTGCAGTACCTTTGTCATCTTGATTAAGTCCAGAGTGGATGAGTGAAATCAGCACTAAAAGCAGAAGAAACACAGATATGATGCTTTTCCATTCATTCAACATGAACGTGTTTAACATCATCACACACAATGACGTCACATGACAGATTGTGATCAAATACAATCCATTTGTTAACACGCTCCACAGCGCCACCCAGTGCATTTAATTATAACTGTGAGTTGGTGCTTGGGATTTATCATGGATTCACTTCGACTTTTACTACGTTGCTTTGCTGGCCGTAAATGCATAGTATTTTCTTTTTTGAATAATAATAACAGTTTTGAATATTCACGCACACCCCTAATTGTGACTTTATAGTAAAGGAATGTTGACATATAGTAGCCTACAGCTGAAATTAATCAAAACCAGAAAGAAAACCTCCTGCAAGTGACCTCATGCTCCTGATGGTCTAAGAGTATTTTCACACCTCGTGTGTTTCAGCACTTCAAGAGCTCTCGCCTCGGTCAGAAATAATTCATATGTCAACACTAAATGATCTCAGTTCCTCCTAAAAGGACCCAAAACCAAACCATATTCAGACCAATGTGTTGACCGCTTGGAGTCTCTCAAACAAACTAGTGTGAAAAAGCCCTTAAACAATGTATCAATATATTTGAAATATATCAAAAGTAAAATTTAAAGAAATATATATATATATATATATATATACAAATTTGTTTATTCAGTCTATTTTTTTTATAAAAAAAAAAAAAATATATATATATATATATATATATATATATATTTTTTTTTTTTTTTTTTTTTTTATAAAAAAAATAGACTGAATAAACAAATGTTTAAAAAGACAACAAAAGTCTGATTGTCCAGCATTGGTGGAACATTTTCACATATGTTGACGTAATTAACTTATTCTGGAAACCTGTGGTTATTCTGACACACATTTCATTGTCATTCTATGGACAAACAGTTTATAAAAAACAAAGTAGAGATTATCTCAGAACTAACTTCTCTTTTCTGAGACACTATTTTTAACCAGTTCGCCTGAACTTCATATTTAGTTGTTGAATGATGTCAGTTCACACATGTGTCAGAATAACCAGGTTTCCAGAATGAGTTCATTATATTGAGTGAACTGACATCATTCAACAACTAAATATGTTCAGGCGAACTGGTTAAAAATAATGAAAAAGTGTCTCAGAAAAGAGAAGTTAATTCTGAGATAAGCTCTACTTGTTTGATAAACTGTTTGTCCATAGAATGACAATGACATTTAAGTTTAAAAATATTTTTTGCAATTATTTCTCAATATGAGAATAATTCAGAGAGTCAGAGAGAAAGAGAAGTGACAGAGAAGATGAGTGTGTGTTCGGTCTCTGTTCTCAAACTCTCTGAGTCTCTGATGGAGAGATTATTTAAAGATACAGCATCATTCAACACTAACTCACATCAACACAAATACATCTGATTTATCTCAACTACTTGAAATAGGAACAAAAATGCATGCATTGCCTCCATCTTTCACACGCATTATCACACAGATAAATGCATCATCAACCTCTTTATCTGATCAACACGTAACAACATCGCATAAGATCTGATCAATAAATAATACAATAAGCAGTGAGAATGTGGATTCATAGACTCTCCTACACAACAATTATTATTTTATCTTATCTTCAGCTGAATACAATGCATTCTGAACAGAAAAAAAACAGGAAATAATAAAGAATATGATCAAATACTCACAGATGAGAGGCAGTGCACCGGAGCCCATACTGTCACATTAATAGACTGTGTTAACAACAGCGCTGAGTGTTAAACACACACTTCCTGTTTTTGAAGTGATGAGGGAGGAGGAGACAAAACTCTACACAGAAATACACAGATAAAGAAAAGAGAGATCCAGTCTAAGATATTTAGCTTATTCAAGTTATTACAGCTCTGTTCATCTACTTGAAAATCATATTTTCCAGCTCAGTTCTGATGGAGATTGTTCTCACTGTTATTGTGTTCGTTCACACAGTCACACACAGAAGACAGACAGTGATTAAAGTGAAATCACCACGTGACATCTAATGTGGGTCTAATGTAACTCTACAACATATCAGTGAATGAAATATACAGCCTTTTATATCATAAAGTGTCGTTCCATAAAAACTGTTTCCCTTTTTTTTTTCTTTTTTTTTTTAAGATAAAGTGCTGCCATTTTTTTATGTACTTATTGCAAGTTTATTTTTAGTGTGGGAGCCTGAAAAAAGTCCCCAAGCTCTGTATTTTCTTAATATGCCATGGGTTATTGTGTGAACTCGTCAAAGGTGTTTTCTGTTCCTCAGCGCTTCGGCTCTCAGTATAACAGGCCTCGACTCGATGGAACTGAACACATGGTTGGAGAAACAGAATCACAAAAGGCCAGAGCTTCTTTAAGTTAGGGTTAGGGTTTGTCGAAGTAAGTTAATAAAGTGAACAGGGCCTTTGGAAAAAGAGTCCTGACCTTTTAAAAAGTTTCCTTAATGTGTGTTAACAGACCCTGAATCTGGAGAACATTAGGACCCTGAAACACACAAGCTGTCGACCAGCGATCTGCAGTCAACATCACAATCCCTGTTGCTGATAAAGTGGATGCATTTGAAATAGCTTAGAATAAACAAGTAATCCAATGTCATTCAAATCTGGCAGAATCTGCATATCTCCCATCCTTTTTTATTTTATTAAAAACATTCTTTCTGTAATATGAGGAGATACAAATCTTCAACTGCTTTGCTGTCATGAAAGTGTTTTGTGCATCATCCTATCAGAGACTCAATATGAACTCATATGTATGTATGTACTGTATGTATGTATGTATATATGTGTATATATATAATAATAATAAAACATGTCTGTTCGGTGAAATGAGGGGCTGAAGTGGGTGTGGCCTTTAGTTTGGGGGTGGAGCATCATTTCAGTAAGCAAAGCCACATGGACACAGTGCCAATTGGTAAGAAAAACAGTACTTTTTAACATGTTTAAATTAAAATGACTTTAAATGAAAAATAAATGCAAGTATGTTTTGGTTGTTCAAAATTTTTTCGTATATACTAAACCTGTGTTTTTTGGTTTGTTGGGCAACATTGTACAATAGTAATAAAATGGTGCATTAAAGGTGAATTAAGTAACTTTTTTACCAAAACCGAACAGCTTCGGAGTCATTGGAATAGTTATATGACTTTTTTCGGGTTGAATTTCAGCGTCAGGAACTATCGCGTGATATCAGGTCTCGCGATGCAACGAATTGCTTTAAGGCAAAAAATCTGCTAAAATTCTGTCATTATTGCACTCCCTCACGCTGTTCGAACCCGAATGAAGAAGACGTTTTAAAGAATGTCCCATCTGCTTTGATGTCGTTGATCTACTAGCCTCTGGTATCTGAGAGTCGCCAACGAGTTTTTTGACAGTGTTGTCAAATATCTATTCCGAAGCTGTGGGGGGAGCTCTATAGAGAAACCTTTTTTTTTTACGACCTCAGAAAACTCAAAGAATGTGCATTATGTGTGTAATTGTTGTTGTTATTATTATTATTATTATTATTAGTAGTAGTAGTAGTAGTAGTAGCAGTAGTAGTAGTAGTAGTAGTAGTATGCTGCCACAGAGAATGCTGGGAAATGTAGTTTAGTCACTCAAGCCCATCAGCGGCTGAATGAGTGTTTTCTGGGAAACTTTTGCCTTGTCCAAATACACACCTTTGCGGTCTTGGCCACTTGAGAGCGTGTGCACGCAACAGGATTGTAGTACGCAAGACAGGTCCCATGTCTTAAAAATGCTAAGTGCAGAGCCCTTAACGCACACTAAACCCACACTATCTCCAATACCGCTTCGGAGTGGTATTCAAGGCTAAGCGTATCCCATCATGCATTATGTTCAGGAACTCATGTGGCCCGAAATCGCGAGATCGAGGAAAACATTCCACTGTAATTTAAATTAATTAGATACATATACAGGCCTATTTTATTCGACATTTCCAACTGTTTTTATCACTTAATTAGAAGCACCACAATTTTAAATTTGTCTTCTGTTAGTTACATAGCGACTACTGAACAGACATGTAGAAGTTTATTTTAAAATGCGAAGTATTGAAAAAATAATAAATACAAGCTTTGTAAAACTTGCATATTTTGCAAGACTAAAGTGAGTCCCATCGTGTAATCAAAAGTTCTACACACACTTGCAGTCTTTACGCCTACTTGAACTCTTGGGCCAAATAGAGAAAATACATCATGCAAGTAGACAAATGGTCAACTGGAAAGACTGGTATTTGGACAAGGCATTTGTCTCTCTTCTTCATTAACAGGATACATAAAGCGTACAAACTACATTGTACTGTCAGCATTCATAAATAAATGTATCATGACTGAAAACAATTTGCTTCCGTCATTGCTTCTCGCTCGTAATTACGACTTTGTGGTGGAGTTCATGTGCGTTCAACTTGAAAATACCATCTTTCTGGCATGACCTGAACGCACCAATAGTCAATGTTTTTACTATCTACTGATACTTACAGTAATTGGACACAAGAACATTTTATGGGCGGAAGGAACACGATCGGGTCATTCCCTCTGACAGTGAGCTTGAGGAGAGTCAGGAAGAGAGGATCCCTGAATCAGGCGAAAGACAGTTGGGAGGTCAGGGGTCAGTTAGGGGTCAGTCAACAAAGTGGTTTATATTTATATTATCAGGAAAAAATGGGGTTACATTGTTTTCCTCGCAAAATAAAAATGCATGCAGGGTTGAAACCATGTTAATGTCTTCTCTAAAATGAGGGTAGTGGGGAAGGTTTTAAAAACTGTTTTATGGCTTAATTTCAGAATGAGTTATTTAGGAGAGAGTGATGCACTGCTAGCGAAGCAGTTGGATGCAGCCCTGAAGTGCACCTGGAACTGGTCATGGCTAAAACTGGAATATAAGATTGAGGTTAAAGGAGAAGAGCTTACATTCCCTTTATCAGATGTTGTCAAGAAAATTAATAAAAAGGGTCATGTGAGATGGGAGCAAGCATGTGACATTAAAATGTCCCCCATATTGTAGATATAAAACGGGCATTAATTTGGGCACCCTATTACTGAGAGGGGCTCTTCTTCATCCAGGAGGTACAGTAGACCTCACTGGAGTACATGGACTGCCCACAAGGTGAGTTCTATTTCAAATATTTTCATAATATTGCTATTTCCGTGCACTGTTGGAAATGGGATCCATTATGCAGTCCTTTGGTGTGACATAATCTAAGTATTGATCTGAAAATGTTCATCAATTTATATTGATTGACTATTGAAAATAATGTAAACCTTAACACTGTTAGTCAGGATTGAAGACTGTCTCTCATATAGCTAGGCCGCAAACTGGACTTGATCTTGAAAATGTCCACTGGTGTGACAGCACTGTCCTATAGTGTGACATGAAATCAGCGTCACACTGGTGGGAATGGCTGTCATACCAGTGGATGTAAACATTCTTTGTTCCTATAAAATAACCAAAATCGGACAGAAATCACACACACAAACCAGATATATTTGAATCCTGCATTTATTAGCTTCTTGAATCAGATGAAGAGATGTGTTTAGTTGTGTTTGTAGCTCAGAATGAGGAACTATACACAGACAGCGTCATTGCATTAGAACAGCCTTATGGTCTGGTTGGTTCACATGAGATGATTGACAGCTTTAGAAACTAACTAACACCCGATGGAGTTGGGGGATCAGTGAAACGCATGGCAGACAACCATGTCCATGGGGGGCAAGACATACAATGCCCTAAGGACCTCTATGAGTTCCTAGCCCGAAAAGAGGTCCCAAACATAAAATTCAAATGGATCGATGAGTCAGATATCCAGGTGTTCAACGAGATGTTGCCACATGTCACGAAAGTACCTGGCATCTTAAACATACACCAAATACTTTCCTTCTCTGCTGGAGAGATCTTCTATAGGGCTCTAAGCTGTTTCTGCCGCTGCCCAGAGATGTGCGACTGCTTCTCTCCAAGCAAGATGAGGCCAGACAATCGGTCAAAAGATTCAGAGGAACCACTTGCCTGTAAAGTCCAAGAGACCCAGCCTGAGAGTCCCAGTAGTGGAGAGGAAGAGGAGGACGAGTTTGACGACAAGTACACTGTAGGGCAATTCGTCATTGTCCGCTATGACAAGAAGCCATTTGTTGGCCAGATCACACAACTAAATGCTGAGCACATTGAGGTCAATTGCATGGTGCAAATTGGCTGGAAAAACACATTCAAGTGGCCTGCTAGGCGAGACTGCATTATGTACAGCAAGGACCAACTTGTAAGTGTCATCTCTGAGCCAGAGCCCCACCAGCGTGCAGCCCAGCTCACCAAATATGACATATATTTAGCAAAATACTCTTTTCTCCAACTAACTAGCCTATCATGGTCATTAAATGGCTTTCCTCAGTTCTCCAGCTTTTGGCTGACCCCTTTGTTTGATTGAATGATTGATATTATGTATGAGGAATATACATTTTGGTAAATTGTACTGTATCTTTCAACAGTGTTCATTCGTGTTTATTTACTATTAGCTAGTAGAGATGATCGGTTCACGTGCCGCTATAGCGATCTGTCATATGTCACATTTACAAGCACCACAACGGTATTTATTGTTTGAATTTCGTAATAAAATTGACAGAATCTGAGAGCTGAGATTTTTAATCATAAGTAACCTGCTCTGTCTAGTCTGTCGGTGTCAGTGTAGCACCACAACGGTATTTATTGTTTGAATTTCATAATAAAATTGACAGAATCTGAGAGCTGAGATTTTTAATCATAAGTAACCTGCTCTGTCTAGTCTGTCGGTGTCCTCTTTGCTTCGCGATTTTTCTGTGCGTGAGAAAATGGATGTGTGGCGTGAGAGCGTTTGAAAAGTGTCAATTGCGTGAGTCTCACGCTGAATGCATGAGAGTTGGCAGCTCGCTAACTTACCTCAGGCTTGCTTTCCGACGTGCAGTTCTTTGTTCGGCAGTGTGTCCACTGTCCTGCTGTCAGACTCGCAGTGTAAAAGACTTTGAAAACAATTCTGCCCTATTCTGACTCGGATTGGCTGTCAGGTTTCGGCAGTTTTTTTATTTATTTTTTATTTTATTGTTTTTTAAGCTGCTAAGTTTATGGTAAGTGTAGATATATAGCGGGTAAATGCTGGCCACGACACCTCGAGGTGACAGAACAAATCAGCCTTGCGGAGCACTTTAGGTCAAGATAAACACTTTAAAATTTTTTCAAAAGTGTACTTTAATACTTTATAATCGTTCACATAAATCAAGCCAAAGAGGAGAGTAACAGCTGTGGCAAATGTCTTGCACATTGTCCGGCCCAATCTGCTCTTATAGTACTACAGAAAGGCACATAAATATCTGGGGTTGAATGGATAGTGCCACGTGAGCTTAGAATTATAAGGTTCTATCTCCACTTTTGGTCAAAATTGAGTTTTTGACATAATCTGATTCTGATCCATTAGGTGTTTATTAATGCCTGTGTGGTGTTATTTTTGTAAAAAAAATATTTTGTTAGTAGTTATTAATTAAATAAAAACGTTCCATCTCTCCATTGCCAGCTGGGATGTAAAAACTTTGATGCTCAATATCTTGGAACTACCCTAAACGGAGATAGAACCTTATAATTCTAAGCTCACGCATCATCATCAACGATAGTTAAGATCCTCATTTTCTCCCCTCTTGTGAATGTCTTCTGGCTCCGTGTCCTGGAGTAGAAAATAAATTAATCTAAATAAATATATTAAACTCAATGGCCCATTTTACATACAAAACTATGTTATGAATTAGCATAGTGGCTAAAAGGAAATTATGACCTGTGCTGTACTCTTGCTTTAAATGAGCAATAATTTCCATCATTTCTATTCACATGGTTCCCTGAGAGATGAATGGCGAATCAGGAGACAAAAATACTTTATTACAATTTAAATGTGTCATGATATGATGTTGGCCTACATCAACGATGTGTTTAATGAAATAACATATGGATAATCTTCTGCTAACCGAAGATGAGGGCCACAGACAGAGTCTGAGACTCCGGATGATGTTCGTGTGCTTCAAGCTGCCCAAAACAACAGATGTATGAAAGCCTCCTGAGTCCTGACGCTCATCACTGTTGCTGATTTCATTAAAGTCTCTTTCAGACTGTTTGCTAAACACACAGAGGACGCGTTCAGACTTTAATAAACTTGTCCATTAAAACTATCCATCAAATTTGCACGCTGCTTTTCCCCACGGCTGATGCTCGCCTTGGATTTGGTCTGACGAGAGAAGAGTGTTTAGCCCCACCCAGGACGGACTAACCTCCATTCCTCACATATTTCTCAGTCCCCTCCTAGGCTCAGGTGACTGGAAATACATATACTGCAGTGAACGAGCCTGTTTTTATACACGCACGGCACGCCTGCAAACAAACGCTGACGCAAAACATGATGACGCTCGCCCCTTCCCGCGCTCTGCCCCTCTGTTCGAGCCGCGCAAACAGGCGCCGCTCACAGGGATGTCAGAAGTGGACGGTCACGGGCTAGCTTCCTTTACGTTATAAGAACGCTACCCCGCGTCTCGGTCGCGCGTGTCACTCACAGGCGAAAGGAGAAAAGAGTGTCTAGTCCCGCGAGACCGGACCCACCCCCATTCTCACACATTTCTCAGTCCCCTCCTAAGCTCAGGCGACTAGAAATATCAATATTGCAGTAAAGAGCCTGTTTTTAATACACGCATGCCTGCAAACAAACGATGTCACAGCACATGATGACATCTTCCCGCTCTCTCTCCCTTTGTTCGAGCCGCGCAACTGCGCCGTTCTCAAGGGATATCAGAGCGGACGTCACGAGCACCGGCGAAAAGAGGAAGAGAGAGTGTTTTCGTCCCGCCTAGGCCGGACTAACCTCCAATTCTTACATATTTCTCAGTCCCCTCTAAGTTCAGGCGGCTGGAAATACTAATACTGCAGTAAACGAGCCTGTTTTAATACACGCACGCCTGCAAACAAACGCTGAAACAAAACACGACGCTCTGTCATATGCTCGCACTAACTGAAAGCTTATGTGTGCCCCAGTGGCTCAGTGGCAGAACATAAGGCTTTCGCGCCAGAGACCCATGTTTGAATCCGGCTCTGGCGGCAGATACAATTTTTTCTGTTTGCTTCTCCGAGCTCGCGGCCAGCTTTCTTACATACAGAAAGCGAACCTGCATCTCGCACCCGCCCACTCACTAGGATGGTGCTTGAGTATTTATGAGCGTCTAAACATATGAGCCATCAAAGCGCCCAGCTCTGTCAGTCCCCTTACAAGAGGCTACTGCAGCAGCTTACATCGCAGCCAACGAGCAAGTAACACAACTCGCTCGCCTGCACACAAACGCCGTTTTTACGGCGGCCCAGATAAATCTCATAAGAGTATAAATTTGGGTTGTCCGGCTCACGCCGAATGTGTCATAAGTGTAGAAAATGTGCCCACACCCTCGTGCTCACTGCTACACACAAACACGGTTCCCCTGGTAACGCGCTCAGAGTGCACTCTCATAAAGTGGGCACGCGCCGCTCGAGTGATAATGTAGAGAATGTGTCCACGACTCTGTGCCCACACCTACCCACTGCCCGCTCTGCCACACAGTTACCCCGGGTTGCAGACCCTCTAAAGCTCTCAAACACTGGCCGTGTGACAAATGTAAGCCCTGCGCCCGCTCACGAGTGCGCGCACTTACTAACAAACACGATACCCCTCATGCCGCTCTCGCGACACGGGTTTTTTACAGCGAAATGTGCCCCATCCATAAAGATCGAGCCGTCATACGCTGTACAGCCAGTCACTACTGTCTACCAGCCCCCGTGTTTAAGCACCGGCGGCCCCATCTTCTCTGATACAGGTTCCCCATCTCGCGCAGTGCGGCAATCTGAACCCAGAGACCATTCGACCCCTAGCTATGCGTGCGGAAGCATGGGAAGCTATCCAGGGCATGTCAGAATGGGTGCTGAACACTATTGAACATGGCTATTCGCTTTAATTCGCTCGCCATCCCCCGCGCTTTCTAGCTTCTCTCTCAAGCCCACGGCTCGATCTAGCATCCCCATCCAGAGCGCTGGTCTCTGCACGCATGGAGACTCAACGGATACCCGTTGACCTGCCAGAAGGGGTTGTGAACACGATCACCCAGTCTAGAGCCCCCTCTACGAGGCGGCTCTACACGTCTAAATGGTCTGTGTTTAAAAAGTGGTGCACTGCCAAGGGGCTGGATCCACAAGCATGTGGGGTATCGCAGGTATTGGTTTTCCTTCAAGAGCTGCTGGACACGGGCAGGTCCCCTTCCACGCTCAAAGTCTATGTTGCGGCCATCTCAGCTTTTGCCGGTTCGGCGCTGGGCCGCGCATTAGGAAGGAACGAGTTCGTCACCCGCTTCCTTAGGGGAGCCAGGAGGATGAACCCCCCGCGACCCCCCTCGGTTCCTATGTGGGATCTTTCGCTGGTCCTAGAGGCCCTGAAAGCGCATCCCTTGAACCCATGGAAACTGTGGATATGAAATACCTCATGCTCAAAACCGTTTTTCTGATAGCTCTGTCTTCAGTCAAACGTGTGGGAGACCTTCACGTGTTATCCGTTAACGCCGTGTGCCTCGAGTTCGGACCTAATGACTCGAAAGTCATTCTTAAACCGAGGCATGGTTACGTCCCCAAAATATTGGGCACTCCCTTCAAAGCACTGGTCATTTCTCTCTCAGCCCTGCCGCCTTCCGGCAGCGAGGTCAATGGTAATCTCCTCTGCCCGGTCAGAGCGCTGAGAAATTACGTCACACGCTCCGCCGCTATCAGGCGCTCGGAGCAGCTTTTCGTTTCGTTTGGTGGGCGCACCAAAGGTCTCGCCGCCTCGAAACACAGCCTGTCCAGATGGATAGTGGACGCTATCGCAGCTGCTTATGCGTCTAAAAACCTGCAGTGCCCTCTGGGCATCAGGGCTCACTCCACCAGAGGCGTGGCCTCTTCGTGGGCTTGGTCCAGCGGAATTTCCATTCATGACATTTGTACGGCGGCGGGCTGGGCCTCCCCCTCGACATTTGTTAGGTTTTACAACCTGGAAGTTCCTGCCTTGCAGGCGAAAGTTTTATCAGTCTAAGTCACGCGTAGGCCGGCCCACTGTCTGTGCGCGGGCTACTGCGGTTGATTTAGCTCTCCTGGTTGAGCTGCATTATACAGGGGTTTATCAGCTCAGACCGGCCGTGCTGCTCTGAGCGCCCTAGTGTGTGCTTATGTACTGCGCTAGCCATTCTATTGGCCGCCCGGTTCCCACTCATCGTGTTCCCCGGACTTCCCCTGGGACTCATTTAGTGGATGCTGGGCACGCACGCCGTTGACAAGGGAGTTCCCGCAGCGTAAGCTACTTACGCAATACGAGAGAACCTCTCGTGAGAGAACGTATCGGTTACCTAACGGGAACGAGTATTGCGTAACCTGCCGTGCTCGCGCCACGAGCTCATTAGCTTCAGCGACAGAAACCAGTGAAGCAGCCTCTGAGCCTCGCTTATATACGCTAGCCACACCCCCTCTTTCGCGGGCTGTGACTCATGAGGCGCGCCAAGCGCGCTCATTGTACATGACGTCACGTCTAAGGCTCAGCTATAGGCTGCTGCAGTTGCCGCAGGGCAGCCAATGGGCACGCTAGTAAGCCTGCCCTAGGTCTGCGTGCTGCTGCACTGCGTTGACAAAATTATAAAAATTAAGGATAATTTTTTGGCTTCAGATCTCGAGAAAAGATGACTTTCCCGCAGCGTAAGCTACTTACGCAATACGAGAGAATCTCTCGTAAGAGAACTGGAGTCTTTCCAGAAAAAAAATGAAAATGGCAAAAGTGATACCAATATATAAGGCTGGTGAAAAACATACACTTTCAAACTACAGACCTGTTCCACTGCTCTCCCAATTTTCAAAAATATTAGAAAAAATATTCCCTAAAAGGCTCGATAACTTCATTATTAAACATAATATAGGCTACTGTGTGATCAGCAATATTGTTTCAGGACTAATAGGACAACCTCACATGCACTTATTCAATTTGTGGAAGAAATAACAACAGCAATAGAACAAAAAAAAAATATGCAGTGGGGATATTCTTGGATCTTAAGAAAGCATTTGATACAGTAGACCACAATTTCTTGACTATGAAATTACACAACTATGGAATTAGAGGGACTGCACTTTCTTGGTTAAATAGTTATTTACATAATCGACAACAATATGTTGAATTGCAAAACCATATTTCAAAGTCAAAGAAAATTACCTGTGGGGTCCCCCAGGGGTCAGTGTTGGGACCATTGTTGTTTAACTTGTATATTAATAATGTATGGGAGGTGTCAAAAACACTGAAAACCATTTTATTTGCTGATGATACTAATTTAATCTGTTCTGGGGAAAATCTGGAACAACTCTTGGATACAGTGGAAAATGAATTACAAAAGATTAAGAGCTGGTTTGATGCAAATAAACTAACACTGAACTTAAGTAAAACTAAATTTATAATTTTTGGTAATCGTGCCACAACTTTAAACAAAAAGCTTATGATAAATGATATTGAAATAGAACGAGTAAAATAACTTAAATTTCTGGGAGTAATAATCAATGAAAAATTATGTTGGAAGCCACATATACATTATATCAAGGCTAAAATATCCAAATCAATTGCTATATTGTATAAAATCAATTACTTATTAAATCAACAAACATTGTACCCGTTGTATTGTTCCTTCATACTTCCATACATTACTTGCTGTTTGGAGGTATGGGGAAACTTACAAAACCAACACTCAACCAATATTTATCCTACAAAAGAGAGCCTTAAGAATTGTAAATAAAACCACCTATAGAGCACCAACTACTCCACTGTTTATTAAGTTAAAAGCACTAAAATTCAGAGATATTGTTGACTTCAAAACTGCACAAATTATGTATAGAATAAATAATCACCAGCTATCGAACAGTATTCAAGGGTTGTTTCAAATGAGAGAGAGCAAATATCACTTAAGAGGAACATTTGTAGTTAAAAAAACAACTTATAAGAACAAATTCTAAATATCACTGCATCACAACCAAAGGAGTTAATGTATGGAACAGCTGCAGTGAAGAGATGAAAACAAGTTTAACAATGAGTAATTTTAAAAGACTATTTAAACTAAATATATTAAATAAATAGGAAAAGGACTCAAGGGGATAGTATTGTATACAGGTTCATTGATCTATATTAAGTCTAGTATGGTGTTATTATTTGATTTGATAGATGGCAATGAAGAAGATAGATGGAAAAGAAAGAAGAAAAGGAAAAAAAATGGGAATGTGTGCGTATGCATGTATGTATGCATCGGTATCTATGTGAATGCATGGGTTTATGTGTATAGTAGGTAGGTAGATATACGGTGTATGTAAAGATGTATGTATAAGAGAAGCATCAAATTGTTATGTATTTAACTAAAGGATAAAGAAAAAAGAAAGGGGGTAGGACCTGAAAAGTTTATGAACTTCTTCCTACTCCTTTTGAACATGGAAATTTCTAATTTGAATTATTTACAATAATTTTGGAAGATTGTGCTGAGAAGTACATGACTTTATTTAGCTGTTATTTTAATTTTATATATGTATGCATGTTTGTATATATATATATTTTTTTACATGTTCAAATAAAACTAAAAAAAAAAAAAAAAAAGTATCATCAGTACAGTGCCTAATCAAATACTGCAAGAAGATGAAATACAAGATAATACATTACAAAAGTTACATAAGTGCAATATGTTAAAAGAAATGTATATGTAAATTGCTAGTGGTTACATGTTTGTTGTGCCTTAAGCCATGTCTTAAGTTTATGTTTAAAAGTTAAATAATTATTGCATTCTCTCAATTCAACAGGTAAACTATTCCAGTAGCGTGTAGCTCTAACTGAGAATGTTGTCTGTCCAAGTTTACTACGCCTGTGTTGTATAATACAGTCCCCTCTACTAACTGCCCTTGTTACCCTACCTCTACTGTCTTTCTGCTTTATGAACTGGTTAAGTGGCGGAGGGGCTAACCCATATAACACCTTGTAAACAAGGCAATCATCTAAAAAAAAATTTAACTGTCTAAAGTGAATAGATTGTATTTTTTTTTTTTTTTTGACAGTGATGATAACTATTAACCTTTCTATCAAGAGCTTTTATAGTCTGTTTGTACAGTGACTCGATTGGTTTCTGAGTTGTAGTGTTCGCTTGGGACCTGCTTGTAAAGCAATATGTTATATGGGAAAAGATCATAGCATGCATAAAGAGGCTGCCTGCCTCTGTTGTTAAATATGGTCTATGTCTAAAATGAGCCAAATTGAATTTAATCATGTTGGTATTTTTTTTTTACCTGCTTTTTAAATGTCATCTTTGAATCTATAATGATTCCAAGGTATTTAAAATGAGACACCACCGTGATCTTTTCACCATTAACAAAAATATCAGGTTGTGGGGAGTCAGAAGTTCTTAAAGCAGGGCTCAGTATTTTCGGGATTTCTTCGCTGTATTCTCGCTTTTTGCTCGCAGGTTTCTCTCTAGAGCTCCCCCCACAGCTTCGGAATAGATATTTGACAACACTGTTGTAAAAACTCGTTGGCGATTCTCAGACACCAGAGGCTAGTAGATCAACGACATCAAAGCAGATGGGACATTCTTTAAAACGTCTTCTTCATTCGGGTTCGGACAGCGTGAGGGAGCGCAATAATGACAGCATTTTAGCAGATTTCTTTTGGCCGTAAAGCAATTGTTTACATCGCGAGACCACCTGATATCACGCGATACTTCCTGACACGGCGGCCGGCGGCCCGCCGGCTCAAAGTTGCAAGTGCGGATTTTTCGCTCACGGGCACCAGGGGGGTGCGAAACGACCACCATTCAACCCGAAATAAGTAATATAACCATTCCAATGACTCCGAAGCTGTTCAGTTAAGGTAAAAAAAGTTACTTAGAGCACCTTTAATGAAAAATACATACACACAGTTTTGTTTACATTCAGGTGTAAACATGAATTATTTAGCCAGTTCGAAACCTGTGCCATGGCTGCTGTTAGTTTGTCTGCAGCTTGTTGTTTATTTTTTGCATGCACATATAGAACTGTGTCGTCAGCATATCTGTATGCTGATAGAGGGACAGGTTAAGGGTAGGTCATTAAAATACAAGCTAAATAAGATTGGGCCCAACACTGACCCTTGGGGAACGCCAATATTACAATGTCGGTATGTAGACTGTGCATTGCCAATACGTACACTTTGCTTCCTGTTTGTTAAATACGAGTTCATCCATTTAATTGCGTCTTTAGAAAAATTTAAATATAATAGCTTTGAGAGGAGTACCTCATGGCTTACTGTGTCAAAAGCCTTCTTTAGATCCAAAAATACTGCTCCTATTACGCCACCTTCATCTAATTTTGATTTTATATTTTCAATAAAATAACAGTTGGCTGTTTCGGTAGAGTGGTTGGAACGGAATCCAAATTGCATTGGATGCAAAGGAAAATGATTCCCGCTAACCTGAGTAGTCAGCTGCTTTCGCCTCCACTTTACAGTCGTTGGATGTGGCTTAGACCTCTTTACTTATTTTTTTTCTCCTCTTTCTAAAATGCAAATAGTATATTTAACAGGTTTTTAAAGTAGTTTATACTTGCCTGTCAGAAATAATATATTAGCCTATAACTATTAACTACAAAATAAAAAATAAAAAACCAAGTTGGGGATAAATCAGGTTTACAGTGATTTGATTCATCCACACATCTGTGATAACGTTTGATGCTGACAGCATTGACACGCATTCAATATCGGAAGCTATTAGCACTTGCATTTCCAATAATTTGGGTTAACAAGAACTGAAATGTTTTATTCTTTTGCTAAATACTTGTGCATTCTGATGATTGATTGGACGAAGCGAACTTGGGCACTGTATTGAGAGGTGGGAAAGTGATGAAAATGTTTAAACATTTGATTGGTTTCCAAGCGGTAGTGGGTGTTTCCTGGAGCAGACTAACATTCAGGGAAATGAACCTTTTTTTAATTGATTCATTTATTATTATTATTACCAGTAGGCCTAGTAGTTAATACTTTTATCATCCCAAATACAATCACAAACAAAGAAACATAAATGCATGTATACATGAGCCAAAAAGACAAAAGCAGAGAGCAGAAAAAATAAAGCAGACAGATATATAACTACCCTAAATTATTCACATTGAATTATTGAAAAATGGTTATTTAGAATTAAACTGTAAAAACAATCCCGACTAATAATGATCAAGCATGTAATATTAGATGTAGTAACAACAATCGCCCTCATTAAAGAGCGTTATGTTTCTGTAAAAAAAAAAAATCTGCATGCGACTTCTATAATATCGTGCATCTTCGTCCTTTTAAGATAATATGTGTGGCTCTTAAAAGAACCTTTGTGTTGTGTGTTGAGCTGAGCTCTACTTTGAGCTGGTGTATTTGGTCACAGCCTTTGTGCCCTCAGACACGGCGTGTTTGGCCAGCTCTCCGGGCAGCAGCAGACGCACGGCGGTCTGGATCTCTCTCGATGTGATGGTGGAGCGCTTGTTGTAGTGAGCGAGACGAGACGCTTCACCGGCGATGCGCTCGAAGATGTCGTTGACGAAAGAGTTCATAATTCCCATCGCCTTGGAGGAGATCCCGGTGTCGGGATGAACCTGCTTCAGGACTTTGTACACGTAGATCGCGTAGCTCTCCTTCCTGGACTTTCTGCGCTTCTTTCCGCCCTTGCCGGTGGTTTTAGTGACGGCCTTCTTCGAGCCCTTCTTGGGTGCAGACTTCGCTGGTTCAGGCATGATGCTTCAGTCAGAGAAACTCAAAGACCAATAATGCTAAATCACTGCAGGCGGGCTTTATGCACTGCTCTATGCTAATTTCAAAAGGGAAGAACGAAAATCTGTGATTGTGAGTCTTCCTGGACCAACCCATAGAACGATTTCATTGGTTACATTAAACATTCACTGATTTGAAGGCGATCCAATCAGAAGCTTTGAAATGTTAATCACGCCCATCGACAACTACCATCCCCCACATCCAACTCAATTTCTTTGTTTTATTTTCCCGCATTTTTCCGGAATGAATAAGTGGATTATTGTGAATAATTTCAGAGTTCTTTCATATGCAGAGGATTCTATATAATTTGAACGTTTATTTAGAAGCAGAAATAGCACATTGTATTGTACAGTAATATATATATATATATATATATATATATATATATATATATATATATATATATATAAAAAACAAACAATGACCACTAACTTCCGAGTCTTTATAACGATGTTTATTTAACTGCAAAGCAGAATCGTCAATATAACACAGTAAAAAATAAATGAATACTATCCTTATTTGTATTTGCTTTAGAAATCACTTAACCGTCTATGCATGGTATGGTATTTCCTCCAGGCAACATCGTCTATTCTACATTTACATTTATTCATTTAGCAGACGCTTTCATCCAAAGCGACTTACAAATGAGAACAATAGAAGTAGTTAATCTAACAGTAGGACAACAATATGCAAGTGCTATGACCCTTCTCAGTTTAATCTAACGCAGTACATACATTATATATATATATATATATATATATATATATTTTTTATAATAGAGAAGAGAAGAGAAGAGAAGAGAAGAGAAGAGAAGAGAAGAGAAGAGAAAGTGTTAGTATTACTGGATCAATTGCTGTCGAAAAAGAAGTGTCTTCAGCCGTTTCTTGAAAGTGACTATGGACTCAGCAGCTCTGGTTGAGTTCGGCAGATCATTCCACCAGCAGGGAACAGTCATGGTAAACTAAAACATTTTCATAAAATGAGACATCCATTTATTGGCCAAACCTATCTCATGGTAGAAGAACTCAAATACCAATCAATTACAGTGCAAAAAGAAAGTGGTCACATGACCCACAGGGCTCCATTTTGTGTCTCGTTTCAGCACAGGTCACAGGGCTCCATATTTTCCCCAATGAAAAGTACATCAACTATTTGAGTAGTTAATCACACACACAAATATGAGTCACCTTCACTGGTAAGTAAAGAAGTATTTTCAAGAACTTTACATTATATATCATCAAATGTTTTTGGAGGAAATAACAAAAAACTGTTGCCTCAAGGCAAAGTCAAACCAGGCATTCTAGGTTGGAATACAAATATATTATATTTGTAAGGAAAAGAGTAAGAATTCTCTAAATATTGAATTTGTAATGCACTTGTAAGACTAGTTATTCACATACTATATCTACACATTTTCTTTAACACCTAAAAAAGGTATAAAACACAACTGGCAATTGGTGAGGGTGAGGATGATGGGCCATACTGTGATGAGGCAGGGGCGGCCTTAAGCATCTGGGGGCCCGTTTCAATAACTAATATGGGGCCCTACCCACATAAAATATAAACATAATAGAGCAGAAAAAGCAAGGATTCCTGTTGGTTTGCATCATATTATTTTATTACGTGCACTTTCAGCTTCATTAACAGGCAGCTCAACATAGAAATAATCCAACCTTATTTGATTAAAACTATATACAATACAGCGTTTTACGTTGGAATAATGCTCGCCCTTTCACGCAGGGCAACTTCACTGCTTAATTGATTTGCACAGTATATTTTCAGCTGTCTGGACTGACTTAAAAAAAAAAAAAAAAAAGCTAAAACATCCCCTCAACTTGAATTATTACGGAGCCCGGGAAGTCAACTGTGTGAGTAAAAAAAAAAAAATAATCCGTGGCGACGGTTTTGCAATCCGTGCGCCCAGTTTATAAACCGTACTCACGAATTCTCAAACTGTTCCCTCGGTTTAACAAATCGTGCCCACGGATTAATAAACCGTACCCACGAGTTTCTATTCCGCGCTCTCAGACTTGTAAACCGTGCCTTCAGTTTGTGCAATCTGTACCCACAAATTCATAAACCGTGCTCACGCTTTCGCAATCCGTTCCCACGGGTTTGTAAACTGTACTCACGGATTTGTGGCTCACCCTCATTTTAGAAGAACACCAGGAGGTACGTTGTTAACGAATCTTATAGTATATTGTTTTATTGTGTATTAAGTGGAATACATCAAATTGTCTTTGCGTCTGCATGCTTAAAGTGATTCTAGTTGTAGCGGGTATGGGGTGGAATATACGATTTAATATGAATGGCGTGCATCAAAATCTTTTGTTTATTTGTGGTAAACGTTTTACACGTCAGTGTTTTGCTTAGAATTATGGGTAGTGTAGTATTTCTCCAGAAGATCGCAAATAACAAGGTTGATTTTTATACTTTGTGGCTTTTATAGGAGCAGAAACTTTCGTTTCACAGCCTCGTAGCTCATGGTCAATCTAACTTGGATGGTTTAGGGGTCTCCAACCTTTTTTAGCTACTTTTTAAAAATGAAAGTGGCCGAGAGCTATATGCAATAATTAAATCTCTTAAATAATGTCTCATAACTCCTAGGCCTATATATGTCACCCTTAATTGACATATAAAAAAAAATATTATACTGTAAAAACACATAATTATTGTTGATTTTATAGTGCATCATAACTAGAGATGAAATGGTATGAACATGTAATTTCATGATTATAGTGACCAAAATGAGCATGGTTATCACATAATCCTGTTCGAAAAGTACTAATACTACACAATAAAATCAATTCACCAAGTTTTATGTCGAAAACCAGCAAATAACAAATAAACTTACCATCAATATGCACTTTTTGTTTGCATAAACATTAAAATAGTAACATTAAAAATGATGGCCAAATTTGAAAGGAGTGTCTTGCAACATGTTATCTACTAACATGTACAAGTTCAAATAAAGTTTTGACAAAAAAGTTTTTATAAAAAGATAAACCTCGCATATTTCAGCCTTTAAATCATTTTTATAAAAAGAATGATTCAAAAAAGACAAAATACTGACATTTACAATGCACATTAGCTTATCTTTTATTATTAATAGTAAAATTCGGTCCGATTTTCCCGTGGCGTCTGTCGTTGCTATGTACCATGCATGCGCTCTCCACAACGACAGAGAAGTTTTAATAGCTAATGGATTTCCACTACCGATAAACGCTTGCTGTAGCTCTGCTAGAAGATTTATTTACGGAGAAGAAAAAAACACCCGTAGTTTGGGTGCACCCCCATCCTTCATATTGACTCGCGCGGCGCCTGGAAAAAATTAGTGCGTCGCTTCAATTATTTGAAATAACGAACTTGAGCGTGCAAAAGACGCGATATGTGAACGGCCCTTGGCGAGCTACCTCCAATCAGGCCACGAGCTACTCTCGCGAGCGACGTGTTGGAGACCACTTTAGACATTATGTCTGAAAATAAATATCCTATTGAGAAAATGAATGGGATTTTCCTGCTCTGTTGGGGGCCCCCTTGGAGGGCGGGGCCCGTTTCAATTGAAACGGGTGAAACATAGGTAAGGCCGCCTCTGTGATGAGGTTATAGTGACAGGGAATCCAGCAGGAGAGCAACAGCTGGATATGAAATGTTACTTTTCATAACATGAAATTTGCAATAAATTAAAAACTAGATAAATGTGTTTATTCACGTGTCTGGTTAAATATATTGGGGTTTTCAATAAATATATTTGTTTTTTTCTACATGAAAATGTCAAATTTTTCAATTTGTCCATTGTGGTACGAGCTTTGAGGCCACAAACTTTTAAAAAGTAAAAAAAAAAGTAAAATGTTTATCAATATTGTTGTAGTGTCAATTTGATGCTGGAAAAACACCATTACTTTTTCTCATTGCTACTACGTAAAATATGCGCCGTTTAAGACAAAAACAAATCATATGGTTTACTACATTATAATACTACCCATTTCCCCATCTAGAAACTTGTTCTTTGTGTAAATGTGGGTGGCTCTTAAAAGAGCCGTTGGGTTTTTCTTCTTCGTGGATCTCTTAACCCCCGAACCCGTACAGAGTGCGTCCCTGTCGCTTCAGCGCGTACACAACATCCATGGCGGTGACGGTCTTTCTCTTGGCGTGTTCAGTGTAAGTAACAGCATCACGAATGACGTTTTCCAGAAACACCTTCAACACACCGCGAGTCTCTTCATAGATCAGGCCAGAAATACGCTTGACGCCGCCACGTCGAGCAAGACGACGAATAGCGGGTTTAGTGATTCCCTGGATGTTATCACGAAGAACCTTTCGGTGTCGCTTAGCGCCTCCTTTCCCGAGTCCTTTACCGCCTTTTCCTCTTCCAGACATGACGACAGATACTCTTCAACTGACAACAGCAGATGATAAAAAAAAAAATGGGGGAGACGAGTTTATAATCAGCTAGCGGACCTAGTTGAAACCACATTCAGGGGCGGTTCTAGTAAACGTCACCAGTTACGCATTTCCAAGTCGAGGTCTGTCTTTTGATGCTGGATACTAGTGGAAGGAAATAGAATTAAAGTAATATTGATAACGACATTTAACTTAAGTATATACAAATAAATTTAAATGTGTTAAAAAAATAGACAATTTTACAAATGATATAAGCTAGACAAAAGAAAGGTATAATCTAAGGGCTTCAGTCATTTTGACCCGCGAGCGAAGGATTTGTCACAGGTAGGAGAGAATGAGGGTTAATAACTATACATACAAACATACAAACGATATAATAACTAAACATAGCAGCATAACACTAAAACTTAAACCACCATTCATTTCGTTTAATTTGCTTTTAGATTTAAATAATATATACAAATTGCATTGTATAAGACCACCATGGCATAAAGAAGTTCTTATTTAAAAACACTGTAATATGGAAATCATCTTTCATTGAGTCTTAAAAGAGCCTTTGGGTTTGTGTGACTGCTGTGGATTTAAGCGCGCTCTCCGCGGACGCGACGGGCCAGCTGGATGTCTTTGGGCATGATGGTGACTCTCTTGGCGTGGATGGCGCACAAGTTGGTGTCCTGGACCTGGCCAATGGCTGTGCGCCTCCTGCTTTCAAGCTCAGTCTTTTTTTCAGGTACACAAAGACAAAGCTATAAAATAGATTAAATCAGTCTTATATTTGTGTATCATAACCCAAAATTGTTCGATTTATGTTAAGTAATATAAAAAATTGGTGATCTATTAATTCGTATTTGCGTCTCAATTTTTATATACAGTAAAAAATGTTTTTTGTTCAGCGCCATATGTTCATAATGCAGCGTGTTACTTGCATTAAAAGATACTTAGATTTCATACAAGTTTATTTTTAAAACAATATTAGCAACGTACGGTACAAAACGGATTTAATTCAATGCTGAGCTGATACGAACTTAAATAGGTGGTACAATTTATGAAATAACTCTCTCGAGGAAAAATTGGGTGGCTCTTAAAAGAGCCTTTGGTTTGAAGAGAAGCTTCCGTCAGTCTACTTGGCCTTCGCGGGCTTCTCGGTCTTCTTGGGCAGCAGCACGGCCTGAATGTTGGGCAACACACCACCCTGAGCGATGGTCACGCCACCCAGAAGCTTGTTCAGCTCCTCGTCATTGCGCACCGCCAGCTGCAGGTGTCGAGGGATGATGCGGGTCTTCTTGTTGTCCCGAGCGGCGTTTCCAGCCAACTCCAGGATCTCAGCGGTCAGATACTCGAGCACAGCGGCCAAATACACCGGAGCACCGGCACCGACGCGCTGGGCATAGTTGCCTTTGCGGAGAAGCCTGTGAACACGGCCGACGGGGAACTGAAGTCCCGCCCTGGAAGAGCGACTCTTGGCCTTAGCGCGAGCCTTTCCCCCGGTTTTACCTCTTCCACTCATTGCGGTTTACGACTAGCGAAGGCTTAAATAAAAATATAATGTGGTTGCCCATTGTGAGGTGACTTATAAAGAAAGCGTGCTATTCTCCTATTGGCTGAAATCTGAGAACATTCCCAGCCAATCAGTAATCTTCCCTCCAAACCCCCCCTTTCTGCTACTGACACTCAAACACGTCACGCTGTAGTTTCATTTAATGCCGCTAGTCTTCCTTTTACAGGGTAATGGGCTTTATTTTAATGGTGATAATGTTAATAATGTGTGATTAAAAGTTTAACGAGTCGGTTTTGAAGCAGAATAGTTTCATAGTTTACTGGTATAAATATGTAAACATGTACGTAGCCTACATTATATGGAAATGTCAATTTTTCTGTCCCTTGCCTTTACAGAAACCTTGAAAAACACTTTAGGGTTAGAATTTCTTTATATTTTAAAATGAAACAATATGTTATTTGAACAATTACACCTTGAGCCATCAATGTGTCAATGTTTGTTTTTTAATTAATTATATAGAATTCCAATCATCACAGAAGTGCTCGTCCCCACAGTTATGGGAAACTGCTTTATTTTGAGGCCATTAAGCGGTGTGTCTACCATTTAAGATACAATAATGTATACATAACTATAAAAATATAGCTTGACTTCCTTCTTCCAATTTCCTGAAGATCTATGAAGAAAGGCCCATGATAAGTCCACAGTCTATTTTCAGTTATCAGAAATGTTCTCATTTAGCTCATGATTTCATGAAGCTTCTAGTTAAACTCACTGGTATGACCTACTTTATTGTTAGAGAATTGTAATAATAGGCTAATAATAATAAATAAATAAATAAACTAAAATATAAATGTATTAATATAAATGTATTAAACTACTTAATTTAGTTAGTATACCATGATTTACAAAATGTGGTTTTAGATCTTGCAGCAGCCATTTTGTAAATTAAAATTTTCATGAAAATTGTCACTGGCGTTCCTCTCACTGGTGTCACCTTTCTTATGGGTAACACCAGTAACACCAGTGACTCCCATTTATAGATAAACTTTATTCAAAGCTATTAATTTAGATTGTATGCCAAATGTAACAATTTAGTCTCATCTACTTAATTATAGTTGAAGAATAAGGATATTTGGTCTTATGTATCTCACTGGTGATTCATTGGGGTTACTGTGTGTTTGTTCTGTCACATTAAATCAAATTTCATATCTGACATGGTAATTTTGCATCCATTTAATTCTGATACTCTCAAAAGTTCAGATTTAAAGGATTGCATCATTACTTGATTATAACTGTTTTTCAAATATTTTCATCGTTATAGCAAATACATGGTTGTGCAAATGAACTAACATCATTCAATCACACTTTTAACAAACCTGATTAAAATAAATAAAACATCTCCGTATTTGTTGCATTATTATTATTATTCTGTAACTCTGACTACATGTGCTGGAGAAAAAAAAAGAAAAAGAAATAATATTTCATAAAAAAAAAACATTTAATATTGCCAAATAAGTAAGGTAACAACAGTGACAAAAAAAATGGTATATGCGGCTTTTAAATAAAGGCACAAAAAAATATCAAAAAAAAATATTAAGCTGTCCTTTATGTGTATTCATAAAGTAAAAGGGTAATCTAATAATGTGGTCTAAAATGTTAGAAAAGGAAATACATTTTAAGACATCTTGCCATACCAAAAGTGGACGTTTCTGTAGAATGAAAACATCAACATTCTCAATATGAGGTCTAAATGTATTTGCACAGCATGAACACACTAGGTCCATGAATTTGCTTTCACTTGAAACATAAAGAAATGTCATCTTCATTGGACAGATGAAATAACACTCTTTACTATGAATTAGTGAGTGGCTCTTAAAAGAGCCGTTTTGATAAAACACACAACGAAAAAGACTGTTTATTTCTTTTTGGCTGCTGTCTTTTTGGGTTTTGCTGCTTTAGGTTTGGCCGCCTTTGCCTTTTTTGGGCTCTTGGCTGCTTTCTTAGGAGTCGCCGGTTTCTTTGTCTTCTTGGGGCTCTTCGTTGACTTTTTAGCGGCGGGTTTCTTCACCTTCTTCGGCGATTTCTTAGCGACGGGTTTCTTCACCTTCTTCGGAGATTTTTTGGCGGCGGGTTTCTTCACCTTCTTTGCTGCTGCAGTTTTGGGCTTCTTAGCAGCCGCTTTTTTCGCGGGTTTCTTCTTGGTCTCGGTCAGTTTCTTGTTGAGTTTGAAGGAGCCTGTGGCGCCGATTCCTTTAGTCTGGACCAGGATATCATTAGTAACGAGACTCTTAATGGAGATCTTGATGCGGGAGTTGTTCTTCTCCACATCGTATCCACCGGCAGCGAGCGCTTTCTTCAGGGCTGGGAGGGACACACCGCTCCTCTCCTCAGATGCGGACACAGCCTCGACGATCAGGTCGCGGACGCCTGGTCCTGTTCTCTTGCGTTTGGCTGCTGGTTTTTTCTCGGTCACAGATGCTGGAGCGGTTTCTGCCATGATCTCTGAGTGAATCTGGACTCACACAATCCGACTGTGATCAACAACGAGCCACTGCCCATTTAACCGCAGCATGAGAACCGTGTAGACTCATCTCTCTCTCTCTCTCTCTCTCTCTCTCTCTCTCTCTCTCTCTCTCTCTCTCTCTCTCTCTCTCTCTCTCTCTCTCTCTCTCTCTCTCTCTCTCTCTCTCTCTCTCTCTCGGACGGCGTGTTTTCTCCGCTCATATTTGGAGCAAAACTGAAGTGGTAAAATCGTTTTGGGGAGTAAAAACAACATACACATCGAGTAGAGACATTGAACTTTATTTGCAGCCAAAACATCTGGAACGTGTGGATTCACGTGTTACAGATGTGGGCCGACACTATGTTGCTGTCTGGGTTGGCATGTTGATGTTGTTTAAAAGACACTTTACATACTTCTTGTAATTTTGATTGTGTCCGTATATTTACACGTGATTGCTGATTATTGTTCATGGAAGTGTTCGTGCTATTTTCACCATGTGTATTAATTTAGTTTACAAAGAACTTTCAAGCTGCGTCTATGTATGTGTACAAAAGGCTAAGCTATAATGACCGCTGGTGCCCACTGCTGGACATTTAATTTGTTGCACTTTAGGATACGTATAGAGAGCCTAAGTCCCTCCCCTTCCAGTTGACCACCATGGGACCTTATTTCGGAAAAATATTGTATGGTAGTCAATGGCGAGAGACAACAAATATTTTGATCTCGTTTGAATTGTGCCCTGAATTACACATATGATGTTTGTCAATTTAAAAGATACATTTTAAAGTCAAGAAATTCGCAGTTTTGAGGTGCAGACGTTCCTCTCGTTGGTTGCCGAGGAGTGAATGGGGAAACACGGAATGAAAAATTCGCATTTAATATGATGATGTCATGGCAGTAGAGACGGCAACTATAACGATCAGTCCCACCCACTTTGAAGCGGTACTAACTGCAGTGGAAAAGCAACCGAGCTAAAGCGAACCGAACCATGCCGTACCGAGTCGAGTCGTACCACGCAGTGGAAAAGCGAAGCGAGGCGAACCGTACCGAGCCGAACCGAGCCGTACCATGCAGTGGAAAAGCGCCATTGGTGTTGTTGTGTGGCAGTGCTTCACATTGCCACCTAGCCGCCTGGAGTGCATACTACATCGAATTTCACACACTTTTGCGTCACCATATGCACGCAGATTTGCCTCCCATAACGCTCGTCTAAACGCAGAATAAAAAGTGATAACGCAACGCCACTTTTGCGTTTTCTCTTCAGATCGTTTCCGTGTAAACAGCCTAAGTTGCTAAATTCTGCGGCAGTTTTGTAGTGATTTCCGTGCTGATTTTTGTTCATACTGTGTGCGTACATCTTACACGTTTTCGCGTTGTAGTGTGGACTGTGAAAACGGGGGTATTTGAAAACAATGATGCAAATTTAGTCCCGTGACTCATAGTGTACCAATATTCATGTTTATACCTATTGTGCCTGCTATGTGCATTCACTTTCACAACAGTTGTTAAAATATGTTAGGCTTTGCACACTCTTCATATCACAGTCCTGTAAAGATGACAGAATTTACTCACATTGCTGTCCTGCAGCAAAACATGAGAGAAGTTTAAGACCAAACATGGTGACTGAGTGCGACCTGGATGCATCAGAGAATGGTGAGATATTTTGCTAAATAAAATTATCCTGCCAGAAGAATTGCGCGATAACTTTATTAACTTTATTATTTATTTTTCCATCTATATAATCTCAGTGAGCTTCTGTGAGGGTTTACGCTTGTGCAGTAAGATGAATGTAGCGTTTTACGACGTTTCAGTGTAGATGAGAAACTTTTTGGAAAATGCTTGAAAATGCTAGTGTGGACGGAGAGGGTTTTTTTAAACGAAAATGCCATTTTCAAATATGTTCGAATTAATGTAGATGTTGCCTCAGACTGTGGGATGAGCAGCGCCCCCTGCTGGCCTCATTAATATAGGCCAAGTCACACCACACAGACAAATACCAACAAATAAATTGGCTGTTGGATTTAGAATTTTATGAAAAATTAACTGTCATGTTCACATTGCCCCAACAGACACCAACACACACTTATTGAACATGTTCAGTTGGGTGAAAACAAACTCTTGACTAACGACAACAGACGCTGAACATGTTAGTCTGTGCAGTGTGAATTGGCCTTAACCCCTCTTCCAGAAGCAGCTATAGTCTTCCCAGTAGGAATGGGTAGTTTGAGACCCAGTGTCGACACACGTCTCGAGTTTTTGACGTACTGGTGCATCGAAACAGTGTTCCGGAGCATCGCTTGAAATGAGGCTATCACGTGACCGGTGGAAATAAAGCTTTGTTGCCTCACTGACACTGACACGTCACCAAAGAGTATAGAAGCCCAAGAGGCGAAACTCAATAGAACGCTCCATAGCAACAGTTGCCCCCATGACGTGACGGCGCGGCCGCCATTATGGACTGAAAACTGAAGGAAAACGCAGAAAAATAATGGGAGTCAATGGCACTGAACCAACTTAACATAACAAAAACTTAACATAACTTAATTTTTTCTGGCCGTCATATCTAAATATGAAAACAATTTAAAATACATTAATGAGGATGACCGACGTTAAATGACAGAAAATGTTACGTTTATGTGTTGGTTATGCATGGCCTAATTACCCTTAGGAAAATAGTATTTTGGGACAAAATATTACTATAGAAGGACTATAAGACTACTATAGAAATACTATTGCGGCTCGTATTCCTATAAGATTACTATAATATTTTGACCCAAAATACTATAAGATTCCTATAGTACTTTTTCGTAAGGGTATGTCCCCCACCGAATCGGCTTCATTAGCCTAACACTTACGGTTTGCAAAGATACAATTATAAAATTACTGCAAACCTTTAATCTATCAATATTTATGTTCTATTATGCATTTTCCTTGTTATATGAATAACAGAAATTCATGAAATAATATATATGCAGACACACAGTAATAAAATATTTATTCAAATGTTGATTTTGAAATTAGTGAACATCACCATATATATGATTTGATAAATAAAAATAAAAAATAAATAAAATTTTAAATGAACATTTCTAAAGACAGTTAATCTTTTACATAGAATATCACAAAAAATATTAACAACTTGTTTTTTCAACATCTTCAGTGAAAGTGCACACAGTGAACGTTTCAATGGCAAGAACAAAAACAATCTATGAATGTCCTATTACAGGCGGAAAGGTACAAAAAAGATGTGCAATCTAGCAAGTGCACACATGAACTATAAAAAGTACTAAAATGGAAGTGGTGCCATAAGATCGCAGTAATTAATCAGACACCACCATCTATTGTGTGTGCATTTTTCTTTTTGTGAGAGAAGAGGCATTGATTTTGCCATTGACTGGCGCTAACGATTTCAGCAGCTTTCAGTCCATAATGGCGGACGCGCCTCCGCAGCGCCATCTACAGACTGTTACCCATAACACAACAGAGTTTCGCCTCTTGGGCTCCTATACTCTTTGACGTCACGCTGGGCTCAAATACAAAGCGTGTCGATTGCGCTGTCCCATACCCGCTATCCATTTAGTGCAATATTATAATTATATCGGTCATGCCTGTATGCATATAGCTTTTTTTAACGTGGTGTATTGTTGTTATTCTTGAATAAAATATGTAATTGCTTTTGTATTTGTGTTTCTTAACAATGTACATGTGTGTTGTTTTGTAAGGAACACGCAAAAAGTGGTGCAATGAAAAATCACATTGGACTAATTTATTGGCGAAGAGGGTGAAAAGACAAGCTTGATGCGAGTAAAAATGAGTCTTTATTGTCATTTTATTGTGCAAAATACAATGAAATTAGAAAAACTCTATCGCTACACACACACACACACACACACACACACACACACACACACACACACACACACACCGCCATTTTGCTAATGACATATTATGCTTATTAAATAGACAGATAAACCTTACAATGACATCCCAATGAACAAAGCATTGAATGACACAGTTGGTGTAGGAATTTGTATTGACCACCAGATGGCGAAGTAGAGCACTGTCTCAAAAGCTTCAACACAGTTTGTTGTAAAAGCCTCACAAAAGCCTCGTCTGGCACATCGCTACTTTCAGGCCAGGCTCAACCCTGCTTAGCTTCAGTGTGTGTGTGTAAAAGCTTCAGGTCGATCGCTGCTGGCTTGGGCTGTGGGTCTCCTCAAGCATCCCATATAGCCTACATCTGGCTTTCCAGGCATAGATCAGCATGGGTGTCTTTTACATGTTGTTCATTGGCATTTAGTTGCTCATCTCCACTATGTTGTGCACAAAAGCACATCTTATAGGAACAATTGACAGGCCACACCCGATGGTAATGCGGCCATGACACGAGGCGGATCCGTTGTTTTGATCACCATTCAGTGTTTGTGTTCACACTACAGAGTGTTAAAATAACACTTAAGCACTGCTGGAGTTAATTAAAGTATTCAGTGGTGATTGGCCATTAGTGGCACCTGATGCTAATGACTAAAATCACTGAAAAAAAGAGGAACAAACGTGAAGTCGCCATTATGCTGATTGGTGTGTCCCGTAGTTGGGCTCTTGATTTCTTATGCAAGTCTTTTCTTTGCCTATTTTAACTGACTTTACTGTGTCAAATCAGGTGACATCATCATGAAGTGGTCTGATGCACTGATCAGAAGTGTGCTTTATCAATAATACATTTCAATATAGGCGTGGCGAGATGAAGCCTCATGACGTATTGAAGCTTTTCAGCCAAGTGGTTCACAAAAGGGTTTGTTTCTCGAGGCTTCATTTGCTCAAACCACCTGGTGGTCAAAGAATGTAAAACAAGCAGATCCATTACAGATGGCCTGATGTGATCTTTGACACACTGTATTTTGCGCCAGTTAAGGCTTAGAAATAACGGTGAAGAAAACACAGATAAAAAAAAAAAAAAAAAAAAGTAAATTCTATATTAGTATTCACTTTAAACTTGTGGAAATTAAAGTGTAAATATCAACGTTATAAAATGAAGTTAAACCTACTCAACTTTCTGATACTGGTGTTCCCATCATGCACTGGGGCATGGATGATTAATAAGGTTGCATCTTTCATCATTGCTTTTGTTGTTTGGTTTAGTGTTTTGTGATATCTGGAGTTCATCTTCTACTCAAAATGAAACATTCATACTCAAAAATGATCCATCGAATGTTACTGTTAATGTAAACCAAGTATTGAGGTCTCTTTGTTCGGGTGGTTACAAAATTATTAATATAGTGTAGATGTGTCATCTAATGTCTACGTTGTTATTAACTTAGACCTTTCTAAATAAAGCATACACTTTAAATGCATGGCAAAATTCAATGTTGTTTTAAAGAGTACTGCAAAGTAAAAGTAGAAATTACTCAACAAATTCTAACTAGCCTAGTTAAAGTTACTTATTTTCTTTGTTAATTGTACTTAACTTGGTTAAGTAGATTTACTTAATTCCATGTGTGAAATTTGGGCTACTTTAAATAATCTGCATGCAACTTGTAAAAGGAAACATTAAAGTTTACTTTTTTTTTTCTCAGTGTGTGATATTATAGTGACATCCAGCACTTAATGTGACAATCAGATATTCTGAAGAATGAAGAAAACACATTGTGAGCGTAAGATATTAACTACAGTGTTATTCAGACTCTCATAGACATTCACAATCAGCTTATGAAACAATGGCGACATGCTTCATACTGCAGTGCATGATGGGTACCAGCAAAATCCACTCATGACTCCCAGCATGCATTGCAGCATGACTAAAGTAAGCAATGACGTACATCCGAGTGATCGAGACGGAGGGAAGTTAGCGAGTGAAGGACTGGAACGCAGCCTCGGAGCCGGTAGATATACATAGGCTACGCCCCAGTAAGTTTTACGCCCAGTTGTTCCTGATGTGTCCAGTAGGGGGAGGCTGTAAAGCGACACAAATTGAGGTATGTTAAATAATCTGCTACAGTTATTGTTGTTTAGTTTAGCATGATGCAACATTTATTATTTATAAACGGTTAGCTATAGAGCTAGGGTAGGTAGATATCAAGTCATTTCTTTATATCAATTTACATTTACATTTACATTTATTCATTTAGCTGACGCTTTTATCCGAAGCGACTTACAATTGCTATATATGTCAGAGGTCGCACGCCTCTGGAGCAACTAGGGGTTAAGTGTCTTGCTCAGGGACACATTGGTGTCTCACAGTGGATTCGAACCCGGGTCTCTCACACCAAAGGCATGTGTCTTATCCATTGCGCCACCACCACCCCTATAAACAATGGATGGGTCTATAATCAATGGATGGGTCTATCATTTATTTCGAGAGACAAAAAGTTATTGATGTCAGGTTGATGTTCTGTCTCAAACTTAGCTAACCACGTGTAGGTTTAGCTGCTCCTAGTCTTCTCTACTCACTTTCAAAATTAAATTTCTCTTTAATTTTCTTTTGTTGCCTGTCTTTAGCTTGCGTGAGATGGCCTCTTCTGGTAAGACCCTGTTTATGACTTGCATTAACACTCCACATGGTTTCTGGGGCAATATTACTGTAGATATTGGAAATATGTGAACTTGTTTTTTTTTTACAGTCTATGGTGTGAACACACAAAAAAACACATTTATAATAGGCATATATGTATAAGTAAATCTCTCTAAGTAGCTGAACTGCACTCACTCAAATATTTTGATTATTTCCAACTTCATACATGATAAAACCCAATTTAAAAACGTTTCCCATATGGTTTTAAAGTAGATTCTAGTTTGAGTTGTTGAGTTGAGTTGATGATCTAATTATCTAATTTATATCTTAATATACATTTTTTCTTAAAATAGCTCACTGATCTGGACCAAAATGTAGGATATGTGCACTTATGTGTGTTTTATCATACTCTGTCTTTACCAAGTAATGTAATTTTCATTTTTCTCTGCACAGTCCATCATCAGTGGCCAAAAATAAATCAGAGTAGCTTGACGCTTTTTCCAATAAGGTTCCACCAACAAGTCCCTGTGCCGTTGTACTCAGGAGAGATACTCTCTCTCACACACACACACGCACACGCACACACACACGCACACACACAGTGACTAGATCAAATTCACCATGGATATCCTTTTTATCAGTGAGAAGGAGCACTTTGACAGGAGGATAGAAAAACAGTTAAAGAAGAATGACAAGTCATAGGGGAGTCATGTAAATTATGGTGTTAATATTTTTATTTATTTATTTTATTTTTTTTGTGAATGACAATATTGTCTCTTTCTTCTAAATGGCCCTTGAAAATTTAGAATAGGGATAAATTGTGTTCGTCTTCATAAAATGCTATTTAGGACACTGTTTTGTATGACAACCAATAGAGAATAGTACAGTATTCATTGAGGATCCATATGATTACACGGTACTGTATGTCTAATGGACTGAATATGGTTCATATCTAAATCTAACTTTATATAAATTCACAACAACATATTCCACTCAGTCTCCTGTATAACCTATGGTGAATATAACTATTCTACTGTAGGTCATATATCATTACTTGTCATCTATGTGTATAGGCTATTACTATTTTTTTAATTCACAAAAATAAATAGTCTTCTGTAGGCTGAGTGAAGAGAGCTGAATATCTACAGATAATTTAATCCGTAGTGCAGATCTACCCTTTAATGTTTATATTTAAATGAACAAAAACCACAACATTGGTCAATGGACGGGACGGTAAATAATGTGTAAGTTTCGAGCGTCGACTTGATGATGTTATTTCGCAGTATATCCCCTTACTGTACGCATCAGGGACAACAGGGCCGTAAAACTGCCTGGGTCTCCCCATAGGCGATTTCAAACAGCGTTTTTGAGATGTCTTTGTTCCACTGCAGTTTTAAGGAGAAACTGCTCAGCAATGGTGTTGATTTATTCATTTGCACACGGTTTGTCTGAAAGCATATTAAAAACACCACATAGACAAAAACATTAAAAGCTTGATTTTCACAACAGGGGGACTTAAAGGTGCTCTAAGTGATGTTGGGTGACGCCACTTCTTGTTGACGTTTAAAGTATTGTCAAACACAACAGAGGCTAGCAAGACCCTCCCTCCTCCTCGGCCCTGTCCCAAATGGCACCCTAAGCACTCGTGGTCTTCCTACGAGTCCACACTTTCGTGACGTAATGATGCTTTGACTGTCGGGAAGAAGTCTGCTGCTGAGCCAGGGCTCGGCAAAAGTGCGCATTGAGGGCGCATATCGACCACATAGGGTGCACACGCGAGCACCCTTCTGAGGCTTAAAATGACAAATGGGACACCCTACGGTCTCACGGACTTAACGGACACGCGCACACGGCAGCCATTGTTAGTCCACAATACCGAAAGTGCATATGAAGTGTGCCATTTGGGACAGGGCCCTCATCCGCGCACTAACCCCCCAAACCCCAGCCCCAAACCCTTCCTGTCGGTTATTGGCTGGAACAGTTTGTTATGTTTCGTGGTGCGGGTTAGCCCAGTTTGTTTTTGTTGGCGTTTGTGGAGCCTGGGCTGTCTACAGTCAGAGAACACATTTTTTTACAGTGGCAGCTAGCGGATAGTGAGGAGATGTTTGCTGTATGTGACAAAAAAATGTTTCAGCCTAAAAAACGCGTGACATCGCTAAGACTTAGAGAACCTTTAATGGAGCTGTTTAAAGTAGCCACGTGATCACAAATTAATCAGAGCAGACGCGATTCAATAAGTGTATCCTTCTATGTAAAATGATTTATAAATACCAGTTTATGCAGTTTGATTATGGCCTCTAAGATCACAGTCGGAAACTATTAGCCCCGGCTGGCCCGTTTATAGCCCTCGCTCGTACTGGCTCGACAGTGGAAATGCGGCTAATCATTTCTGACTGACATATAACTGTACAAATCAAACAAACATAAACGGCCTAAAGACGCGTGACATCGCTTAGACCATCTTTAAGGAAGTCATTTGATTATAGTCTGATCAGAGGCAAGTACTGCTATTTCAACTCTGTTTGAGTATTTGAGTCTGTTATAAACGGCAGTCAAATATATATATATATATTTTTAGTCATACAAATACATTGATTTGAATGGACAGACCAAAGCAAAACTAAGGACTAATAAACATTGACCAAACAAATGAACTAATGAGTTATTTAGAACACAGGTGAACAGACAAGGGAGACTTTCAACAAAGATTATAAATGAAATGATTTAATTACAGACACTTTATATATAAAGATTTATTATTTGATTATGACTGAAACATTAAGACATTGTTTTTGGATTAGATGATGGCTTACAAATGATTAAACAAATGTGAAAAACAAAGATAAACACTCTGTAAATACACACTTATTAATTTCAACAGTTATTCTTTTATAACAGAACATTTGATACAGAATAAAAATAGTATGTATGATTAATAATTACTCGAACAAGCTACATTGTCAAGCTTTCACTATTGAAGAACATAAAACAACACAAGGTTATGATATAAAATGTATTACAAATATGAAGCTTATAAGAGGAACAAACTACAATATTTTCAAACCATGTTAAAGGACAAATAAATGCTGACAGAAAATTCAAACATGTGGACAGAATTAACTCTTTAATATCAGATTGAAGTTTCTTCCTCTGTTACGGCGTACTGACTTTGGTCCTCAGCAGATGAAACTGTGAAATACACAACAATTATTTTGAATGAGTGTGTGTGTGTGTGTGTGTGTGTGTGTGTGTGTGTGTGTGTGTGTGTGTGTGTGTGTGTGTGTGTGTGTGTGTGTGTGTGTCAGACAAAAAGTGTTACCTCTTGCTCTGTTACATTTGTAAAGCAGCACGACTGTCGCTAGCAGATGCGGAGAAGCGGCCAGAAGAAAACTGAGGATTTTGAGGACAGAAATCTGACCTGAACGTGACACTGAAAAACAGAAACACAAGAACATTATTGAGCAACATTACAGAGCTCTGAAAGTTTCTCGGGGAACCCAAAGTTTGTGAGTGAATATAAAAGCTTTGAAATGTGTTTCCACCCGTCTCATATTATTCCACCTTTTAGAGCTCAGTATTAAAGGAATAGTTTAATTTTAGTTCAATTTACTGATCTTCATGTTGTTCAAACCTGTTTGAATTTCTTTCTTGTGTGGAACATGACATATTTTGAAGGAACTTTTACTTTCATTGTATAAAAAAAAAAAAAAAAAAAAAACCTTTTTTTATGTTCCACTGAAGAAAGAAAGTCATACATGTTTGGACTCATATGAGGGTGATTAAATGATGACATCATAAAATATTAATATAAGTTATTCATTTTAATGTTTAAGAGGTAAGAACTTTTTTTTCCCCTCTTCAGACCAAAACTGCATGTTTGACACTGAACACATATGAACACAGATTCATTACTTGCTGCTTTCAAACGAAAAACTAAGTAACATTTATGAAAAGTCAGATTTTGTCAGGAAAGTCTCTAGAAAAATCAGATTTTATTGTAATGCTGAAACACTCTTGATTTCATTAAATTGTGGGATATTGTTTATAAGCTGTTTTCACTATATTTCAGCATATTTTGGATGTGATTTGATAGTTCTACTTTTGTGCATGTGAGTTATGTGAAACAAACATAGTTCTGTCATGACAACTCATCTTTCCTGGTAAATGTTTATTCATACTACCAGCGACAAAGCGACAGGATCCCATTCATTTCAATAGAGAGTGGGCGATTTCCGGCGACACGGGGCGTTTCCAGCAATGCGACAAAGTTGAGATACGTTTAACTTTATGCAAATAAAGAGCGAGAATGAGGAGCGACAACCAATAGGAGTGAAGTCAGTGGAGCGTGTGTGATCCGTCACTCTTCAGTGCCGAGTCCGACCGAGGCAAGATGAATGAAATGCTCACTTAAGCAGTCAGAAACTGTCCTACAATTTATTATATGTCTCTGTGAACATACGGTGGTACTCGCCGTGCTGAATCCGAGACTAAATGGTTTCGTGAACTCGTATTTGCCCGTTTGCTACATTTAAATAGCCACTCGCAGGGCACTCGCTGTTTCTCATTCTTCTTTAATATTATGCATTTTATATACTGATTCCATTTATATTTAGACTTTTCCTTCCAAAATGTTTGTTTGTAGAGGCAAGAACATTGATTTGTTGTCTACAACATGGAGTAACATCTGTGAATGTCACTCACAAACATTACTAGGCAACCAGTAGTGGGAACGGCCACTAGCAACCTCACCGCCAGCCACTGGCAAAATGCAGCGACAAAGTCGCTTGTAGTGAGAATGCGCCTTAAAGGGATACTCCACTTTTTTTGGAAATAGGCTCATTTTACAACTCCCCCAGAGTTAAACATTTGAGTTTTAACGTTTTCGAATCCATTCAGCCGATCTCCGGTACCACTTTTAGCATAGCTAAACTATTGTAACGCTTGACGTAAAGCAAGTCAAATTTGTAGTTTTCTTATGTCTCATTCGGACTACAGAAATGAGACATAAGACCCGGTCTGGCAAACTTGCATAGTGTGGTTATAAAAGATTTAGGGCTGCAAAGCGAATCCAGAAGTGCCTTTCACCGTTACAACTTGATGAACCACTGATACGATTTTGGAAACATTATTTTAAGGTAAAAAATGATCTTTAGTGTTGCTTTAATGTTTATGACAATGTTGATATGTTTACTCTTGAAGGAATAGATGGAGCTGGGGAAGGTGGAGGGTTTCTGAAAGCGCGCGAGCTCATTGGCTGCTGATACAGCAGGAACCAATCAGCTGTGCCCTATAGAGGTCGATGTGATTGCAGACTGAGTTAAAGGCCTGTCAGCCAGCGCCATCTAGAGATTCATGACAGAACTTTGTATTTGTCAATAACTGATTGTGCTCAAGTAGAAATAAGAGCCAGAGACTTACATATACTAATAATAGTGTGGCGTATCTCATCAGATGCTCATGAATAAAATAACCTCTGACTGAGATCCAGCTGAGGAGTGACTGTCGTCTCTCTGTTTTACAGTAGTAGAAACCCTCATGTGACTTTGAGACAGTAGTGATGCTCATCTCTCCTGTCGTCTGATTCTGGATCAGTGATCCGTCTTTATAGAAATCAGCGCTGAGGATCGGGGAGTTTGTAGATCGATGTAAACAGTGTAGAGTCAGAGTCTCTCCCTCAATCACAGGATCAACAGAACTCTCCAGAATCACCTCACCGTCTACAAACACAAGAAATGTGTGTTTAATACTGTAAATAGGAAGAATATAGCAAACCAATACATATCAAAATATTGATATTATGAATTGAATTGTACTTTTTACTTCCTGAGCTTTTTATGTTAGTATTGTGTAGTCTTACCTGATCTCATAAGAAAAAATAAATGTTATATAGTTGTAAGCGTGATTGGACTCACCATGTACAGTGATGTTTCGAGGACGATGTTTCTCTCCAGATTCAGACTCACACCAGTACACTCCAGTGTCAGATGTGCTGAGAGAGTCCATTACACATCGAGATCCTGTTTGTTTTGAACAAGTTTGTGTGTCTTTGTCTGTGTATCTTCTCACTGTCCATCCAGTAGAGTTACTCTGATCCTCACAGCTCAGAGAGAGAGAGTCAGATGAGAAGTGTTGACTTCTGCTGGGATTGATGACCAGAGACACTGAAGCAGAAACTCCTGAAAAGAGGAAAATCTCAATCAAAACTGACAGCACAGAGACTGCAGTGAAACACAGATCCGGATGAGCACAAGCATAAACCCTCACCAGTGATCCACAGTGTCTGTGAGCTGCTGTTGTGTGTGTAATAGGCTGGTCGTCCTCTCTCTGCTCTGCACGTATAAACTCCTGTGTGCTGTAGAGCAGCAGGACTGAGAGTGTAAGATCCTCCAGCTCCTCTGCTGCTGTCTGACAGATGATCATGATCTCTGAACCAGCTGAACGTCCAGCCTTTAGAGGAGCCTGAAACCTCACAGATCAGAGTCACTGATTCTCCTTCAGTCAGCCACGGCTGTGGAGACACTCGCACTGATGCCTGAGCTTCAGCTGAACAAAACATCACGAGTTACAGAGCCGTAGAGAAACTGATGGAGAAGCTGATCACAACAAACACACACTCACCTGAGACAGTCAGTGTAACAGCATCACTGCGCTGAGAGCTTTGAGTGTGTATCTGTCCTGTACAGGTGTATTTACCGCTGTGAGAGAGATCAACACTGCTGATGTTCAACTCTTGTGTTGAGGTTCGGCTGACAGTGTTTTTATATTGGTTGTTGGTTCCCTCTATTTCCCATCTGTATGTCCACTCAGTGTCTCCTCCCCACTTTATATCACATCTGAGAGAGACTGTTTCTCCTCTAAACACTCGTTCATCAGGTCGTACCGTCAGCACAGCTTTAGGACTCACTGTACAAACACAGATTACTGCATTTATAGTTTCAGAAGTTGTGTAGATATTGTCTCTGATCTGTATTTGTTGCATCACACACTACAGTCTCTATCACCTGTAACATTTACCCACAGTGCATCACTGTATTGTGTGTAAGAGACTGGTTTCCCTCTTCCAGCTCTACACCAGTACTGGCCTCCATCAGACACCGAATCAATCTTCAGGCTGTAGGAGTTTGTTTTCTTCTTCTCTGTCTCAGGGTTCAGTGTGTGTTTGTACCAGTAAAAGTCCCAGTCTCGAGTGGACGGATCCATGCGACAGGTCAAAGTCACTGTTTCCAGTCAGTGCAGCTCCTGCAGGATCTGATGTGAGTTCAGGCTTCGGCTTTAGATCTGCAGGAGAACAACAACAGATTCAGATCCTCAAGACTCAAATAAATGAGCATTTAAATTACTAAAATAATTGCTTCAGTCCTCTTATTGGAACAGATGTGGCTGATACAGAAGTGCATAAGAGAAGAGTTGAGCTCCACATCACCCCTTCACTGTCACCCCTCTTTTATCACAGAGACATGAACATCACTATCCAAACTTAAATAGTTGTAATTCAAGAATGATTAGGAATATAGACCTATGACTGCTCTTGTTTTAAAGAAGACATTTGGAAGATTATTGTAGAAGTGAAAATTATGAAAGTGAAACAGAAAAAAATGTTATAGAAGTTTGAGTTTATGAAAATGTATAATGTAAAAAATATAATTATTTATATAAAATATATATTTTTACAAAACATGTTTTACTTTAAAACTGCAAGAAAATCAAAGCCAAGTTGTGCCAAAGGGGTGTTTGTCTTTTCTGCTCCACTAGTGACACCAAACAGAATAACAAAATTATAGATTGAGAAGAAAATTCCAGAGCTTTCAAAGAATAATGTTAAAGTCTCTGGAAATGTCAGGGAATATTAGTTATAGTTCATAGTTTTAACAGGTTATGTGACAGACCCGGGTAAATGTATGGATGAGTAAGTGGATAATCTCAACGTTTTAATAATAAATATGATAAATATCATCATATAACAAATGTTAATAAAAGGCCAGACATAAAATAATAAACTTATTCAGCCATATAATCTTTGCAAGCACAGACTGTTTTTAGTTCGGACAATCTTTCTTTTTTAATTTATTGAAACCATCAACAACAATGTAATTTGTGTTCACAGTAATATACTTCTCAATAGTTTAATCAGTAATAAAACACTGTTTAAAGATTAAAAGATAAGTTTAAAATAATAATGATTGCACAATCTGCACTAAGAATGTAAATTGCTTATTGAAAGGAGAAGAACGACTCTCTGCTTCTTAGCCTCTGTTTTCATGGATCTGTGTGTCATGTTGAAGCTGCGTCCTCTTGACGTCACATTTATCGGCCGCATACGTCATAAAGAACGTCTTATTTCAGGACAGTCACCATTATAAAACTGAGCGTTATTGCTAGTGAAGTGTAAATTGTTGTAGTTTCCTCATGGGAATGTAATGGTCAGTTTACTGAGATGAAGAGCCTCATGACGTTTGCGGCAGATAAATGTGACCTCCGGAGGATTCAGCCTTCGAAATGAGACACAGCCGGTGACTCCAGGATCTGATGATCTGTTGAGATTGAGAATGTGTTTGTGTTGTTCACCATGAGCTCTGAGTGACTGAACTTACTCACAGCGGCCTTTCTGGAGCCCATAACCACCAGTGAGAAAGCTCTATATTAAACACCAGTATTGGTATCGGCCCGATACTGCGCTCTCATATTCATACTCATAAAAATGCTCCGATACCAACAACCGATACTATGCAGTGTGTGTACAGTGTGTAGAGTGTGTACAGTGTGTACAGTGTGTAGAGTGTGTACAGTGTGTAGAGTGTGTAGAGTGTGTACAGTGTGTAGAGTGTGTACAGTGTGTAGAGTGTGTAGAGTGTGTAGAGTGTGTGTGTGTGTGTGTGTGTGTGTGTGTACAGTGTGTAGAGTGTTTGTGTCCAGGCAAAGAAACTGACAACAGAGAGAATAATGGAGATACAAAAGCTGGTTAAAAAAGAAAAAAAAAAGATACAATAGAAAGTCGTCTGAAGTAAATGTATCTAATCAGTGGAATATTAATCTAAATATAGTAACGCCTATATTGCTGTTACGAGACACACAAGCTTGTCGAGCGCATCCCTTTCTCACAGACATCAGTGGAAAGATTGTAGTGAAAGTTTTTAGGAGAACAATGATGTTGAACTCACCCTTCACAGAGAGAGAAAGAGAGATTGATGTTGATGAGTTTGGTCTTTTTACATCTCTCTGTCCTTTACACCCGTACTGACCCTGATCAGACTCAGTAGCTCCTCTGATAGTGAGAGTGTCTGTGTTTACAGTGTAACGATCAGACGTCTGTAATATTACACTGTCTTTATACCACTCATATCTCCAGGGTTTTGACCAGTAACCTGGACTACGTGTCTGGCCAGTTCTCCTGATCCAGTCAGGATGAGTCTCTATCACACACTTCAGATTGATTGTTTCTCCAGTGAATACAGGACTGTCTGGTGTCACAGTCACTGTAGATGTGGGTAAACCTGAGAAGAAACACAAATATGTCAATATTTTATGTCAACTAAATAGTTTCATTCAAATTCCGCTGAGAACTTTTTGAACTTATAGATTCTCTATAAACTCACTTTATTTCCACTAGTAAGTGATTATTAAACCTGTTCCTTTGTGTTTTGAGTGATTTCTGTCGAATATCTGTAGTTTATTTTCCTCTGTAAAACTCAGTAAAATGATCCTGTATTTCTGCTGTGAAATAACTGGACAGTCTGAACTTTCTGTCTCTGTTTCTGGTCACAATGTTCAGAGTTTTGACAGTGACAGTCTTTTATTTTTCTTCTGCAGAACATCAGTGATCAGAGATGACTGTAAACTGTCAGTAAACAGAGGCTGTGTGTTTTATTTCTAAACTGTGTCTCTGGACAGGATGATGGAGACTAAAATACTCTCTTAGTCATGATTTCTGCCATATAGAGTAACTCTAGATAGTGATCAGCACATTATATGTAAAAAAGATTCTAAATAAGAAAAATGTACAGATTCGGAACGACATGAGGGAGATTAAATTATGACAGTCCTATTATTTTCAGGTGAGAAAATGAAAGTTGATCAACTGTCTATCAAACATTAGAATTAAGATTAATTTCATCCAACACTCAAAGTTTCAACATTCATAATCAGAGACAGAACGACGACAGGATCATCTGAAAATCAAAGCAAAGCTGCATTTGTATAAAAACTTCAGTAAGTGCACAAAAAGATATTTATGGAAATATGTACAAATATTCTTAAATTAAAGTTTATTATCCGCCAATAACACAGCAATATTTGAGCTGTTTCTCAGGTCTGTGTTCACATGCGTCAGACAGACGTCTTTATCTGTTATAAGATCACACTTCAAGTAAAATACTTCAGCTTTAACATGTATTTTCAGATCTCAGCATTCAGTTTCATTCAGTTTTGCTCCTTCAAGTAGTTTGAACACAAAAAATTAAACAGATTTAAACCCTCAAAATAGAGATGAACTGTAACGCTCAGTCAGTCTGAAGCACAGCATTTGTGCAAAGATCACAGATTTCCAGCAGTCAGCAATACAATAATTAAATACAAAAATGTGTTTTTGGAAGTATTTTAGCTGCTGGTTCATATCATGTGTAATGAGCGCAGTGTTTTTATGATGCCGTTTAAATACTTTAACTATTACAATAGGTTTTAAGAGCTCATTCAGTTCTGTCTTGCTCAATCTAACGGTTTCAAACACAAGAACACGTCATCTGTGAGAGAATTAAACAGAATTAACCCTTAAAAAGAGGAGTGAGAACCGCATTATTAGTGTGAAAGATCTGAGTCAAAGACTCTCGATTGTATGTGTGAATGTGATCATAAATATGAGAGAGAGTTTAGGAGAACAATGATGTTGAACTCACCCTTCACAGAGAGAGAAACAGCAGATCTTGATGTTGATGAGTTTGGTCTTCCATCTCTCTGTCCTTTACACCCGTACTGACCCTGATCAGACTCAGTAGCTCCTCTGATAGTGAGAGTGTCTCTGTTTACAGTGTAACGCTCAGACGTCTGTAACTTTACTCTGTCTTTATACCACTCATATCTCCAGTTACTGTGATCAGAGTTTATCACATACTTCAGATTGACTGTTTCTCCAGTGAATATAGGACTGTCTGGTGTCACAGTCACTGTAGATGTGGGTAAACCTGAGAAGAAACAGAAACATAAAGACTCAAACTGCTCTTTCAGGGAATAAAACTGATTGTTCAGAAGGACCTTCGGTTGTAAACGCTGGTTGTAAATGGGAATGTTGCTGGTATAAACCCTGCAGTGAATGAACTGTTAACCATCACTATTGTGTCTTTGAGCAAAGCATTTGACCAACGGTTTCCAGAGGGATTTAGTTCATGGAGCCATTCTGTGACAGAAATACATTACACTGGTCTTGGTCATATGATGATAAATATACTTTTGCAAAAAGGAAGATAAAGTTGGCAAATTTTTTTTTTCAAATATATTAATTTCATGTTCTCAGCACAGGTGAAGCGTTGAGTCTAATGGCCATTGAGAACATGAGATACATGTTTCTATTATTGGAGCTGGTGTGCCAACTTCCTCTTCCCTTTGGTAGTTTCTGTGGTTGAGATCCTCACTGAGTTTGTTTTGCCCGCTGGATGTGTGCATTTTGTGTTGAACCTTTATGATAAATATACTTTTACCACAACCAGCTAACAGGGAACGTTATCATAACTTTGGCTAACGTTAAGGATCTCTCAAAGTTATGAACAAAAATTCTTCCAGTAACTTTAATAAAATGTGTGTTCAATGTTATCTGGTCTTTAATAATGTTCTCAAAATTATCACAAAAACTGTAGTTTCTTCATCTTTAACACTCTTGGACCCATTTAGACATCGAGTTCATTCAACACTGAGGATTTTGCTGTGTATCACGTCACTATAACTTTCCACATTGGATTAATTAGTGAAGTTTTTTTGTTTTGTTTTGTTTTTGTTTTTTAGGAGGAATTTTGAGTTGTTAATACAAATTAGGTTAAAAGATTATTTCAGGAACATCATACTAACCTTCCAAAAAAAAAAAGTTTGGTCGACGCCCGCAACGCAAAGCGGCGCGAATCGATACTACGGTGAAAAAGGAAGTAGCACACCTACTTCGAGCCGAAATAGCGAAGTTACTAAGCAAAGGGGCTATAGAACCCTTATCACAAGCTCAGAGCGAAGGGGGCATGTACAGCAGATATTTTCTGGTACCCAAGAAAGACGGGGGTCTCAGACCCATTCTAGATCTAAGACGACTAAACAAAGCACTTCTGAAACGACGGTTCAGAATGCTCACGACCAAGAAAATCCTCTCGCAAATTTGCCAAGGGGACTGATTCATGTCGATAGATCTGAAAGACGCTTATTTTCAAATACAAATAGCGTCACGTCACAGGCGATTTTTGAGATTCGCCTTCGAGGGTCAGGCATATCAGTACACAGTCCTGCCATTTGGCCTATCCCTGGCACCTCGCGCATTCACGATGTGCATGGATGCAGCGCTCGCACCCCTCAGGCTCCGAGGCATACGAGTGCTGAATTATTTGGACGATTGGCTGGTTCTAGCTCGATCACAGTCGGAGCTCATAGAACACAGGACCATATTACTCGATCACCTCGAGAATTTAGGTCTCACAGTCAATTGGGCGAAGAGTTCGCTGTCTCCCAGTCAGAAAATATCTTTTCTGGGCACAGATCTGGACTCGCTGTCTATGACAGCACAGCTGTCGCCGCAGCGCAGACTAAGTATTCAGCGCATGACAGAGATTTTTCGCCACAACGCTTTAGTCCCGCTCAAAAAGTTTCAGAGGATGCTGGGTCTCATGGCTTCAGCATCCTCAGTGCTTCAGCTGGGTGTGCTTCGCATGCGCCCGCTGCAGTACTGGTTGAAAGCGTGCGCGCCGCGCAGAGCTTGGACCTCCGGTCTCGCGTGCCTCAAGGTCGATCAGAAATGCGTCGCAGCTCTGAAACCTTGGACAGTGACCGACTGGTACCGGTCAGGTGTAAGCCTGGGGACTTCCTCGAGTGTGAAGGTGGTGTCCACGGACGCCTCAACCTCGGGATGGGGAGCGCTGCTCGAGGGCAGACCGTTATTCGGCCAGTGGTCGGAACGGGAGAAGCTTCTGCATATAAACTGCCTGGAAATGATGGCAGTCGACAACGCGCTGAGGCGCTTTTGTCCCCAGATAAAAAGACACCACGTCTTGGTCTGTTCGGACAACATGTCAGTGGTGGCTTATATAAATCACCAAGGAGGTATCAGATCCAGAATCCTTCACAGGCTGACAGAACGCCTCCTGGTCTGGGCTCAGCACAATCTGCGCTCGCTCAGGGCAGCGCATGTGCCCGGCCATCTGAATGTGGGACCAGACAGACTGTCCAGAAACAATATTCCGACAGGAGAATGGTCTTTACACCCACAGACAGTCAAACTGCTATGGAGGACATTTGGCAGAGCGAAAATAGACCTATTTGCGTCTCAAGAGAACGCTCATTGTACGAAAGCCTGTCATAGAAATCAAAGTTGTTGGCCACACGGACTGATTATAGAGTGACACGCAGGAAGACGATTTGGTGAATGTTCATCTATACACGGTTGTCTATTCTCTCTGTATAATGCGTTTATGCCTTGATGTAAGTACATCTGCATATGTATGTTTATTGAATGTATGTTGTTGATGTCCCGCGATCGTTCTGCGTTTGCCATCGGCGGGTTTTGAGCGCCGTAGCGGCCGTAATTTGCCACGAGAGAAACGCCCTAATCAGTATTAGCATCAGCAGTATTCTAAACTGCGTCACCAATGTTGTTTACATTAATAATGTATCATTGCACAATTTATCATGATTATTTGCATTGATAAGGCTGTTATTACTTTTAAGGATGCAGACTTGAGTGTTTAATCATTGTTTATTGCATTCGTTTGACTATCATGCCAGTGTGTATATGATTCTCAGAATATGATTGTAATTATATTTCTTTATTGTTCTTTTAGATCATTAATACAGACATCATTGCCAAAGAATAACTGATCTAGATGACAACGCAAAGACTGTTCAATAAATCCATCTTTGTGAAGAATCTGTTCTCCGACCCTTGATTCTCTGACCGGAATCCCGTCCATATTTGGCCGCCTCAATCAGCATATTATAAAGTTGTAGCACGCCTCCGCTACACTCATTGTCAGGAATTTTTCTCCAAGAGCAGGGACGCGCTGGCTCACGTCTGGCCCCGCTCCCTGCTCTATGCGTTTCCCCCTGTCACGCTCCTACCCCAGGTGTTAGAGCGAATCAGGGAGAGCGGATGCCCAGTGCTACTCGTCGCCCCATTTTGGACAAACCAAGTCTGGTTTCCAGTCCTGATGCAGCTGACGAGTACCGCCCCGTGGCCGATACCGGTGAGGAGGGATCTCCTCTCGCAGGCAAACGGCTCGATCTGGCATCCTTGCCCGGAGCGTTGGTCCCTACATGTGTGGGTCATCAACGGGTACCCGTTAACCTCCCAGCGGGAGTGTTAAACACGATCACTCAGGCTAGAGCTCCATCTACGAGGCGGCTCTATTCCTCAAAATGGTCTGTGTTCACTAGCTGGTGTACAGCGAGTGGTACTCTGCCCTCACGCTGTGGGGTGCCGGAGGTTCTCTCCTTTTTACAAGAGCTTCTGGATAAGGGCAGAACCCCATCCACGCTCAAAGTTTATGTGGCGGCCATAGCAGTGTTCGCTGAACCACCGCTCGGCCAGTCATTAGGAAGGAACGATCTGGTCATTCGCTTCCTTAGAGGAGCTAAGAGGCTGAACCCTCCCAGACCTCCCTCAGTTCCCGTTTGGGACCTTTCCACGGTTCTGGAAGCCATGAAAGGTGCCCCATTCGAGCCAATACAGTCAATAGACCTGAAACTCTTGTCTTTCAAAACAGTGTTTCTTCTGGCTCTCGCTTCAGTGAAGCGCATAGGGGATTTGCAAGCGCTCTCAGTCAGTGCGACGTGTATGGAGTTTGGGCCTAATGACTCGAGAGTCATACTCAAACCAAAGCACGGGTATGTTCCTAAATCCCTCAATACACCGTTTAGGGCACAGGTGATCTCCCTGTCGGCCCTGCCGGTATCTGAAGAGGAAGGGGACGCAGGCTTCCTTTGCCCGGTCAGGGCGTTAAGGGCCAATGTGTCTCGCTCATCTGTTTTCAGACAGACGGAGCAGCTCTTTGTTTTGTTCAGCGGACGTTCTAAGGGACTAGCTGCGTCAAAGCAGAGTCTATCCAGATGGATAGTTGATGCTATAGCGCTAGCTTACACATCCAAGGGCCTGCAATGCCCGATAGGTGTCAAAGCGCACTCCACAAGAGGCATGGCCTCGTCGTGGGCTTGGTCCAGTGGGATTGCCTTGCAAGATATCTGTATGGCGGCAGGCTGGGCCTCCCCGTCTACATTTATAAGGTTTTATAACCTCGAGGTTCCCGCTTTACAAGCTAGGTTGCTCTCGGTTTAATTTTTCAGTATTGCCCGCCCGATGCTATCGGCTCAGGATGCTGAAACTGCTAGAGTGTCGATCACTGATCGTCTGTATACTTCTGTGGGCAGTGCGTAAGTCCCCCATATTTATCAGTCCAGGCCGAGTTCGCCCTGGCTGTGTGGAACACTTGATATAACATGCTCTTATCAGAGCTCCATATTACAGGAATGATGCTATTCTAGCCCCTCTTCCCGGATTCTCTGTGAGTCCCTTGTGATTAGGCACTGTATGAGCCCCGGGCACCTGCCCTTGGGACTTTAGTGTTATGTCTCAAGCACGCACGGCGTTTTACATTGTGTTCCCCTAGCGTAAGATACTTACACAAGTACGAGAGACCTCTCGTAAGAGAACGTACTCGGTTACTAATGTAACCTCGGTTCTCTCTAGAAGAAGGAACGAGTACTTTCGTATCTTGCCGTGCATGCGTCATGTTCTGATTCGCTTAAGCGATGAAAAACTGACCAAACCAGCCTCTCTGGGCCGTATTTATAGCCCTAGCCCCACCCGCTTTCGGCGGGACATGACGTAATGGGCGCGAAGCACCCTCATTGGTTCTGACGTCATGAGGGGCCTCTATCGATAGGCTGGTGCAGTTGCCGCAGAGCAGCCAATGGGCGCGCGAGCTGTCTCGCCCATGTCTGCATGCTGCTGCAATGCGTTTTACATTATTGCAAAATTAAGGATAATTTTGGGCTTCAATATCTCGAGGAAAAGAGGTTTTCCCCTAGCGTAAGATACTTACGCAAGTACTCGTTCCCTCTTCTAGAGAGAACCGAGGTTACGTTAGTAACCGAGTACATTTTGACTTCAACACTAATAATCTGTAAGTCACGTCATTCTCTCTGACTTCAGTACAAAACTCATCAGAACTGAACTCAATCGCTCAAGTCCTTTTCTATTCTCATGACACTCATGAATATCTCCTGTAACCATAGTGACAGTGACTAAATATCAAAGATGGAGACGCACATAAATTAAAGATGGAGACGCCTATAACACTGGAAAGTCAAAATTTACATGATTTTATAATGAACCAAAACCTCCACAAAACGTGCAACACACACACACACACACACAAACACACACACAAGACGTGTGCAGTTACTGAATAATTACTAAACAGTGAATTGTCAGTCCTCTTATAAGAACAGATGTGGTTGAAAATTATAAGTGATGTTCAATAAACAGATGTGAATATGAAGACTCACCTGATACAGTCAGTGTAACAGCATCACTGAAGTCTGTGTGTGAGTCTGATGATCTCTCTCCTCTACAACTGTATTCACCACTGTAAAACATATCAGCTCTGAAACTGATCTCTGCTGTTGTTCTTGTTGTAAATGGATTGACAGTGTCTCCATCTCTAAACCATCTGTATCTCCACTGAATGTCTCCTCCTCTCTGTATGACACATGTGAGAGTGACTCTCTCTCCTATGAACACACGCTGATCTGGCTTCACCGTCACTACAGGTTTCACTGAGAAACATAGAAGTAAATATTGAAAAGCATCGCAGTATCAAGATCACTGTCATGAACTCAAAACTTCATCAGGAGAAAAACACTTAAAATAAAAAATCTAGTTTTCTTGTAAATTGTAATGATTACATCAAAAATGTATGTGTTGGTAAAAACTAAATGAAACTGATATATGTATCCAGTCTGCATGTCCTTTGTATTATTGCTCTTCCAGTTCTGACCAGTAGATGATGCTGTTTACAGTCTGAGTGTTTAAAGGGGACATATCATGCTAAATCCACTTTTTTAGCCCTTAAATGCATTTTGTTGTATACTTGGAGTGTTTAGAAGTACAGAAAAGTTGAAATTATTCTCTTCAGGTGCTTCGTTGATATCTTTATATTCTGTTTTGGTCATATTTTTCAACCTGTTCCGATTTTTCTATTCTCTATGACGTTTTTTGAACAATTACATCACAGTATTTGCAGCGGAACTGCCAAATAAGGACATCGACTTCCGGCCCAACACTTCCAGCAATCCGCCATTTTTATTTCTCGCTGCAATTTTGTAGTCCAAGCTAAAGGATGCAGAAGTTACAAGAGGGTAAGTTAAAATGTTCGGTTGTTGGATGTAGTAACCCACACGCTTCATTACACCGTCTAATGTAGATGAACTGCCGCGCTTGTGACAGGGCACATGTTTAACTGAAAGAACGAGCAGAGAGAGAGACACGCGCGCACTCTCTCTCTTCGGAGCCAGGCGAAAGTGTAAACAAGACTTCACCGTCTCCAAACTAGACGCTGTCTTGCTCTCTCTCCCTCGCACATATTAATCAAAATAAATCGACACGGTGGTAAAAGGTCGGAAGACCAAAGTTTCATGTGTAAATACAGTAACACACCATTGCGATACATCCATATGAAGACGTTGTTCTGCTGGTTCTTCGTCTTCATTTTCATCTCGCTCCGGCTCCGACTCTGGCTCGAACATGTAAGGCTGGATGGTCCGTGTACGTTTTGATAGTTTGTTTTCCAATTTGAAATGAAATAAGCAGAAACGAGAAAACGGCCCCTTTATTCGTTTTTTGGTTTTTTTTAAAAAAACGAAAAAACGAGATTTCGGCTTGAGTTTTCGTTTTTTAGTTCACAGGCAAAAAACGAATAAATGACTTCAAAATTCGTTTTCCACATGTGGGCGGCCTGACACGCCCCCTTCCGCCGATTGGTCAAGCAAATCTGAGCATGTGACGTCATCAGTTGTCGCTCCGGTCAGGTCTGCTCAACAAAATAATAGTCCTCTACTATGGCTACAGATTCTTAAACTGTACAGGGCAGGTCCTATTGGGCTTTCTTCTGTGCAACTTTACACGTTTCACAGAAATATTTACATCAGAAATATTAATTATTAGTCTGCCACCAGCCCATTTATGTAGCTGTGCGGAGTTAAATCTGCTGACAGCGCCGAGCGGGAGACGCTCACTGACCAATGTTCAGTCAGCAGTCAGAACTTTTCTGTTAGACGCTCCGTTTTGCCACGGGATGGTGATTGCAAATACTGTAATGCCAATCGGCTGAGGATGGGTACCAATGATGGTGAAATACATTTTTACTTAAGCTGTAATCATAGCCGCGACCCGCGAGAATGAGACAGATGATTGACAGGACGATAGCGGAGGCAATTAAAGGCGCAAGATAACTTCTGTTAACAAAAACATAAATAAAATAAAAAGTTTAATATAAGTGACTTTGCCTTTGTTTTATTGTTTTTGTTGGTTTTAATCAAATCATTGTGAACCACAAACTGAGCCTTCGTTTTAAAGGGCAATTTCCAAATATATTTAATTTTTTTGTTATAATATGGGTATTTTATAATACAGCATAAATAAAAACAAACACACGTAATATGTATGCCTATAGGCAAAACACCACAGTTTTTTGGTTTTGTTTGTGTGAACTTTTATCCCCAACCATATTTCTTCATGGGCTCCACGCCAGGGGTCACGCTCAGCACCCCTACTTCCCATGGTACTAACTGTAATTATGCTGACCCAGTTTATATGTAAAATCTTTGGTATATGTAATATCTAAAAACACTTTACAGTGTGATGGAAATAAACTTTTCTTAAAGCGTGTTGTATATCACCACAGATTTATTGACACCCTTCTATCTGTGTTGTATACTGAAATAGACAATTGTCCTGCAGAATGATGAGGTTTTTTGTAATAACACAATTATACCATGAAAAAAATTTAAAAAAATAATAATATATATATATATACAGTGCTTAATTTGTAAAGTGGGAGGTCCCGGAGCGCAGAGGGGGTGTGGATCCGGCCACTCAAAACGGGGGTTGGAGGTAACAGAACAAAAAAAATAAAATAAATAAATAAATAAATACACTGCCTACGTAGCTTCTCTGCAGGGACAGCGCCAGAGAATTGTTAACGCATGTGCTGAGTGGGTGCTAGATCATTGACGGGGAGCTGCGCAAAACTTGGCCACTAAATATTTAATATTCAGTTATGTTAATGATCACAATTACAGTTTTAATTTGATTAAATTGAACAAGCGCAACATTCAGCATTCAATCAAATAGGCCTATTCTAAAAGATGTAGGCTATTATTAATAATAATGTTATTTCAACACAATATCTCGTTATTTCGAAATAATATGTGTGCGTGCATCCGGTGACGGGTGTATTGATTTTTATTAATAAACAAGTGTTTTCTCTAAAAGTGTCGACTCGGCTGCAAAGATGAAGTTGACGATCGCCATCTCCGTGTGAACGCGCTTATAGAGAGAAATGCACATAAATAAGCCTAATGGATTACATAATCAGAAAGTAGCCTTTTTCTTTTTTCGTTTTGAATTATTTCGTTTAAAGACATTTCAAGCTTTGTGTATTTGATGTATTTGTCATGTCTGTGTGAGGCATACGCTGAGTTTCGTTAAGTTAGGATTGCGCGGGCGCCTCCGTTATATTTGTTTCATAGGCCTATTCATTAAATACAGGCAATTGGTTGATGAAAAATTGATTAAAATTAAGATACAATTTATACAAAACGAAATTCACTTTAAAGAAAGGCTTTCTACAAAACAACTTCAACTTCAACGGTCAAAATCATGTCTGACCCGCTCCATGTCTCATATTGCGCATCCTATCTTACTCGGTCGTGCTGTTCACTTTTCATAAATCAACATAAATGGAAGAAAAAATAAAAATAACATTATAATATTTTAACAAATATGAAACTAAATGCGCTTTTTTAATGGCTACAAGGCCTACGCCTACATACTCTCTATTTGTACAAATTTCTGCACATTCATTTAATTCTGAATTTTGCAAACACAAGTTGAAAGGCATTTGTTCAAATCAAGTTCACGGATAATTGTGCGTGCATTTATTAATCATTATGATACCAAAATCCTAACAAATAGGCTATGCTATGTACAAAAAATCAGATGAGCCCATAATATGAACGCATTTACACGTTAAGCATTTTCCTCCCATAGAAAAACATTATCGCTTAATGTGGCTTAATGCAGATTAGAATGTCCCCTTATTATGTCGAAATAACAAGATATTATGTCGATACTAGGCTACTGTGTCCACCGTGGTCTCCTTTTTGATCAGCGGGAACGATTTTTGCTTTTTGGGGATCTGACTGTCCAGCGTATTTGAAAAAGTTAAGCAAACTTTCCTGTCTTTTTGACATTTTTCCCCTGAGTGAAACGATCGAGGCTAACAGCAATCTCAACTCGTACAACAAGCGCGCAAGTCATGTGTCACAAACATTGAACACTACACAAACAGGAAAATTCTTTTCTTTTTTTTTCATTTAGGCAATTAATTTTAGTGACACAGGAGGTGCCGGATCCAATAAAAAAGTTTCCGGATCCAATGTCGGAGGTGACGGAACATGTTCCGGCGTGTTCCGGCTCAAATTAAGCCCATATATATGTGTGTGTGTGTGTATGTATATATGTGTAAAGGCAGGATCACCTACTGGTGGAACCTAAACGGAAGTCCAGTCCTGGCTGTATAATCAAACAATAAAAACGAGAAACAATGCATGCCATCAAGAACATTTATTGATTCCACAGGAACTTGATCCAGTTTCCCCCATTTTTACTAATAACTACTTTGTGTTAATTAACTACTTTCCGTTTGGGTTTCACCAGTAGGTGATCCTGCCTTTACACATATACATATACATATACATATACATATACATATACACACACACACACACACACACATATATATATATATATATATATTTTTTTTTCCATGGTATAATTATGTAATCTGCTTATTGTGAGCCTAAATGAGTAAATTGGTATTCAATCATTATCAGGCTGACTTGCCACCAACTACTGGTGTTTTTTTATATATTGAAAGTAGTGTTTCATGTTGTCACTTCACATTTAATAGCCTCTTAGAATGAAATTGCTATGCAAATTCACAGTGCCTCCTTTGAGCTGCATTAGACAGTGTGTAATGTACATCTAAATGCAGGGTCTTCTGTGCCACCTGTACTGCAAAGCTGGGAGTTTGTTCATACAGAGTTCATCAGACAGCCTAAAGCCTCTTACGTTGTTGATTTATATTTCAAACAACAATTCAACAGATAGAAGGGTAGAAGGGTGTCAATAAATCTGTGGTGATATACAACACGCTTTAAGAAAAGTTTATTTCCATCACACTGTAAAGTGTTTTTAGATATTACATATACCAAAGATTTTACATATAAACTGGGTCAGCATAATTACAGTTAGTACCATGGGAAGTAGGGGTGCTGAGCGTGACCCCTGGCGTGGAGCCCATGAAGAAATATGGTTGGGGATAAAAGTTCACACAAACAAAACCAAAAAACTGTGGTGTTTTGCCTATAGGCATACATATTACGTGTGTTTGTTTTTATTTATGCTGTATTATAAAATACCCATATTATAACAAAAAAATTAAATATATTTGGAAATTGCCCTTTAAAACGAAGGCTCAGTTTGTGGTTCACAATGATTTGATTAAAACCAACAAAAACAATAAAACAAAGACAAAGTCACTTATATTAAACTTTTTTTTTTATTTATGTTTTTGTTAACAGAAGTTATCTTGCGCCTTTAATTGCCTCCGCTATCGTCCTGTCAATCATCTGTCTCATTCTCGCGGGTCGCGGCTATGATTACAGCTTCAGTAAAAATGTATTTCACCATCATTGGTACCCATCCTCAGCCGATTGGCATTACAGTATTTGCAATCACCATCCCGTGGCAAAACGAAGCGTCTAACAGAAAAGTTCTGACTGCTGACTGAACATTGGTCAGTGAGCGTCTCCCGCTCGGCGCTGTCAGCAGATTTAACTCCGCACAGCTACATAAAACGGGCTGGTGGCAGACTAATAATTAATATTTCTGATGTAAATATTTCTGTGAAACGTGTAAAGTTGCACAGAAGAAAGCCCAGTAGGACCTGCCCTGTACAGTTTAAGAATCTGTAGCCATAGTAGAGGACTATTATTTTGTTGAGCAGACCTGACCGGAGCGACAACTGATGACGTCACATGCTCAGATTTGCTTGACCAATCGGCGGAAGGGGGCGTGTCAGGCCGCCCACATGTGGAAAACGAATTTTGAAGTCATTTATTCGTTTTTTGCCTGTGAACTAAAAAACGAAAACTCAAGCCGAAATCTCGTTTTTTCGTTTTTTTTAAAAAAAACCAAAAAACGAATAAAGGGGCCGTTTTCTCGTTTCTGCTTATTTCATTTCAAATTGGAAAACAAACTATCAAAACGTACACGGACCGCTGGATGGACAAGTCTTCCGTTGTTGACATTTTGTTAATAACGTGTGAATAAAACGTTTCTGTGCCGCTAGATAATCGTATCTCTGCTATCAAACTACAAAAATGGCCGAACGGGGTGGAGTTGAACCGAGTGTCACCTCTGCAACCTGGAGAGGGGGCGGGGTATGAAGTGTCTCAATTGTATTTAAAGAGACCGCACCAAAACGAGTTGCTCTCAGACGCACATAAGAAAAGGGGTAGAAAAGGGGTCTGTGGAGCTATAATAATGAGGAATTCAGACCCAAGCATTGCAGTTCCGCTTTATATAGACCACAAATGTATGATTTATATGTAAAAAGGAACGATTTAAAAGCATGATATGTCTCCTTTAAAGATCTGAACTGAACTTACTAACTTCTATCTGTCTGTTCTCAAGCCCTTTTCTCTTCCAGCCCTTCCAACCAAACCACACTGAATGAATAAAGCTAAGCATTGAAGATATGAAGCTAGCGTAAGTTCTGCCAGGAAGACTCAATCGTTCACGTCATGTATTACCTTCTCATCTATCCAATCATATCCTAATAGCCAGTATAAAAGGGTGGTACTTACACATGTCTGAGTTCGCAGATGCTGTCGCTTCAACCAGTTCGCAGAAACCAACACCGGCGTTCACTCGCGTTTCGATTCCAATCATAACAACACCAGTCATATCGCTGATTTGATCTCAGCAACTTGTGCGCGAGTGCGACACGCTTGTGTAGGAAACAAGGACGCGGCGGCTTTAAATCTCATGAGAGTCGATCTCCTCACAGGGTTTTTCAAGTTCAAGTTCCACTTTCAAGGCTTTTACGTTGGTAGGCGCATCCAGCGGCCACTGTTTACATGTCCCCATTATTAAACTCATTCAGGTAAGTATAAACTTGCTCTTCTGCCCCCTTCATCAGTGGTAAAGATCAAATGGCGACTGTGGCGAAGTGGTAGTTTTCTTAAATTGCCGATACATGTACAGCAGTCTGCAACGCAACATACTAACTGTAACGTTTTAAAAAGTAGGGCTGGATGCTCGCTGAATGGTTGTAGCAAGTGTAAACAAAGATTCACGTAACTGATTTCTCAGCGAGTGCAGTGGTAATCTATTTTCAGCGTTGTCGATCCTACGCACTCATGGGTGGTTGCAAAATACTAACAACTGGGTTGCTGAATAGATTTAAAATAAGCTTAAGAACATCTAAGTTATTAAATCGGCTTTATGCATATTCACAGTCCGCGCTCCTCATATGCTCACTCAACACGTGAGAGTGCTTCTATCTTAAAGGAGCAGTAACTTGTTTTACGCCTTCTCTGGTTTGTTATTGCTTCGGCATTTATGGAGGTGTTTTAGCCAAATCACTTCCCGACCGCCAGGAAAGTTATAATTTAAAAAGGGGTTGTAAAAATTTGAAAATGATACACGTAAATATGTCCATATCATAAAGGAGAAGCTGACCTTTAAAGCAAGGTGGTCATACGTAGTAGACATGGTTATGAAGGGTCTTATGTGGGTATATGTTGCAGGGGTATTTAATACATAGGAAGTAAATGATACATTTACAGTGCTGATAATTCTCTAAAACTGTTCTACTGTTTTCTTTTTCATATCTCTTTAATACTTATATTTAAATTCTTCACTACCATAAATATGGTACAATCGCGGTAATACAAATTTTATTGGCGTCTACTTAATCCACTGTTATGCGTCATAGAAATATTTACATTATAGGTAGTTGATATTAAATGTACAAAGGCAGACTAGGATGCTCAGGTCAAATGTCACAGACTAAAACGTGCTTAACACAGTAGTACTAACAGTTATAAGTTTAGACCATACAATTCAAACCAATCACCAGACAAATCACAGTCAAGAAGACTCGAGTGACATTATATTTAGGCTACTCATCTGTATGATTTAAATGTTCACTTATTTTTCTATTCAAGGGACTCCCTTGGTTGCCATGGCCAGTGATCTCTCGGCTATGAATAAATCAAGAGTAACTCGAGAGTAATGTAGGTGTGTGCTGCACAGCTGAGAAATAGATTCTACGCTCAAAGTCAACAACAGAATATCAAGAGTGACTGAGGTTGTATCTTATCGGTATGCTGTCACCTTATTTCAGGTAAGTATCGTACTAAGATTAATAAGATTAAGATTTAATGGTTATTATAAAATATATAATAAAAAATTTTTTTTTTAAAAACACCATGTATCTCTTCAAGGCAGGCTCATTTCTCGTCTGTTATCACTGGCCACTCAGTGTCTAATTAAGCGATCCGATCAGCTAGACGAAGGGTGCATATCCGTTAAGATTTTGGACATTTGGAACAGCAAAGGTCAAATGAATTACCGAGCCTGCTCAGGCTTCGTTCCTTCGCGCTGTACAGAAATTATTCTATAGTGGCTGCTAACATCTTTGGGTTCAAAGTGGTGACAAAACTTATGTTGTATGGGCTAACGAAGCTAGGTTGCATCACTAAGGCAGATCTTCTTGTTAGACGATCATGCTATTCCTGAGATGTTTATCTGGCAATCAGTAGTCTCCAATTTCATGATTAAGGTTGCGTGAGCACATTCTGACCACTGCAATGCCATAGCTGCGCACTTTAGTCTTCAGGTGGCTCTGCCCTTCAGCTAACCTTTTCATCACACTGCCTCCTCTAACAGTGATCATGTTAATTAGTCGCTCTGCTTAATCCAGCTAAACCGTATACTGAAGGTGCGGCTCCCTACACCTTAAAAGCTTATATTCTGCAGAATTGTTTATAATGTTTAACTTTTCTTTTCAGTTTCCTTTATTTCCCATCCTGATCACGGCCGGTTGTTCCTTCCTTGTCTACAATTACAAAATCGATGTGTGGTGGGTCTTCAGTGTCCCCAGGATGCGTGTGAGGGGTTTGGCTTGGAATGCCCCAAATATATGCTAATATTCCATACTGGAATTGTCATTGAGGGTGAGTAAAGCGCATGGTTTTTGTCTGTCCCTTCGGATGCAGTCGGGCTGCTGCTCCCGGCACAGGGGGTGAGTTTCAACCGCTCGTTTCGCAGCTTTGATTACCTCACAGACAATTTCAAAAAACGTTTAGCTTTATATTCAAACCTGAGTCAGACAAAGATGGAGAGAATCAAGAAGCGTCAACATGTAGACCTCATTTCCGGATGGTTAGTTGATGAATTATGTAGCTTATGCGTAGTTATCTTCTAGTTATTGATTAGCTCATTCTGTCTCGATATGCTATAAATCATATTTCGGGAGCTGGATTCATGTAGCTTTAGGATTTGTGATGCCACTAATCCAGAAGGAAGGCCGCACAGTCCCTCTCAGCGTTGTTGTAGTCCTTAAAAAGCAATCTTTAAATTAAATATTCAATGCTTGAACTTCGTGCATTGTAATTTTGCAGATATTGTTTATGCTTTAAAAGCAACATTACAGGAAGTGAAATCCATTTAACCCCCCTTTTATTACCTCCATCTGTTATGGTCTCTTCTCCTCTTTCATGTTCAGATTGTAGTCACGTTTTAACAGCATTCTTGGCTCATGCTAGCCTGGTAAAACCAAACTCTACTACTTCGCTTTGCTTTGTAGACAGAGTCTGGAAGGGCATAATTGAAAAGCGTTTTCTTTATCGCGGTGGGGGGTGCTTGTCTGAAGTTTAAAATCACTGGTACCTGTAAACCATTCACATAACGTTTGGTTATGACGTGTATTATGCGCAGGCTCAGCCGCATCTAATTTCCACTGTTAACACATGTATGATGCGAAAACAAAACCATCGAGCAAAATACCGGGGTGAACACGGCCGTGAACGATTTTCGCAGATCGTGTGAAGTAAGTCTACGCATCCACGGTACAATCAGTATCTACGTCACGGCTCTCAGCACGCCCTCTGTTCGTTGCTTGGCCGGCTGTTTTGCGGCCGGAGGAAATCTGAGATAGGTCGCTATCTCAGGCTGCGCACAGAAGCGAACTGAAATTGAGCGGAAGTATGAAGTCTGACGTAGTCAGGCTAGGCTCATGCATCCAGGGGAATTTACTTCAGTTCAAACACTCCGATCTCGCTGTGGTCTTTCTTTTTCTGATTCACCTTCTCACCTAATTCTTTACTCTTTCTAAGCACTCCAACTGACTCAAGTTTCCGGTTTCACATTAACAATTTCTTAAATAAGCAAAACATTTTGTCCCTTCTCATCTATGATTAAATTCTTAAAAACCCGCCCTAGATCCTCTGATCACTTCCCCTATTTTCCTACCTATCGAAGCATCTCTCTCTTAAGCCTGGTTCAGGACTCATCTAGTTTCTGTCCTCAAAATCTGCAGTTATCTCCCTCCCAGTATACTGGTCATTCCTCAGGATCGGGACAGACACTTCAGCAGATGAACGTGGCATTTCTTCTCCAGCTATCAAGATACTGGGCAAATGGTCTTCCTCTGCACTTGAGTCCTAAATAAGACCAGATTTAAAAACTATCCTCGAAGCTCAGCAAGCTCTCCAGTAACAGTCCAGGTAAATATCTATTTAAACACTGGTGGTGGTGTCTGGCCAAGTGGCTTTGCATGTATTATGATGGCTGTGGTTCATCGACTGGACGGCCAGCAGCCACGTAGCAAATTAAATTGCTGCGATCAGACGACAGATCCAAAAGTGGCTGAGACCCACGCGACAGAACAAAAAGATGGCCGTGGCCCATGTGACAGATCCAAAGGTGGCTGTGGCTCATGTGATCGTAACAATATAATGGACAGTGGTCCATATGACAGAACTAAAAGATGGCTGTGGCCCATGTGACAGATCCAAAGGTGGCTGTGGCTCACGTGATCGTAACAATATAATGGACAGTGGTCCATATGACAGAACTAAAAGATGGCTGTGGCCCATGCGACAGATCCAAAGGTGGCTGTGGCTCACGTGATCGTAACAATATAATGGACAGTGGTCCATATGACAGAACTAAAAGATGGCTGTGGTCCATGCGTCCTATCAAAAGATGGCCTGTGGTCCACGTGTCTTATCAAAAGATGGCCTGTGGCCCATGTGTCCTATCAAAAGATGGCCTGTGGCCCATGTGTCCTATCAAAAGATGGCCTGTGGCCCATGTGTCCTATCAAAAGATGGCCTGTGGCCCATGTGTCCTATCAAAAGATGGCCTGTGGCCCATGTGTCCTATCAAAAGATGGCCTGTGGCCCACGTGACTTATCAAAAGATGGCCTGTGGCCCACGTGACTTATCAAAAGATGGCCTGTATATAAAAAAATATTAAAAAAAATAAAAAAATTAAAAAAAACACGCATAGGTTCTAATATTTTTTCTTTCTATTTTAGGAACTTCAGGATTCACGACGGGTGGGTATACTCCTCTACCGTTCTTTGGGGGGTGGGCCCCGTCTCGGTGGATTATTACTCCACCTAATTTTTGGGGGTGAGCTGCGCCCCTGCCTTCGTCTTCAGGCAGGATATGCAGATTCCGTACCCTCGGAATGCGAGTTACGGACGGGGCCTACGCCAAAGAATTTGATTGTTTGCTGAGCTCTTAAATAAATGTTCATTGTCACAGTATTAATTCTCCCGAGTCTTTCTGGTAGAAATGAAGCTAGCGTAAGTTCTGCCAGGAAGACTCAATCGTTCACGTCATGTATTACCTTCTCATCTATCCAATCATATCCTAATAGCCAGTATAAAAGGGTGGTACTTACACATGTCTGAGTTCGCAGATGCTGTCGCTTCAACCACCTCCATCCTCCCCATCCACCACCAAGACGGGACTTTTCCTTCATCTCCCTAACATTTCTATGCTGGGTCCTCCCCTCCATCCTCCCCATCACCTCCAGACGGGCTCTCCCCTCTACCCCGAAGACGCCAGGATGTCCTCTCCTCCTTCCACCCCACCACCACCAGATGGCCCCCTTCCTTACTTCGCAGGGGGTGAGCTGCGCCCCTGCCTTCGTCTTCAGGCAGGATATGCAGATTCCGTACCCTCGGAATGCGAGTTACGGACGGGGCCTACGCCAAAGAATTTGATTGTTTGCTGAGCTCTTAAATAAATGTTCATTGTCACAGTATTAATTCTCCCGAGTCTTTCTGGTAGAACTTAATGACACACAGTCAATAATTAATATTGCAGCAAAAACCCAGAAACATGCAAATAAAACTCATTTCTGAGTCATAACATTTCTGTTTTATACAGTGGATTATGATCTTTTGAAATCAATGTCTGACTGAACTACTTTACAACTGCAAGCAGTAGCGGTTTTAGGCACGGGCGAACCGGGCAATCGCCCGGGGCGGCATTTTTGGGGGGGCGGCACCGCTGGCACGAGCAGAAAAAAAATAAATCTGCGCCGCGAAGCGGTTTTCTGTGTGGGGAATTGCCAAATTTGTGCCCCCTGCAGCTGCAGGCGCCCCTGCTTGCTGAGAAGATGCCGTGCACAGAAGCTGTTTGTTTGAGAAGGGGAAAGGGGAGGGGGCGCGGATAACAGTTCACCTCTGGGTCTCTCCCAAATGGAACGGACAGGGGGGGGGGGGGGGGGTATCCATATAGTTATCGAAGTCAGTCACACCTCGACTTTCTTCCAGATAACGCACATTTCATTCATAATATTATAAATACGGGCCTCTATATTTCCTGCACATTTTTGTTTTTCTGAATGGTCTGAATAGCTAATAAAAATAGGTAATACAAAACGATTACTTGGTCACCACCACCAAGGTGAATTGGTTTAGTCTTGACTTCTGGTCGTGACTCGTCGTGAGTGACAGTTGGTATGGGGGGGATCAGGGGATCTGTTGATTGTCGATGTCGAGGGCCAAATAAGAGATGGACAAGAAAGGTCAAAGCCATCAGGTGCCCAATTTAGAAACGAGCGAAAGATAAAGGTATGCAATGCAACTATGTTTACTCTATATGATTACGGTATCCATGTCATGAATGAAGGGGCAATATTAATTGGTGGGTCTAGGGATGTCCCGATCCGATCATGTGATCGGAAATCGGGCCCGATCACGTGTTTTCAGACTCGATCGGAATCGGAGTTTACCTCCCGATCAGGACTCGGATATGTATATATATTCTCATTATTTTTGAACACATCTATAGTTATGCGGTGCCACAGAGTTACGCCGGTTTCACACTGCACGCGAGCAGAGCGTAAGCAGCGCAGGAGCAGTGCGTATGGTGAGCAGGAGTAGGACACGCGCGTTTTGCTTCACACTGGCAGCGTTTGTCACGCGCAGCTGAACTGCGGGTTGTGTACAGACAGAGTACTCTATAATGGATAAGTTGGCATTGCTTTCTTTCGTTTTCAAATACATTTAAGAGAAAAGACTTGTCAAGAAGCTTATTTTATTAATAATTTCATTTATATAACTTTCGGTTCATCTTTGTTTTTATTGTTCTGGCAACAAGTTTGTTTTTGGACATTTGTTTTCTTTTTAAATTGCTGTTGGTCATTTGATTGACTGTTTTAAACACAATAGATATCATCAATGCACTTTTTGGATAAAACTGCGGTGTATTTTGGCCATGATCAATGCATTGATTGTCACTTTAATTCAGCGTAAGTGGCGCAGCAAAAATAGACTCGGCGCCGAAACGATCGCGGCACTGCTGCTTTGCTCTGCTACGCACTGCCGCGCCGCCTCTGCGTGCGGTGTGAATGCTCTAATCTGTTAACATGGGCTAATCTGTCCCATGTTAAAATACTCTGCTAACGCGTGCAGTGTGAAACCGGCGTAAGAGTGCTGTTCCTAAAAGCACATTACTGGCTTTGCAAACACTGTGGCACTTTTATATTTTATTTGTTTAAATGCCTGCCGGGTATTTTAAGTTGAGGTGCTATTTGTTTATATAGGCTATTAGACTTTTTTTATATTTACTGTTGCACTAAAGTCCAAAAGTGAAGAATTTATGTTATTTATGACTTGATTGTTCAAGCTACCTCAGAAGTGCTCTGTTTGTTAACAGAGTTGTTGAATGTTAAAATAAGGTGAATTAAATAAAAAATAAGGAACATCCTGGATCTGTTTTTTCGCTCTTCTTTATTCTTTTTTTATGTATTATAGAAGTATCGGATCGGGACTCGGTATCGGTAGATACTCAAAATCAAATGACTCGGACTCGGACTCGAGGGCAAAAAAACCTGATCGGGACATCCCTAGGTATAACTCTTATTTGTTAGCCTTTTTGCTATGATTCTTGCTATGCTTAAGAATAATTCGTTTTTAACTCAAAAACGAGATCTAATTTCACCAGTTATTACACTGCAAAAAATGCTTTTCTTACTTAGTATTTTTGTCTTGTTTCCAGTCCAAATATCAAACATTTCTTAAATAAAGATGCATAACGTTATTTTAGTAAAGTAGTAAAATTACATAAGATATTAAGTCTTGTTTTCTGGGGAAATAAATAAAAATTTTGTTTTTGCTTAAAACAAGCAAACCATGATCTGCCAATGGGGTAACAAAAATTATATTTGGGGGGCGCGGGGCGCTCGAAAGGGGTCTCGCCCAGGGTGTAATTAAATGTAGAACCGCCACTGACTGCAAGACTGTTTGATTGATTGAATAAATAGCAGATTTCTGTAATGTTTTGCAGCATAAGGAACTACAGTCAGATGATTCTGTGAAATATGCAAAACATGGACATAAAACATCAGCAAACAGACAAATGTGGGATCCTGATGTATCCATGAAGACAAAAACTACTACAACACAATTCACATTAGTTAAAAACTAAAATGTACTGCAGTAACGGACAGTACTACCTTGACTGAGTCCAGAGTGAACGAGGGACATCAGCACTAAAAGCAGAAGAAACAGATATGAAGCTTTTCCATTCATTCAACACAATGTAAATCACACACTGAAACATGTCTAGAGTTTATTCTACATGAACTGAAAGTGTTTTTCTGTTGTGATGCTCATTCAGGGGAGAACTGATGGATTATTGTCCAGCATTTAACATCATCACACACGATGACGTCACAGGACTCGTGAACTGATACGAGAGTCGATTCACTGATTCACTGTTTGATTCACTGATTCACTGTTGCCTTTGGCTTGCTCAGTTGGGGATATTTTGGGGATATTTAATTTAATTTTATCAATCAATAAATTCCTCTTGAAACAAACTTTGTTGTATTATTTTAATTTAATACTGTGAAGCTGCTTTGATACAATCTGTATTGTGAAAAGCGCTATACAAATAAACTTGACTTGACTTGACTGTTTGATTCACTGATTCACTGATGCTCAACAATAAAGCAGCAGTATGAACCACTGAGCTTCACAACATACAACATTATATGACATTATACTCATCAATAAATGTGATGTCAGTGTATTTCTGTAACTCTCCTCATAGTTCTTCTTGTTCTCTTGTTTTGTGTTTGTTTTTTAAGTTTTGTATTTTTGTATTTTTATTTATTTTTTTGCTCTATTCAATTTTGCCTGTATAACATGTTCCTAACCCTAACATGAAAGACACTTTTAAAAATTTATTAATAATATAGAATTATGCACCTTTCACACCACTACAATGCATTATATCACAGTACATAAAGATACACTTTATGAATAAAGACACTTTTAAATATTAACATTAATGTGATTAACGTTTCACATCACTGATTCTTCACTGGAGCACATGACATCACTTCCTGTTTGATGTCGGCACCATCAACTTCACTGTGACTTTATAGTGGCTGCAAAAATAATTTGGACACTTAGTGTGTTTCACATATAGTACACTTTAATGACCCAAACCCAGTTCAGCTACAATTCTTCTGGTCTAAGAGTATTTTCACACCTCGTGTGTTTCAGCACTTCAAAAGCTCTCGCCTCGGCAGAAATAATTCATATGTCAACACTAAATGATCTCAGTTCCTCCTAAAAGGACCCAAAAACAAACCATATTCAGACCCCAGTATGTTAATGTGTTGACCGCTCGCAGTCTCTCAATCTAACTAGTGTGAAAAAGCCCTTAAACCACATTAAACATGTATCGATATATTTGCTATTTAAATAAATAAAGCTCAAACACAGTTTTCAATCAAGACATTTGTCAAAAATGTATTAGCGTTGCAAAATATGAATAAATAAATATGTTTAAAAGGACAACAAAAGTCTGAGATACTTTCTGATTGTCCAGCATTGGTGGAACATGTTCATATGTCGACGTCATGAACTTGTTCTGGAAACCTGAGGTTATTCTGACACACGTGTGAACTGACATCATACAACAACTAAATATGAAGTTCAGGCGAACTGGTTAAAAATAACTGAAACGTGTCTCAGAAAAGAGAAGTTAGTTCTGAGAAAAGCTCGACTTTGTTTGATAAACTGTGTCCATGACAATGAAATTGAAGTTTCCAAATTCATTTTGCAGTTATTTCTCAATAAGAGAGTCAGAGAGAAAGAGAAGTGATAGAGAAGATGAGTGTGTGTTCGGTCTCTGTTCTCAAACTCTCTGAGTCTCTGATGGAGAGATTATTTAAAGATACAGCATCATTCAACACTAACTCACATCAACACAAATACATCTGATTTATCTCAACTACTTGAAATAGGAGGAAAGATGTTACAACAAAACTAAGCAAAAGTACATGTACACATTGCCTCCATCTTTCACACGCATTATCACACAGATAAATGCATCATAAACCTCTTTATCTGATCAACACGCAACATCATCACATAAGATCTGATCAATAAATAATACAATAAGCAGTGAGACTGTGGATTCATAGACTCTCCTACACAACACTCATTATTATATCCCATCTTCAGCTGAATACAATGCATTAGGAACAGAAAACAGAAGATAGTAAAGAATATGATCAAATACTCACAGATGAGAGGCAGTGCACTGGAGCCCATACTGTCACATTAATAGACTGTGTTAACAGCACTGAGTGTTAAACACACACTTCCTGTGTTAGAAAGAAGAGATGAGGGAGGAGGAGACAAAACTCTACACACAGAAATACACAGATAAAGAAAAAAGAGATCCAGTCTAAGATATTTAGCTACTAATTTATTCAAGTTGTCACAGCTCTGTTCATCTACTTGAAAATCATATTTTCCAGATCAGTTCTGATGGAGATTGTTCTCACTGTTATTGTGTTCGTTCACACAGTCACACACAGAAGACAGACAGTGATTAAAGTGAAATCACCACGTGACATCTAATGTGTGTCTAATGTAACTCTTCAACATATCAGTGAATGAAATATACAGCCTTTTTATCATAAAGTGTCGTTCCATAAAAGCTAAAATGCTGCTGGTCAAAGGTGTTTTCTGTTCCTCAGCGCTTCGGCTCTCAGTATAACAGGCCTCGACTCGATGGATCTGAAGAAATGGTTGGAGAAACAGAATCACAAAAGGCCAGAGCTTCTTTAAGTTAGGGTTAGGGTTAGTAGTAAGTTAATAAAGTTAGGGCCCTTTTGGAAAATGAGTCCTGACCTTTAAAAAAGTTTCCTTAATGTGTGTTAACAGACCCTGAATCTGGAGAACATTAGGACCCTGAAACACACAAGCTGTCGACCAGAGATCTGCAGCAGAGACAATTTATACATAGTTCCCACATGACGTCACAACATACGGGCATTTGCCGACCCGGCGCCATTTCTGTGGGCATGCTGTGGGCAGAACATTAGAAGAAGCTGAAAAGAGTTAATTTCGTGATAAAAAGTGAAAATGGTCATCTCCTGCTGGGTCAATGGATGTTCAAATCGTGCCGGAGGTTCAGTTAAATTTGGATTTTACAGTATACCCGTCATTAGACTTCATGAATGTGACGTTAAGCGTCAGAACAACGATGGAGGTTATGGCTGGCGAGGATAAACAGGAAAGAAACTCCCTCAAAACACGCAAGAATTTGTTGTGTTTTATTGCGAGTGTACACAAATATAAGTTAACACTTTGCAGTTTGAATGATGTCCTGTATACAAAATGACGAGGTATTAAAAACATACAAAAACAACATTGTTTCCACTGTTCGATCGCGCCCGCGACTCTCTCTTTCACTCTGCCACACGCACACACACATTCCAGCCTTGCAATCTCAGATTATGTCCCTAAAGAACCCGCGTATAAAGTAGTTCCGCATTAACCGTTACATTAATTAATTTGCACGCGAGTTTTGTTTATTTTCATGCCGTGTATATTCATATTCATGCACATATTTCCAGGCTCGGATTTGCTCACATGTGTTAAAACTCCTAGCCAATACCAGATAATGGTACACATGGATAATACTGTATCTGAGGCAAAGCTGCAAAATCAGTGCTCAGTTTAACGCATACGGATCCACACCATTTATGACTGAAATGTTCGCATTGTACCTCTCTCTGTCTTGTGTTAATAGAGTCTCTTTATAATCTCTGTCACTTTGTCTCTTCATGATTTTCGTAACATTATAAATAGAAAGAAATATTCGAAATTTGCTTGTAAAACTCTATACTGTCTATGTTAAAACTTTGTAAACACAGCAGCTTATGCCCTCAAAGATGGCGTCTCCGGGGAGGTCACGTGACATTAATTGGCCTGTGGGAACCATAGATATTATATAGAGACTAGATGCCCTATTGGCCGCTGGGCACTGAGAAATGCGGCCGCCATCTTAAACCGGTCGTGTTCCTAGTTTCGTTGCGTGGCAGCAGTTAAGATGCTAGAGCACTGTGGAGTATTTTCCTGTTCTAATCGGCGGACCATCGCAAATAGGGCCCGGGGGATTACTTTTAACATTACCGTACTATTGGTTGTATTTTGTGAATAGAATATTACCAGATAATTGAGAAGGAGCAAGGATCTTTGATATACTGTACTGATATCGTAGTCAGCTAACGTTAGCTAGGCAATGTTTACTGCACCAGCCGGTGTTCACCTGACATGGAGAGGTAGGGTAAATAATAATTACAAGAGCTTCTCGGTTATTTTAGTCCCGTCCGAATGTGCCATCTCAGTAATCATTTCGGACAATGTCAGTAAAGATTACGGCGACTTTTACCTTCTGTAAAAAGGTCCAGGAAAATTACCTCAGGTAACGTTAACGTTTATAGACGTGCGAATAGACCCTCTGTAAATCAAGTAATTTCGTGTTTAAAAGTAGTTTCCTGTGGTTTTTCAAGTATTGAGACGCTTGAAAAGGCATTCAGTTGCGTGTTTTCTCCCTCCCTCAACTCAAGTGTTTTCCACATACCATTCAGATCAGAAAGAAGTTCGAAAGCACTTGTAAGAGGCACTGAACTTAACGTACTTTTAGCGCAATCCAATCTGAAGTTAATTCATACATTGTTCGACCGGACATAACTGTTTTATATATATATAAATATAGGTTATTTGTGTTTGCGCACGTGATATCAGGAAGCAATGTAAATTTAAAACACACACGTTTCTTCAACTTATTAAAATATCTTACTTTACTGCAACTATCTGTTTCTGCTTCTTTATCATATTTATAGTGTGTGATTTATAAAATACCTTATATCCTACATCACATATTTTGATTTTGGACATCTGGTCACTTTATATCTTATATCAGAATATTATATTACTGTTAAGCCTACTATGAATATTAAAATACGCCGAACCATGTGTCCTGTATAATAGCTACATGAATGACCTTTGCGGCAGAAAAACCCGCGTGAAAATCAGTTCGGTATTCAGTTCGGATGATTAATTAAATGCGCTGACAGCTCATTGCACCTGCCATAAAGATTACACTGAGTGGAGCGGGTGACCGGTCTAAGATGGCGGCCCCACGGCTCACCCGCGCCAGTAGGCAGTAGCGGTCGATAGGATGTAGCAGTCTTAGCAGTAGTAGCAGTAATAGTAGTAGCAGTAGTAGCAGTAGCAGTAATAGTAGTAGCAGTAGTAGCAGTAGTAGTAGTAGTAGTAGCAGCAGCAGCAGCAGCAGCAGTAGTAGCAGTAATAGTAGTAGCAGTAGCAGTAATAGTAGTAGCAGTAGTAGTAGCAGTAGTAGTAGTAGTAGTAGTAGTAGTAGCAGCAGCAGTAGCAGTAGTAGCAGTAATAGTAGTAGCAGTAGCAGTAGTAGTAGCAGTAGTAGTAATAGTAGTAGCAGTAGCAGTAGTAGCAGTAGCAGTAATAGTAGTAGCAGTAATAGTAGTAGCAGTAGTAGTAGCAGTAATAGTAGTAGTAGTAGCAGTAGCAGTAATAGTAGTAGCAGTAGCAGTAGTAGCAGTAGCAGTAGCAGTAATAGTAGTAGCAGTAGTAGTAGCAGTAGTAGTAGCAGTAGTAGTAGTAGTAGCAGTAGTAGTAGTAGTAGCGGCAGCAGTAGTAGTAGCAGTTGCAGCAGTACATAAACATTTGATTGGTTTCCAAGCCGTAGTGGGTGTTTCCTGGAGCAGCGAATGACTAAAATTCAGGCCAAAGTATACCAATTTTTAATTTATTCATTTATTATTATTATTATTATTATTATTATTAGTTAATACTTTTACCATTCCAAATACAATCACAAACAAAGAAACAAAAATGCGTGTATGAGTCAAAAAGACAAAAGCAGAGAGCAGAATAAATAAACCAGACAGATATATAACTACTATAACTAGCATAAATTATTCACATTGAATTATTGAAAATTCTGCAAACATTTTGTTTCCCGGAAATGAATTGTTTAGAATTAAACTGTAAAAACAGTCCCCCGACTATTAATGAATTAAGCGTTTAGTAACAGCATTCGCCCCCATTAGAGATTATGAGTTATGTTTCTGCAAAAAAAAATAAATAATATAATAATAATAATAACAACGCGTATTTCTGCATGCACCTTCGGCATCTGCACGAGAGGGAACCGTGAATCTTCGTACGATTAAGGGGCGGGACGATGACGTTGACTATAATACATTTCTGCGTGCAATGCATACGCAGTTTCCATCAATAGAAGTTTAACGGGAGGGTTTTGCGTACCATATGAACGCAAAATGTGACTGCGTGCAATGCATACTCATTTTCCATCAATAGAAGTTTAATGGGAGGGTTTTGCGTACCATATCAATGCAAAATGTGACTTTGGCGTGTAAATACTACGCCAAATGAAAATGAAAACTCGTGGTATATACGCAGTAGTAAGAGACTGGGTTGGCTTATCGCATCTTCCTCTTCACAATACCCCATAGATTTTCTATAGGGTTAAGGTCAGGCGAGTTTGCTGGCCAATTAAGAACAGGGATACCATGGTCCTTAAACCAGGTACTGGTAGCTTTGGCACTGTGTGCAGGTGCCAAGTCCTGTTGGAAAATGAAATCTGCATCTCCATAAAGTTGGTCAGCAGCAGGAAGCATGAAGTGCTCTAAAACTTCCTGGTAGACGGCTGCGTTGACCTTGGACCTTAGAAAATACAGTGGACCAACACCAGCAGATGACATGGCACCCCAAACCATCACTGACTGGAAACTTTACACTGGACTTCAAGCAACGTGGATTCTGTGCCTCTCCTCTCTTCCTCCAGACTCTGGGACCTTGATTTCCAAAGGAAATGCTAAATTTACTTTCATCAGAGAACATAACTTTGGAGCACTCAGCAGCAGTCCAGTCCTCTTAGTCTTTAGCCCAGGCGAGATGCTTCTGATGCTGGGTCTTGTTCAAGAGTGGCTCAACACAAGGAATGCGACAGCTGAAACCCATGTCTTGCATACATCTGTGCGTAGTGGTTCTTGAAGCACTGACTCCAGCTGCAGTCCACTCTTTGTGAATCTCCCCCACATTTTTTAATGGGTTTTGTTTCACTATCCTCTCCAGGGTGCGGTTATCCCTATTGCTTGTACACTCTTTTTTTTTTCTTTCTACCACATCTTTTCCTTCCCTTCGCCTCTCTATTAATGTGCTTGGACACAGAGCTCTGTGAACAGACAGCCTCTTTAGCAATGACCTTTTGTGTCTTGCCCTCCTTGTGCAAGGTGTCAGTGGTCATCTTTTGGACAACTGTCAAGTCAGCAGTCTTCCCCATGATTGTGTAGCCTACAGAACTAGACTGAGAGACCATTTAAAGGCCTTTGCAGGTGTTTTGAGTTAATTAGCTGATTAGAGTGTGGCACCAGGTGTCTTCAATATTGAACCTTTTCACAATATTCTAAGTTTCTGAGATACTGAATTTGGGGTTTTCATTAGTTGTCAGTTATAATCATCAAAATTAAAAGAAATAAACACTTGAAATATATCAGTCTGTGTGTAATGAATGTATACATTATACAAGTTTCACTTTTTGAATGGAATTACTGAAATAAATCAACTTGTACTTAACCTGTACTTGTTTGTGTCCCCTCATTTTTGCCACAGGCCATGAGCCGGCCTGTGACAAGACCGAGCAAACTTAAATCTCTTGTTTTTGTGGTCTTTTTTAAGCATTTTCTCATCTACCTAATTAATATCACTCACCAATTTTTAGAGAGATAAACATCAATCAGAATTAATACTTTATGCATTAATATTTATGCTTGGTAATCTGTTAATTAGTGGACATCAGGGCTAGTTGTCACAGTGGAAGTCAGTCAAAATTTTTCTCTGCCAGTGGTTATAAAACTTTTGTGAATGTGTGTATATATATCAAATTCAAATAAGGATTTTATTATATATATATATATATATATATATATATATATATATATATATATATAAAGCTAAAACAACAACACAATGACAATGCAAAAGCAAGAGTCAACACCAATGGGTGAATGTGTTTTTACAGGACAAAGGTATTGTTTCCCCCATAAATGTAAGGTCGGGGCAGGTTGTCACACAGGCATCCTATAGTGAGGCTGTGTCCGTCAGTCCTTCTGTGGGCTGTTCATCCTCAGCATTAAACGCTACACAGTCTAAGACAGTGTAAGTGTGCATGGCTACATCACACATGTTCCTGCCCCCACAGTTTCAGCACAAACATACTATAACACTTACTTTTGGAAAAATACATTAATGCAATAGAGTGAATGACACTCGTCTGTGGTCTCCCAGTGGCTGACATCACTGCCAGTTTAGTGTTAAGGGATTCATTTACACCAAAACAAAAGATAACATTTATGCTTTTGTCTTACATTTAATAATAAACTCAGATAAGCTCAGAACCGACTCATTTTCTGTACGTTTATTTTTCATGAATTTAATGTGTGCAAAGGATTGTGGGTGATTGACGGATGCGAAGGATACACTTTGTGATGGCCGACAACGTGGCCACACAGCAAGGTGGTAACTAAACTACACACACAGACATGCATCCTTCTCTTTTGTTTGTTTACATGTTATTTTGGTTGTCCTTTAGTATATTTCATAATTAAATATTTTGTTGCAGATCACCCCATATATATTTCATAATAAAGACAGACACAGATTTGGTTCATTTTACCCACTTTATTTCTAATTTACACTTTTACCATACATGACTAGGTTGGGTGCACACTTTCTAGTTATTAGTGGTATATTGTGTTAATGTTTATTTCTTTTGAGTCTAAGTTGCTTACGTGGGAAGAGCGGAGGTTTGGCGCTGTCTGGGACGCTGCGCTCCGGTGGAGGTCCATTCCAATAAAGGACCGGTTGGCATCAGTTGCTGCCATTTTGTTCTGTTGGGCTAATCCATGTTGCCAATTAGCTGGGGGGTGCATGATTGATTGTATGTTTGTTTTGTTTATTATAATTCTATTTATATTTTGTTGGCTATAGTTATTTGGGTACATTATTTAGTTTATGGCCCATTTCTTGATATTTCTGAAGTTAATTACTTTATTTATTGTAATTGTGTTAAGTGATATTTGTGGTGTTCCCTGTGTATGTCTAATGGACTAGTCCTGTGTGTATATAAGTTTCCCATGTGTGTCATTTGGAGGCCATGTTTTCTTTGTTTAGTTTGTATGTTTGATTACTGTTTTAGTTTGATCTTCTTTAGTTTACCATTTTTATGGGCCCAGACCTGACTTTATTTTCAGTCAGTTTTTCAAGTTGTTTAATTTGTAACTTTGTTTTTTGTATTTAATAAATAATTTTTGGTTGGAAATCCTGCGTCCTTTGCCCTTGACGGCTTGGTCCCTCACACACTTGATGAATCCTTCATAATAATCGGTTAAATTGAGATGTCCTCTGATAGTTTGCTGGATGTTAAAAGCGTTAAATGTTCTCAAGGATGAAATATCATTTTAGTGACGACACCCTGTTCAGTGTGAGATAATAATGCACTGCAAAGTCAAAACACAGCAAAGATTTCAATGAATTTTGATTGCTATCAGTTTTCATATTCATAATGTGTAGTTACTTTACCTTTGTTGGGCAATTTAGTCACAGCATCAGAGAATCAGAAACTACACTGAAAACACCCGTGACCTTCGCTGAACTGTTTAGAATATGGTCATTACTTTTGTTCATAAGAATAACAACAATCTAGAAACAAAATTTGTATAAAAATTTTTTCAACCCTTGTGATCTTACACTGTAAAAATAAAAGGTGCCTGGAGGAACCTTTTGGGGTTCTTCACTTTGCCACACCGGCGGAACCGTCTGTAGATTCTCTAGGCACCCTTTAAAAAGGGGTGGTTCTCTGAAGAACCACACAGGTTTCCTGAGGAACTCTTATAGGCACTGTGTGGAACCACTTTGGGTGCCTCCAGGAACCAAATTTCATTTTTTTTTATATTTAATTTCATGTTGTTACTATGGTTACCTTTGACTTCTATTATAATAAACAAATTGAAGCAAATACAAAATAAGAATTGTTTATTACATATTTTATATTCATTTTTATACATACACTTCCATGCACATGGGGAAAAAAAGCTAACTACAGATTAATATCAATGAATACACAAAAAAATATATATAATCCATAAGAAACATGAACAATCAACCATGTCTATACAATAGGCTATACAAGAAAATACATTTCAACAAAATGCATGGAAACACATATGCTCCACAAAAAAAAAAGAAAAAAAAAAAAGACTAATTAAAAATGTCCATCTTCACTTAACTTTTAAACATTTGTGTTTCAGTCCGATGGTAAGTCTGACATCACTGTTTCCAAGTCCAAAAGCTCTATCAGATGCCAAAAACAAACAAACAGTACTAATATGCACTCATTGTGCTGTAATATTCCTGAAAATTATGATCCTAACCTTTATCTCTACCGAAATCTCTGATGGTTAGTTATTCAGCTATTTTGAATCATAAAATGTTGAAGTCTGGGATGCCATTAGACTGGAGACTGTAATGTACACTATGGCTTTCGAAAAGCTTAAATGTGTGACTTGAATCAACAGTGTTCATAAATGGTTGTTGAGTATTCTCATTAAACAAGATAGAGGAAGTAGAAGTACACTGTAAAAATAAAAGGTGCCTGGAGGAACCTTTTGGGGTTCTTCACTTTGCCACACCGGCGGAACCGGCTGTAGATCCTCTAGGCACCCTTTAAAAAGGGGTGGTTCTCTGAAGAACCACACAAGTTTCCTGAGGAACTCTTATATTAGGCACTGTGTGGAACCACTTTGGGTGCCTCCAGGAACCAAATTTCAACAATTTTCATGTTGTTACTATGGTTACCTTTGACTTCTATTATAATAAACAAATTGAACCAAATACAAAATAAGAATTGTTTATTACATATTTAATATTCATTTTTATACATACACTTCCATGCACATGGGAAAAAAAGCTAACTATAGATTAATATCAATGAATACACAAACAAATTGTATAATACATAAGCAACATGAATAATCAACCATGTCTATACAATAGATAAACAAGAAAAGACATCTCAACAAAATGTATGGAAACACATATGTTCCACGAAATAAATCAATGTAAAAAAATTACATTTTGACTAATTAAAAATGTCCATCTTCACTTAACTTTAAAACATTTGTGTTTCAGTCCGAAGTCTGACATCACTGTTTCCAAGTCCAAAAGCTCTATCAGATGCCAAAAACAAACAAACAGTGCTAATATGCACTCATTGTGCTGTAATATTCCTGAAAATTAAAATAATCCTAACCTTTTTCTCTATACCGAAATCTCAGATGGTTATTCAGCTATTTTGAATCACAAAGTCTATGATGCCGTTAGACTGGAGACTGTAATGTACACTATGGCTTTTGAAAAGCTTAAATGTGTGACTTGAATCAACAGTGTTCATAAATGGTTGTTGAGTATTCTCATGCAACAAGATAGAGGAAGTAGAAGTAGAGGATTCGACTCGGAACAGTATTAAGGTGCAGTAAAATTATCTGTTGTTCTGTGAATGTTCACTGGTGAATTTCAGTCATTTCAATAAGAATCCACACGATCAGCAATTTCGTTTGTGGTCAAAAATGTCACTATGGGACCAAGTTGGTGTGAGGTACTTAAACAGTTAGAAAAGTGAAAAGGTACAGCAGATTCGTTTTCCGTTTGTTTTTCCTCTTTTCTGGTGGATGGTCCAGGCACTTCAATGATTTTCAGGTCTACAGGAGGATTTTTATTCTTGTTCAAACTTGTATTTCAGGTTACCGAGATCCCTGCAAAGTACAAAATGTACTGTTAGTAAGGTTATTAAAGTGATAGTTGTGAAATTTAAATAATTTCCTCAGCCTTGTGACGTTCCAAACCTGTTTGACTTTCTGTCTGTGGAACCCAAAAGCAGATCTCAGGCATAATGCAACCCCAGTCACCATTCAATTTCACTGCATGAAACACAAGCAGAAAAAAATTTGTGTAATATATTCATGAAACCATTCTTATGTACTCTTGTCTAGTTCAATTCAATGCAAAATTTTTTTTTAAATGGTTGAGCTCCAAAAATGTCCCAGAAAAGATCCTAAAAATAATCAATGAGTTCACAACTCATGTGTTATGGGTTGTGTTACTTACAAGTCTTCTGAAGCCATATAATAGCTTTTTCCTTCTTTTTTTTTTTGTCGAAAAAGACTAAACTTGAAGTTATAATTCAGAGTTAAAATGTCTTATATTCAAATGCAAATGATAAAGATATAAGAAAAAAATGCATAGCATTATTTGTGAACCAAACCTGTGATATTATTTTTCTGAGTAACATGAATGAGATTTGAGAGCATGAAGGAAGATTTTCAGAGAATAACTGATTAAAAAACACAAGTACACAGCCAAACAATACAATTTCACACAGAGAAAGTTCATAGTAATAAAGTACCTGCATGTGGTGTATAGGTAACTTACTGTAATTCAATGTTGCCACTGAAATGTTCAGATTATTTTAGAAATGTACTGGTTGTTCTGGGGAAATAAAAGAACAAAGCTGATTATTCACATCATAATATTTGTTGACCAGTAAATGGCTTTAAAACGGTATTTGAGAGAATGAGGGCACCTGTAGTAAGTAAAGTTAACGTTAGGCTAAAAACAGACCAAACTATAATAACCTGCTTTTTATTCATAACAGACGCAAATGACGACAGCAGGAATCAGCTAAATTAGTTAGGCTATATCAGCAATTTGAAGACACAGTTGTACAGAATATGTTGAATTGAATGACTAAATCAATCTAAGACAATAAGTCAATAATTTCCATTTGTTCATTAGATCAACATAACATCGCGGCTAAACCTTCATACCAGATACTGTGCAATAAACGAGTGGTAAACACTGTAAAAACGTAGTAATGTATAATAAATTTAGTTTATATATATGTGTGATTGAATATATAGTGAGTAGACTCTGTATTTATATTTATTTGGTGAGTTTACAAACCTTGTAACGGAGAGCCGAACAAACGGCGTTTTGATGAGAGGACGGAGCCGTTACCCGATGACGTCAATCAGCTGAGCTTTGTTGCGCGCGAGCAGCGCGAGGATCACTGAAGTGACGACAGCAGTGGAATAGCAGCAGTTTCGTGACAGAATAAAACTTTTCTCCTCCTGGTTCTTCTTCATATTATTAATATTATTATTATTTAGTGTTGTTGTTTAAGGTTTAAATTAATCAATAAAATAGGCCTATGCTAAATAAATGTAAGCAACCCAGGTGAAAAAGACTGTTAAATGTATAAAAAATGCATTAAGTAGTATGTATAGGCCTACTATAAACACTCAAGTAAATTTTTAATACATTTAATAGTACGTCTTTTTCACCTACTGAATCAAACTTAAGTAGCCTATAATGATAATAGGATAATAATAATCTTATTCTGGCCTCACTGAACCATTGGGTTCCTCCAGATGCTGGCTTTAACATAAGAGATCTTCCAGGAACCACTTAAATGTTAAAAGATCTTCCATTAACCCTTTTACCACATTCAAGTTCCTCTATTTTCCCCCAAAGCACTTCGAGGTCTCATGGTAATGAAAAGGTGACTCCAGAACCTCTGAACTAAATACAAAGTGCTTAAAAGGATCCCATAAGTTCCAGCAAGAACCTCAAAGATTGTCAATGCTCCTCCAGTAACCCTTCTATAGAAGAAAGAGCTTTGAGGCACTTAAATTACATTTTGAAGTTCCTTGAGTATCCGACAGGATATTTGAGGCTCCTTTAGTTTTTACAGTGTAGAGGCTTCAACCCGGAAACAGTATTCCTTATGGTCACAACAAGCAGAAAACATTTTCCATTTTAACAGAGTTAAGGTGCAGTCAAATTAGCTGTTGTTCTGTGAATGTTCACTGGTGAATTCCAGTCATTTCAATAAGAATCCACACGGATCAGCAATTTCGTGTGTGGTCAAAAATGTAACTATGGGACCAAGGTGGTCACTGGAGTTCGCTGGATTTGACCAACAGAAAGCTGCTTGAAAGTGACTCATGTGTGAGCTGTGCTTCTTACATTACGTCACTACACTGCTGACAATGGTCAATGGACTTTTTTGCCTGTGTAATTTCACGAAATTCAAAAATGTGACAGCACCTTTACTCGCTGCAACATAAAATGCAATCAATAATAAAATCTTCACGAGTGACATGTGAGGTACTTAAAGAGTTAGAAAAGTGAAAAGGTACAGCAGATTCGTTTTCCGTTTGTTTTTCCTCTTTTCTGGTGAATGGTCCAGGCACTTCAGCGATTTTCAGGTCAACAGGAGGATTTTTATTCTTGTTCAAACTTGTATTTCAGCTTACCGAGATCCCTGCAAAGTACAAAATTTACTGTTAGTAAGGTTATTCAAGTGATAGTTGTGAAATTTAAATAATTTCCTCAGCCTTGTGACGTTCCAAACCTGTTTGACTTTCTGTCTGTGGAACCCAAAAGCAGATCTCAGGCATAATGCAACCCGTCACCATTCACTTTCACTGCAACACAAGCAGAATTTTTTTTTTCTAAATCATTCATTAAACCATTCTTATGTGCACTTGTCTAGTTCAATTCAATGCAACAATTTTTGTAAAAATGGTTAAACTCCAAAATGTCCCAGAAAAGATCATAAAAATAATCAAGGAGTTCACAACTCATGTGTTATGGGTTGTGTTGTAAGTCTTCTGAAGCCATATAGTAGCCTTTTCCTTTTTTTTGTCGAAAAAGACTAAACTTGAAGTTATAATTCAGAGTTAAAATGTCTTATATTCAAATGCAAATGATAAAGATATAAGAAAAAATGCATAGCATTATTGCCGCCAAACCTGTGATATTATTTTTCTGAGTAACATGAATGAGATTTGAGAGCATGAGGGAAGATTTTCAGAGAATAACTGATTAAAAAACAAAAGTACACAGTCAAACAATACAATTTCACACAGAGAAAGTTCATAGTAATAAAGTACTTGCATGTGGTGTATAGGTAACTTACTGTAATTCAATGTTGCCTCTGAAATGTTCAGATTATTTTAGAAATGTACTGGTTGTTCTGGGGAAACAAAAGAACAAAGCTGATTATTCACAACATAATTAATATTTATTGACCAGTAAATGGCTTTAAAATGGTATTTGAGAGTGAGGGCACCTGTAGTAAGTAAAGTTAGGCTAAACAAAAACAGACCAAACTATATTAACCGGCTTTTGTTATTCATAACAAACGCCAATGACGACAGCAGGAATCAGCTAAATTAGTCAGGCTTACAGGCTATATCAGCAATTTGAAGACACAGTTGTACAGAATATGTTGAATTGAATGACTAAATCAATCTAAGACAATAAGTCAATAATTTCCATTTGTTCATTACATCAACGTATCTAGCATCGCGGCTAAAACCTTCATACCAGATACTGTGCAATAAACGAGTGGTAAACACTGTAAAAACGTACTCGGTTACTAACGTAACCTCGGTTCTCTCTAGAAGAGGGAACGAGTACTTGCGTAAGAATATCTTACGCTAGGGGAAAACCTCTTTTCCTCGAGATATTGAAGCCAAAAATTATCCTTAATTTTGCAATAATGTAAAACGCATTGCAGCAGCATGCAGACATGGGCGAGACAGCTCGCGCGCCCATTGGCTGCTCTGCGGCAACTGCACCAGCCTATCGATGGAGGCTCCTCATGACGTCATAACCAATGAGGGCGCTTCGCGCCCAATACGTCATGTCCCGCCGAAATCGGGTGGGGCCAGGGCTATAAATACGGCCCAGAGAGGCTGGTTTGGTCAGTTTTTTCATCGCTGAAGCGAATCAGAACATGACGCATGCACGGCAAGATACGCAAGTACTCGTTCCCTCTTCTAGAGAGAACCGAGGTTACGTTAGTAACCGAGTACGTTCTCTTACGAGAGGTCTCTCGTACTTGCGTAAGAATATCTTACGCTAGGGGAACACAATGTAAAACGCCGTGCGTGCTTGAGACATAACACTAACGTCCCAAGGGCAGGTGCCCGGGGCTCATACAGTGCTTAATCACAAGGGACTCACAGAGAATCCGGGAAGAGGGGCTAGGATGGCATCCTTCCTGTAATATTGAGCTCTGATAAGAGCATATTATATCAAGTGTTCCACACAGCCAGGGCGAACTCAGCCTGGACTGGTAAATATGGGGGACTAACGTATTGCCCACAGAAGTATATAGGCGATCAGTGATCGCCGCTCTAGCAGTTTCAGCATCCCGAGCCGATAGCATCGGGCGGGCAATACTGAAAAATTAAACCGAGAGCAACCTAGCTTGCAAAGCGGGAACCTCGAGGTTATAAAACCTTATAAATGTAGACGGGGAGGCCCAGCCTGCCGCCATACAGATATCTTGCAAGGCAATCCCACTGGACCAAGCCCACGACGAGGCCATGCCTCTTGTGGAGTGCGCTTTGACACCTATCGGGCATTGCAGGCCCTTGGATGTGTAAGCTAGCGCTATAGCATCAACTATCCATCTGGATAGACTCTGTTTTGACGCAGCTAGTCCCTTAGAACGTCCGCTGAACAAAACAAAGAGCTGCTCCGTCTGTCTGAAAACAGATGAGCGAGACACATAGGCTCTTAACGCCCTGACCGGGCAAAGGAAGCCTGCGTCCCCTTCCTCTTCGGATACCGGCAGGGCCGACAGTGAGATAACCTGTGCCCTAAACGGTGTGTTGAGGGATTTAGGAACATATCCGTGCTTTGGTTTGAGTATGACTCTCGAGTCATTCGGCCCAAACTCCATACACGTCGCGCTTACTGAGAGCGCTTGCAAATCCCCTATGCGCTTCACTGAAGCGAGAGCCAGAAGAAACACTGTTTTGAAAGACAAGAGTTTCAGATCTATTGACTGTATTGGCTCGAATGGGGCACCTTTCATGGCTTCCAGAACCGTGGAAAGGTCCCAAACGGGAACTGAGGGTGGTCTGGGAGGGTTCAGCCTCTTAGCTCCTCTAAGGAAGCGAATGACCAGATCGTTCCTTCCTAATGACTGGCCAAGCGGTGGTTCAGCGAACGCTGCTATGGCCGCCACATAAACTTTGAGCGTGGATGGGGTTCTGCCCTTATCCAGAAGCTCTTGTAAAAAGGAGAGAACCTCCGGCACCCCACAGCGTGAGGGTGAAGTGCCACTCGCTGTACACCAGCTAGTGAACACAGACCATTTTGAGGAATAGAGCCGCCTCGTAGATGGAGCTCTAGCCTGCGTGATCGTGTTTAACACTCCCGCTGGGAGGTTAACGGGTACCCGTTGATGGCCCACACATGTAGGGACCAAAGCTCCGGGCGAGGATGCCAGATCGAGCCGTTCGCCTGCGAGAGGAGATCCCTCCTCACCGGTATCGGCCACGGGGCGGTACTCGTCAGCTGCATCAGGACTGAAAACCAGACTTGGTTTGTCCAAAAAGGGGCGACGAGTAGCACTGGGCATCCGCTCTCCCTGATTCGCTCTAACACCTGGGGTAGGAGCGTGACAGGGGGAAACGCATAGAGCGGGCAGCGGGGCCAGACGTGAGCCAGCGCATCCCTGCTCTTGGAGAAGAATTCCTGGCAATGAGTGTTCTCTTGAGACGCAAATAGGTCTATTTCCGCTCTGCCAAATGTCCTCCATAGCATTTTGACTGTCTGTGGATGTAAAGACCATTCCCCTGTCGGCAGATTGTTTCTGGACAGTCTGTCTGGTCCCACATTCAGATGGCCGGGCACATGCGCTGCCCTGAGCGAGCGCAGATTGTGCTGAGCCCAGACCAGGAGGCGATCCGTCAGCCTGTGAAGGATTCTGGATCTGATACCTCCCTGGTGATTTATATAAGCCACCACTGACATGTTGTCCGAACGGACTAAGACGTGGTGTCTTTTTATATGGGGACAAAAACGCCTCAGCGCGTTGTCGACTGCCATCATTTCCAGGCAGTTTATATGCAGAAGCTTTTCCCGTTCTGACCACTGGCCGAATAACTGCCCTCGAGCAGCGCTCCCCATCCCGAGGTTGAGGCGTCCGTGGACACCACCTTCACACTCGAGGAAGTCCCCAGGCTTACACCTGACCGGTACCAGTCGGTCACTGTCCAAGGTTTCAGAGCTGCGACGCATTTCTGATCGACCTTGATGCGCGCGAGACCGGAGGTCCAAGCTCTGCGCGGCGCGCGCGCTTTCAGCCAGTACTGCAGCGGGCGCATGCGAAGCAGACCCAGCTGAAGCACTGAGGATGCTGAAGCCATGAGACCCAGCATCCTTTGAAATTTTTTGAACGGGACCAAAGCGCCGTGGCGAAAAATCTCTGTCATGCGCTGAATGCTTAGTCTGCGCTGCGGCGACAGCTGTGCTGTCATAGACAGCGAGTCCAGATCTGTGCCCAGAAAAGATATTTTCTGACTGGGAGACAGCGAACTCTTCGCCCAATTGACTGTGAGACCTAGATTCTCGAGGTGATCGAGTAATATGGTCCTGTGTTCTATGAGCTCCGACTGTGATCGAGCTAGAACCAGCCAATCGTCCAAATAATTCAGCACTCGTATGCCTCGGAGCCTGAGGGGTGCGAGCGCTGCATCCATGCACATCGTGAATACGCGAGGTGCTAGGGAAAGGCCAAATGGAAGGACTGTGTACTGATATGCCTGGCCCTCGAAGGCGAATCTCAAAAATCGCCTGTGACGTGACGCTATTTGTATTTGAAAATAGGCGTCTTTCAGATCTATCGACATGAACCAGTCCCCTTGGCAAATTTGTCTGTGAGCGAATGTGGGCGCGAGACAACGGGCCCATGCATAACGCTGAGAACACCGTCTGTTTGTGCAGACTGTATGTGCGTTGGTTTCGTTTTTACAGAAACCGTGAGACATGTAGCGTGTAGTGTTTGCGGGCACTGGGACGTGGGCACAATCACTACATTTGGTGCACAACCGACATAAGTCGATTTTATTTGTGCGGACCGTGTGTGGCGGGCCGTGTCTGTGTGTAGGAATGGGCACTGGGCAGTGGGCATTTTTACTACACTCATAACACCATCGGCCGTGGCCGGAATACCAGAAAATACACTCTTTTTGGGATTTATCTGGGTCGCCGTAAAAACGGCGTTTGTGTGCAGGCAAGCGGGCTGTACTGCCGACTTGTTTACTGCTGAATAAGCTGGAACAGTCGCAATTATTGGAACTGAACGAGCGAAAATCTTTGGTGGAAATCCGGCCGCAGCGGGACTTGGACACCGTCGCTTCCGTAAACTGGCTAGGAAGACTTAGAGGCCTCGGGCTTTAACTCAACCTTCGGCCGTGGCCCACGCGGCGGGGGGCGGCGGCCGGCGGAGCGAGAGCGCGGTCTCTGATCCCTGGTCTGTCGGCGCTGTGGGGCGGCGGCAGCTGAGGGTTGCGGCTGGGAGCTGCGAGCAGACGGCTGTTTTGAGCGACCTGCTGCGGAGCTCGAGCGCTTGGGCAGGAAATGTTTCATGGCCTGCGATGTCTTTTGAACTTCGGCGAATCTGTCTGCGAAGTCTTTGACAGAGGATCCGAAGAGGCCAGCGGGGGAGACGGGGGCGTCGAGAAACGCGGAGCGCTCCGAGTCCGGCATCTCCGAGAGCGTAAGCCATAAGTGTCTCTCAGCCACGGTGAGAGAAGCCATATTCCGCCCCATGGCCTGCGCGGCGCACTTTGTGGCGCGAAGGGCGAGATCCGTCGCGCTCCTTAAATCCGTAAGGTTCACAGCTTCCGGTCCTTCCTCGTCCATTTTGCGGAGAAGGTTGGCCTGGAAGATCTGGAGTATGGCCATTGAATGAAGCGCCGAGACAGCCTGCCCGGCGGCGGTATAAGCGCGACCGTGCAGTGACGAGGTAGCGCGGCAGGCTTTTGATGGCAGCGCCGTCTTAGCACGCCGTCCAGCAGAGGGCGGGCAAAGATGGGCGGCTACCGCTTCCTCGACGGGAGGGAGAGAGTGGTATCCTTTGTCCTTAGCACCGTCGACTACGGAGAATGCTGCGGACACGGGAGCACGCACTCTGGCTGAAAAGGGAGCGCTCCAAGACTTAGCTACCTCTTCGTGAAGCTCAGGAAGGAAAGGGGCTGGTCTTGAAGGCTGAGAAGCGCGGCCCCTTTGAAGAAAACAGCCGTCCAGGCGGTTAAGTGCAGGCTGCTGGGGCGTCGACCACTCAAGGCCGAGTCTCTCGACGGCCTGCTCGAGCAGACGCATAAGCTCTGCCTCGATGCTGGCTCTTTTCCCCGAGGAGCGGTGAGAGGGTGGTGCGAGGTCCGCGGAGCTCGACCAATCCTCACTGCCCGAAAGGAGAGAGCAACTGTCGTCCTCCAATCGCACAGCTTCTTCATAGTCCCCCATGGCGGAAGCGGCGGCAGACGGCGGCCGCTGACCGGCGGTGAGAGACTGAGGTGAAGCAGGCGGCGAAGCTAGCGGGCGCACCGGCGAGCTTTCGCGGGATGGAGGAGGTTCAGGGACCCGCTGAGCGCGGCGCTTTTTACGGCGCGGCAGCTCGGCGGGTGAAGGCGCGGGCGCAGCTTCACGAAAAAATGCCCGGCGAGTCCGCAGAGTCACCATAGGCATGAGATCGCAATGAGGGCAGCCGCCCTCGGCGAGCGCGATAGCTGCGTGATCCTCACCCAGGCAGGAAACACAGATGACATGGTGGTCCCCGTCGCTGAGTGGAGCTCGGCATGAGCCGCAGGATGAACGAGGCATCTTGAAAAAGACGCTCGTGCTCTTTTAGAGGAGATAAGTGTGAGTGTCGCAGCGGCGAACACACACACAGCAATAAAAGGATATGTACGCCGGAAAGCGTCAGCAGGAATGGCGACTGAAGGCGGCGAGTTGTCGACCGGCAGCTTCAGATGCAGAATAATCCCGCTGGGTGCTTGTAGTCAGACGGCGCGGCTTCCTCTCAGGATCCAGCGATGTGTGAACTCGCTGAAGAGATGAAAAACTGACCAAACCAGCCTCTCTGGGCCGTATTTATAGCCCTGGCCCCACCCGATTTCGGCGGGACATGACTCATTGGTTATGACGTCATGAGGAGCCTCCATCGATAGGCTGGTGCAGTTGCCGCAGAGCAGCCAATGGGCGCGCGAGCTGTCTCGCCCATATCTGCATGCTGCTGCAATGCGTTTTACATTATTGCAAAATTAAGGATAATTTTTGGCTTCAATATCTCGAGGAAAAGAGGTTTTCCCCTAGCGTAAGATATTCTTACGCAAGTACGAGAGACCTCTCGTAAGAGAACGTAGTAATGTATAATAAATTTAGTTATTTATTAACTAAATATATACCGAGAATAAATATCTAACTTGAATATATAGTGAGTAACGTTAGACTCTGACTGTATTTATATTTATTTGGCGAGTTTACAAACCTTGTAACGGAGAGCCGAACAAACGGCGGAAGCTTTGATGAGAGGAGCCGTTACTTCAAATCCGATGACGTCGATCAGCTGAGCTTTGATGCGCGCGAGCAGCGCGAGGATCACTGAAGCGACGACAGCTGAGGAATAGCAGCAGTTTCGTGACAGAATAAAACTTCTCTCCTCCTGGTTCTTCTTCTTCATATTATTAATATTATTATTATTTAGAGTTGTTGTTTAAGGTTTAAATTAATCAATAAAATAGGCCTAAATAAATGTAAGCTACCCAGGTGAAAAAGACGTAGGCTACTGTTAAATGTATTAAAAATGCATTAAAGTATATTTGTATTGTAGGTCTACTAAAAACACACTCAAGTACATTTTTAATACATTTAATAGTACGTCTTTTTCACCTGGGCATGTATACTGAATCAAACTTAAGTAGCCTATAATAATAATAATAGGATAATAATAATCTTATTCTGGCCTCACTGAACCATTGGGTTCCTCTAGATGCTGGCTTTAACATAAGAGATCTTCCAGGAACCACTTAAATGTTAAAAGATCTTCCATCAACCCTTTTATCGCATTCAAGTTCCTCTATTTCCCCCCAAAGCACTTCGAGGTCTCATGGTAATGAAAAGGTGACTCCAGAACCTCTGAACTAAATACAAAGACCTTAAAGGATCCCATAAGTTCCAGCAAGAACCTAAAAAATTGTCAATGCTCCTCCAGTAACCCTACTATAGGAGAAAGAGCTTTGAGGCACTTAAATTACATTTTGAAGTTCCTTGAGTATCCGACAGGATATTTGAGGCTCCTTTAGTTTTTACAGTGTAGGTTAACAAATGTGAAAAAGTCATGCAAAGAAAATGTCATGTCACGCTTTATTTATCAAATAGAAAGCTTACAGTTTGTTAACTTCAGCAAAAAACAGCAAATATGAAATAAATGAAAGCAAGAAAACAGTAGGCTATATATGAGCAGTGTCGGGGAGAGTTACTTTGAAAAGTAATGCTTTACAATATAACATTACTCCCTTAAAAAGTTACTTTTTAAGAAAAGTACTTTTTCCTCACATGGGCTGTTTATTATGCAATGTAAAGGCCTTTTCACACCAAAATTGAAATAATAAGGCTGAAGGAAATGCAAATCCACGCGTGTACAGTAGAGGGCGCTCAATCAAACTTTTCCACTGCTGCCATTCAAGATTGCAGAAGAATAGGATGCAGGAGAAGAAAGTTTAACACTTTCTTCAGCAATAATAACAACAAATCTAAAGTCATTTTTGCTTATGGTGTGACTGAATCATCGAAGGTCAGCAGCAAGTACACTGGACAATAAAGTGAGATTAAATGCATAAAAATATGTGTTACTTGTAATGCATTACCCCCAACACTGTATGCTATAAGAAAAATCATCTTGTTTTGCCAAAAACACAGGCACTAATTAATAAGACGTGTTAAAAATAAAAGCTCATTAGAGAAAATGTTTTAGTATATTAAAGATAGATTTCCTTATATAATATGTGTGCAGATAATGCAGTGCAGTTCTCTTTCATTCCAGCATGAGCAGTTGACTCAGGTTCATTTCTTCTGCTGGTGTTTCTCTCTTCCCGTCTGTTTTCTTCACTGCTCTCAGGGACCTTTACAAAGAGAACGCAGTTTGATTAATTATTCAAGTTCCACAAATTGTTGTTCTAAGAACGTTTTCCAAACATTATGTTTTGGTGATGGAAATGTTCAAATGTTAGTGTAGTTCATAATGTTAGAGGAATGTTTTTAAAAGGATAGTATGATGTTCCTAAAACACTCTTTCAAACATCCGGACGCCTGCTGTTAACAAGCAGAATCATTTGAACACACCATTATGGTGATCAGTGTTTGATTTAGTTGGGCTCTTGACTTTTGTTAGTTTATTTCTCTTTCAGCAATTACAGTTTGGAAAACTATTCTGCATTGATAAAGAGATTTATGAATAGGCAGCTCAACATGTCTTTCCAATGACATTCACATTACTGCATTAAAGTGATTTAAATAATTACAGTTGAGAGATCAATGAAAAAGGTCATAACTCCAGCTGTTGACACCTCTTGTGTAATAGTTGAGACACACTTGGACATCAACAGTCATCATACAAACCTCAACAATGGTAACAATAAAAACATATTTAAATAAAAATAGTAAAATAATTCAGCTGAATAATTTATTCATGCCACAATACATGCTGGGCTCCATTAATGAGTTTTGTTATGATTGTCACGATTGTTATGTTTCATATGCCGATTGTTGATGTCTTTGAGTGTATAAATGACACTGTTGCTAAAAACTTCCTGCTCACAAGTGTTCATTTTATACTTTTGCTATAGTTTATCACATGGTCTGGATGTCAAGAGAAATGGACTGTTCTCTTCCAAACATTTCGATCAGTAGTTCCTAACCATGTTCCTGGAGGTCCAACACTGCACATGTTGCACGTCTCCTTTCTCTGACACACTCATTTCAGATCTTTAGGCGTTTCTCAATACCAAGTACGCAAAGTTCAGACTTGCCAAGTTCGACTCAGGAGAACGGACTCCCAAAGACGGGAGGATGAAAGTCCGGTAAATCTGCAAATGGAACAGCAGCGTACTTGATAACGTCACTCAGCTCGCTCCGGCTACTCCGGTTATCTCAGTATGTAGCCTATATTTTAGCCAACAATAAAACAAAATGTTAGAACATCACACCTGGGTGGGTTAAGATGTAAGGGAAGGGTAAACAGTGTAATTACAAATGTAATTTATTAATTATGATAATTATAATTCATTCATTAATTACAGCTGTAATTACATGCAGGTATTTTCAAAATATAAGTACAAACGCACCGGTCTCGTATCTCTCACAGAGGAGCGGAGGCATAAAAGAAGGAGCGACGAGAGAGAAACAGGCCTGGACTATGTTATGTTGTGTTATCCTACCTGACTCCTCCTGACTTTATAAAGGTAGACCTTTTACAGGAGTAAATAGAGGAAGTAGCCTGGGAAAACCCAGACAAACTTCCGGCAAATTTAGATTTGCTCTACAAGTAGTCTGGCAAAGAGCCCATTCAAGCCGATTTCTAATCCATCCAAATCGAGGCACCAATCAGAAACGTTGAGGCGGGCTTTACACGATGACAATCACTCTGATTGGTTTAGGTCTATCCAATTGCGCCCAGAGGCATTTGAGCGACGTCCGTTGGTGAAGCGCAGCAACTTTTAAAGGCATTATTATATTCAAATTGCAAACACATGAGGACAGTCTCCATGAAAGACCCACTGGCAGATGAACGTGCTTCTACATTTCTCTCCGAAACGGTAGGAAATTAAATTAGATTTAATAGAGGATTTTAACTGTGACAAGATGATTGACAGGGCAGTTTAAGTGACAGGATGCACGCGACAGATCCGTCCGATAAAGATGACGAAGTAGTATGTCCTAAAGCTTGCCTACTTTTTTGCTACACATTCAAAAGTAAATACCTTTTCTTCACAAAAAGAGTACATACGTTTATGGCGTAGTGTAACTTAGGCGAATTGGGACGCAGCATATGGCTTTACACGATGACGATCGCTCTGATTGGTTTTAGGTCTATCCAATTGTGCCCAGAGGCATTTGAGCGACGTCCGTTGGTGACGCCCCTTTGGAAATGAGTTATTAATGAAGCTTTGCCAGACCATAACTCAGTTACTACTGAGAATGGTCTGGTTTTAACCAGGCTATGGAGGAAGAGGTTCCTGATCGAAATAGAGTAATGTGTTCACGGTAGAAACTACCAAGAGGCTGACGCGACACACACAATATTTAAACTAATTAATAACAACAATAACAACAACAAAACACTTCTGATCAGTGAATCAGGACACTTCATGATAACATCACCATGACAGTCAACATCATCTATCCAAACGTACAAAAAAGTAAGTTTTGTGTCTTTGAAAATTACGTATTTGTCATGATTCTGCCATTTAGTCTTTGATTTTCCCTGGTCTTGAGGCAGGATCATGACAGACCCATGTTTTATGTGCACACACATGGCCTTTTGCTGGGCCATGTGCTTGTGTTGTCTCGTCACCTAGCCCCGCCCTCCTTGTTATCCTTGTTTAGTCATTATTGTTTTCCCATTATCACCTGTTGCCCTCATCATTTGTTCCCTATTTAATCCCCTCATGTCTGCTGTCTTGTGTCGGTTCATTGTCAAACATTGTGTGATCTACCTGTGAGTATTCCTGTCAAGTGGATTGTCTAGTGAAGTTCTGATCTTGTATTTGCTGTTTGTTTATTGTCTAGTTAATTGTCTAGTCATAGTCTAGTTTTTTGTTACTCTTTATTTGCCCTGCCTATGTTTTGTTTTCCCTGTTTTCTGTCACCAATAAACCTTGTATGTCCTGCAAACTGTCTGCGATTGGGTTCATCCTTCACCCTCATGTCAGTATTAATACTTATGTATTAACAATGAGACCAGGCTGGATGTTATTCTGTCTTGAATCCTTCTGACACATTAAAGGACAATTCTGGTGAAAAATGAACCTAGGGGTAATTAACACATGGTCAGTGGTGGAAAGAGTACTAAAAAACTGTACTTAAGTAAAAGTATTGCTACTTAAGTAATAATTTACTTGAGTAGAAGTACTGAAAAATAATATGACTCAAGTAAGAGTAAATAAGTAGTTTGCTTAAAAACTACTCCAGTAACTACGTTACAAAGTACTTTAGTATTATTTTTCAAATTTTACCCAAAATGGGGAGATGATAGCGATATGGAGCGCTAAACACTCATGTCAATTCTTTTTCATTTATACTGGAAGCCCAGTACATACTGATTCATACCTCGCGCAGAAAGTCCACAAGTGAGATTCATAGAAGAGATTCACTTATGATGTTTCAGGAAATGCCAAAATGGATATAATAACATGCAAATAGAGATGAAACTGAAGACAAACACATGATAGCAATAATATACCAGTTCACCCAAAAAGGAAAATTATCCCCAGATTTATTCACCCTCAAGTCATCCTAGGTGTATATGACATTCTTCTTTCAGACGAACACAATCAGAGTTATATTAAAAAAATGTCCTGGCTCTTACAAGCTTTATAATGGCAGTGAATGGCTGGAGAAAATTTGAAGCCCAAAAAAGTGCATCCATCCATGATAAATGTGCTCCACTTTTACTCCAGGGGGTTAATAAAGGCCTTCTGAAGTGAAGCCATGTGTTTGTGTAAGGAAAATACCCATATTTAAAACTTTATAAACTATAATCACTAGCTTCTGCCAGACGACCATACACCGATTTACGGTGGAAGACTAACCCCTGACCCGACACACAATGTATATATATTATAGAAGAGCAGCTTCAGTTTGTTGCACAGCCCTATTTGTTTGAGCCGTGAGCGGCGTCTAAGTTCACGATACTCCTACAGTACATCCTACGTCATACATGTGTCACAGTATGTGTCACCGCACTCTTTTGGCACAAGTCAATTTGCGTAGGATGCCTCTGGCGGAAGCTAGTTATTTTAGATTATAAAGTTATAAATATGGGTATTTTTCAAAAACCCATGGCTTCGCTTCCGAAGGCCTTTATTAACCCACGGGAGCCGTGTGGAGTATTTTTTTTTTTTATCATGAATGGATGCACTTTTTGGGGTTTTACATTTTTTCCAGCCATTCACTCCCATTATAAAGCCTAGAGGAGCCAGGACATTTATATTAATTAATATAACTATTCGTCTGAAAGAAGAATGTCAAATACACCATGACTTGAGAGTAAATCATGGGCTAATTTTCATTTTTGGGTGAACTAACCCATTAATGCAATGCTAATCAACATAGCCTGTATTATAGAATTTAATAAAATAATATATTCTCCTACATGAAACCACAGAAGTGATTTCAAGTAATTTTGATTTCGAAGCAAAACATGATATTAAACTCATAAATTGTAGTTCTCTTACGAGAGGTACTCTCGTACTGCGTAAGTCTTACGCTAGGGGAAAATCTCTTTTCCGCGAGATACTGAAGCCAAAAATTATCCTTAATTTTGAAATAATGTAAAACGCGTTGCGGCAGCATGCAGACACAGGCGAGACGGCTTGTGCGCCTATTGGCTGCCCTGCGGCAACTGCAGCAGCCTATCGATAAGGCCTTTTCGTGACGTCAGCTCCAATGGGGGCGCTTCGCGCCCAATACGTCACGTCCCGCCAGAATGGGCGTGGTCTAGGGCTATAAATATAGCTTCGAGAGGCTAGCTCACTGATTTTTCATCTCTTCAGCGAAGCTCTCGCATCGCTGGATCCGGAGAGAAGCCGCGCCGTCTGAAGAAGCCTTTCAGCGGGACGAGTCGACACTCTGAAGCCGCTGGCCGCGCCGCCTTCAGTCGCCTTCCTGCTGCGCTATCCGGCGTTATATCCTTTCTCTGCTACTGTGTTTTGTGTATGTGTGTGTGCTCGCCGCCGCGACACACACTCTCATTGCACTAAAAGAGCCGGGCGTCTTTTTCAAGACGCCCCTTTCCTGAGGATCACGCAGCTCTCGCGCTCGCTGACGGCGACTGCCCTCACTGCGAGCCAGTTACTGCCTATGGTGACTCTGAGGACTCACCTGGCATCCTTCTCCGAGACTGCTCCTCCGCCCCCCCCAACCCGCAAAGCTCGCCGGTTCGCCCGCTTGCCTTGCCTGCTTGGGGGATGATACCTGCTCTCCCTCTGTTCGAGCAGCGCAAACCGCGCCGTTCACAGGGGATGTCAGGAGCGGACGGTCACGGGGCTAGCTTTCTCTCTCCCTCTGTTCGAGCCGCGCAAACTGCGCCGTTCACAAGGGAGGCTGGAAGCGGACGGTCGGGGTTAGTTTTTCTTTACGTTACAAGAAAGCTACCTTGCCCTTGCGCCCCATTCACGCGTCACTCACCGGCGAAAAGAGAACTCAGTTCCCTGATTAGGCGACTGGAAATATCAATATTGCAGCAAACGAGCCTGTTGTAACACGCACGCTTGCAAGCAAACGCCGAAGAAAACATGTTGACGCTCTCTTATATGCTCATGCATCTATACACCTTTGTGTTCCCCCCTGTGGCTCAGTGGCGGAATCTTAGGTTTTTTCGCACGAGAGACCGGTGTTCGAATCCCGGTCTAACGGCAGATATATTATGCCGCCAATGCTTCGCTCTGTCAGTTCCCTGAAAGGCGACTGCAGATGTGCATTTTGCAGCCAACGAGCGCGTTGTACAACCCGCTCGCCTGCACCCAAACACCGTTTCTATGGTTCCCGTGCGTCACTGGCGAAAGGAGAAAAGGGTGTTTTTAGCCCTGCTGCGGCCGGGCTGACCTCCACTCCTGACACATTTCTCATTCCCCTCTTAAGTTCAGGTGACTGGAAATGTCAATATTGCAGTGAGCGAGCCTGTTGTTTTGCACGCACGCCTGCAAACAAACGCCAGCATGTTGACGCTCTCTGATAATACTCGCGCTAACTGAATGTCTATGTGTCTTCCTCTGTGGTCCAGTAGTAGATCATCAGGTTTTCGCGCGCGAGAGACCCGTGATCGAATCCCGGGTCTACCGGCAAAACAAATTTTTGCCGTCAATTCTCGCTCTGGCAGTTCCCTGAAAAGGCGACTGCAGATGTGTATTTTGCAGCCAACGAGCGCGTGGTACAACCCGCTCGCCTGCACCCAAACTCTGTTTCTATGGTTTCCGCCTCTGAAGTTCAGACGACTGGAAATGTCAATATTGCAGTGAACAAGCCTGCTGTAATACACGCACGCCTGCAAACAAACGCCAGCATGTTGACGCTCTCTGTTTCTATGGTAACTTCTCGCTCGTTCAGTTCCAGTAAATGCGACTGTTCCAGTGTATTCTGCAGTAAACAAGTCGGCGAAGCAGCCCGCTTGCCTGCACACAAACGCCGCTTTACGGCTACCCAGATAAATCCCATAAGAGTGTATTTTCTGGTGTCCCGGCCACGGCCGATGGTGTTACGAATGTAGACTAAATGCCCACTGCCCAGTGCTCATTCCTACACACAAACACAGCCCGTCACACAGGGCTCGCGCACATGAAATCGACCCAGATCGATTGCGCATTAAACGTGGTAAATGTGCCCACTGCCCAGTGCCCACAAACACTACGTTCCGCATATCTCAAGGTTTCTGTAAAAACAAAACCAACGTGCATTCGCTCTGCTCAGGCGGACAATGCTCTCAGTGTTGTAAATGTGCCCGCTATCCCGCGCCCACATTCACACATAGACATGACAGGTCCTACGGGACTCGCCCAGCCCTCCCCTCTCGGTTGACCACCGTAAAGGAGTCGAGCGCGGGCAATCTGCCCGCTGTTATCAGTGCGCCCCCTGCCTCGAAGCGCGACGCTTATGTTGCAGCACACCGAAGCCCCTCTGTCGCTGAGCGACCAGAGCGCGCTCCGCATTCAGCCCCTAGCCATTCGTGCAGATGCATGGGCAAGGCTACCCGGGTGTTTTGAAGTGGGTGCTAGACATTATAGAAAGAGGCTATTCGCTACAGTTTCGCCGACGCCCTCGCCGCTAGGTGACGCGCGTCGAAGCTACGGTAAAAACAGAAATAGCACCACCTACTTCGAGCCGAAATTTTGAAACTGTTGAGCAAAGGGGCCATAGAGCCTTATCTCAAGCTCAGAGTGAAGGAGAGCTATACAGCAGATACTTCCTGGTACTGAAAAAAGACGGGGGTCTCAGACCCATACTAGATCTAAGGCAACTGAACAGAGTGCTTGCGAAGCAACAGTTCAGAATGCTCACGACCAGAAAAATCCTCACGCAGATTCGCCGAGGAGATTGGTTTGTGTCAATAGATCTGAAAGACGCATATTTTCAAATACAAATAGCGTCACGTCACAGGCGACATTTGAGATTCGCCTTCGAGGGCCAGGCATATCAGTGCTCAGTCCTACCGTTCGGCTTGTCTCTAGCCGCTCGCACCCCTCAGACTACAGGGCATGCGAGTATTGAACTACTTGGACGATTGGCTGATTCTAGCTCAATCTCACTCGGTGCTCATAGAGCACAGGACCATTTTGCTCGATCACCTCGAGAATCTGGGTCAATTGGGCGAAGAGTTCTCTGTCTCCCAGACAGATAATATCTTTCTGGGCAAAGAACTGGACTCGCTGTCTATGATGTCTATGATAGCGCGTACTAGACATTCAGCGCGCAGCGAGCTCTTTCCGCTGCGGCGCATCTGTCCCGCTCAAGAAATTTCAGAGGATGCTAGGTCTCATGGTCTCAGCATCATCAGTACTTCAGCTGGGCTTGCTTCGCATGCGCCCGCTACAGTTCTGGCTGAAAGCGCGAGTACCGCGCCGAGCGTGGGTTTCCGGTCTGCTTCGTCTCAAGGTCAATCAGAAATGCATCGCAGCTCTGAAACCTTGGAAAGCAAACGACTTGTACCAATCAGGTGTTAGCCTGGGGACTTCCTCGAGTGTGAAGGTAGTGTCTACGGACGCCTCCACCTTGGGATGGGGAGCACTGCTCAAGGGCAGACCGTTCTTCGGCCAATGGTCAGAACGGGAGAAGCTTCTACACATAAACTGCCTCGAAATGTTGGCAGTAGACAACGCACTGACGCGTCTTTGTCCCCAAATACGAGGACACCACGTCCTGGTCCACTCGGACAACATGTCAGTGGTGTCCTACATAGATCGCCAGGGCGGCCTCAGGTCCCGAAACCTGCACAGGCTGACAGAACGCCTCCTGGTGTGGGCTCAGCGCAACCTGCTCTCGCCGAGAGCAGCGCATGTGCCAGGGCTCCTAAACGTAGGACCGGCCAGACTGTCCAGGAACAATGTTCCGACAGGCGAGTGGCCTCTACACCCACAGACAGTCCAGCTGCTGTGGAAGAAATTCGGCAGAGCGGAAGTAGACCTGTTCGCGTCTTAAGAAAACGCTCACTGTCTGGAATTTTTCTCCAAGAGCAGGGACGCGCTGGCTCATGTATGGCCCCGCCGCCCGCTCTATGCCTTTCCTCCCGTCTCTCTCCTGCCTCAGGTGATAGAACGGATCAGAGAAGGATGCTCAGTGCTACTCGTAGCGCCGTTCTGGAAAAACCAACCCTGGTTCCCAGTTCTGATGCAGCTAGCAAGCACTGCCCCATGGCCAGTGCCAGTGAGGAGGGACCTCCTCTCTCAGGCCAAGGGCTCGTTTTGGCATCCGCGCCCAGAGCTGTGGTCCCTTCATGTTTGGACCATCAACGGGTACCCGCTGACCTCCCAAGCGGAGTGTTAAACACGATCACGCAGGCTAGAGCTCCGTCTATGCGACGTCTCTATTCCTCGAAATGGTCAGTGTTCTCCAGCTGGTGCACAGCTTGTGGCGTGTCGCCCCTAGACTGTGGGGTGACGGAGGTTCTCTCCTTCCTACAAGAGCTGTTGGACAAGGGCAGGACCCCTTCCACGCTCAAAGTGTATGTGGCGGCCATAGCAGCGTTCTCAAAAACAACGCTGGGTCAGTCAGTAGGAAGGAACGATTTAGTCATCGTCTTCCTTAGAGGAGCTGAGAGACTGAATCCTCCCAGACCTCCCTCAGTCCCTGTATGGGACCTTTCTACGGTGCTGGAAGCCATGAAAGGTGACCCATTCGAGCCTTTACAGACGATTGATCTTAAACACCTGTCTTTCAAGACAGTGTTTCTTCTGGCTCTCGCTTCAGTGAAGCGCACAGGGGACTTACACGCGCTCTCAGTAAGCGCGACGTGCATGGAGTTTGGGCCTAATGATTCAAGAGTTATACTCAAACCTAAGCACGGTTATGCTCCAAAATCCCTCAACACACCGTTTAGGGCGCAGGTCATTTCCCTGTCAGCCCTACCGGTCTCTGACGAGGAAGGAGACGCAAGCTTCCTTTGCCCAGTCAGGGCATTAAGAGCTTATGTGTCTCGCACGTCTGTTTTCAGACAGACAGAGCAGCTCTTTGTTTTCACTCTACGGACGTTCTAAGGGACTTGCCGTGTCGAAACAGAGCCTATCCAGTTGTATAGTTGATGCTATAGCGCTGGCTTATACCTCTAAGGGCTTACAGTGCCCTTTTGGAGTCAGAGCACACTCCACGAGAGGCGTGGCCTCGTCGTGGGCTTGGTCTAGTGGGATTGCCTTGCAAGATATCTGTATGGCGGCAGGCTGGGCCTCCCCGTCTACATTTATAAGGTTTTATAACCTAGAGGTTCCCGCCTTGCAGGCTAAGTTGCTTTCGGTCTAAAATCGGTACTGTCTGCCCTGATGTGTTCGGGCCAGAATACTGCAACTGCTTGAGCAAATGCTCGCTGTTTGAACGCGCAGCTCTATGGGCAGTGTGTAAGACCCACTATATTCGTCAGTCCAGGCCGGGGGTCGCCCTGACTGTACGACACATCATCAGTATAACTGCTCCTTATAGGATGTTATATTATTACAGGAATGATGCTATTCTAGCCACTCTTTCCTGGGCTCTCTGTGAGTCCCTTATGATCATGTACTATATGAGCCCGGGCACTTGCCCTTGGGACTTTGGTGCTGGATCTTAGCATGCACGGCGTTTTACACTGTTTCCCCTAGCGTAAGACTTACGCAGTACGAGAGTACCTCTCGTAAGAGAACGTACTCGGTTACTAACGTAACCTCGGTTCTCTCTAGAGAGGAAACGAGTACTGCGTATCTTGCCGTGCCTGCACACGCTCTGGTTCGCTTCGGCGATGAAAAACCAGTGAGCTAGCCTCTCGAAGCTATATTTATAGCCCTAGACCACGCCCATTCTGGCGGGACGTGACGTATTGGGCGCGAAGCGCCCCCATTGGAGCTGACGTCACGAAAAGGCCTTATCGATAGGCTGCTGCAGTTGCCGCGGGGCAGCCAATAGGCGCACAAGCCGTCTCGCCTGTGTCTGCATGCTGCCGCAACGCGTTTTACATTATTTCAAAATTAAGGATAATTTTTGGCTTCAGTATCTCGCGGAAAAGAGATTTTCCCCTAGCGTAAGACTTACGCAGTACTCGTTTCCTCTCTAGAGAGAACCGAGGTTACGTTAGTAACCGAGTACGTTTTTGTAATTGTAGTATGTGCACATTTACATTTAGTCATTTAGCAGACGCCTTTGTCCAAAGCGACTTACAAATTAGTGTGTGCAAACATACTAGCTTTCCCTGTTAGGGTTAGAGCAAATGTTTTATTACTAATCTTTAAAAGTAAGTCCAGGTAAGATCATTTGAATCATTTCATAATTGAAAGCAAAGAAGGTTAAGTGAAAGGTCTGATAAAAAAAGAGAGAGATGTAGTATGAATAAAAAAGTGCCAGTAAAAAAAAATAAAAAAAATAAGTGGGGTATGGTTAACATGTAAAATTAAATGCTCTTTTTTTTCCGTTCTACCGAAAATGTGCTGGGAGCCGACAATTGCTATAGTAACGAACTACACTTTTACATGCATCTGATTGACAGATAAATCATGCAATCTCATTTCACTGTTGTTGAGGGTTTTCAGCTTTGTACAAAGTTTGCTTCGTACATTTAGTTTAATTGTATTGTTAAAGAGGGCAAGCTTTACCTTTCAAATGAACTGTGTTAATGTTTTCAAGACACTTACATTGTTCTTGCTCCGTCCAAATAACGGTGTCCATGTTATGAGCTGAGTTTTTTAATTTACTTCAAATGCTCAGTGCTCTGGTAATATCAATGGGATGACCCATTTCAGGATTTGCCATAATTACATTTTAAAATCAGAATATGAGCATAGCTCACAGCCTCACACTTACATTCACTAAAATATGGAAACGTTAGCGATACAGATTCTAAACACGAGCGTCAGTGATTGAATGTCAAAGCGCGGTTTGAACGCCCCGCCCCCCAGCTGAACTGAAAGTTTTGATTGGTTTTGCACCCGAGTCAGACCTGTCTGTTATTGGCTGAAGCGCTTTCAGAACTGTCTGTTATTGGCTGAAGCGCAGGGCTGAGGGCTCAGCCTCCACCACATGCAGTAGTTTGAAAAGTGTTTGTGAAATGTTAGCTCGCCCTGTAGCTCCGTCGGCATCAAAGTACTCTGTACTTTTGGTGAAAAATAAATGTAGCGAAGTTGAATACTTTATTTTTATTCTACTCAAGTAAAAGTAAAAGTAGCCTACCACAATTTAATTATACTCAAGAAAGTAGAAAAAATTTAAAAATCTACTCAAGTACTGTAACGAAAGTATTTGTAATTAGTTACTTTCCACCACTGCACATGGTTACCGAGTCGATCGTTCCCTGGGATGCATTTTCATGAAAATCGAATGTAAAGAGTTTTATCTTAAAAAACAGATTATCTTATAACGCTAGTATATGGGGCACAGAGTGAACGCCGTGCTACGTTAGATTTCACAAACGTAATTCCTATCGACCAGCTCACTTAGCACGGCGTTCGTGACTCGATTAGTCGAGACTGTTTTCCAAGATGGATCCTCTCTGTAAACGCGTAATGTACTGTCTTTATAAAGTATCTTCTTATTAAACTGTCTGTACACTTACAAAGTTCTCAATGCTTCGGTTTGCATGTAGGGACCCTCATTATGCTACCGTGTTAGTGTGAGGCTATTTTGAGCCTTGTTAGTGGTATTAACTAGCGATTTACTTTCACTTACTCTGTGCCCCATATACTAGCGTTATAAGCTAATCTGTTTTTAGAGATAAAACTCTTTATATTCGATTTTCATGAAAACGCATCCCAGGGAACGATCGAACGATGTTAATTACACCTAGGTTCGTTTTTCACCGGAATTGTCCTTTAAAAGTCTTTTTTGAACACTGTTAAAACAGCCAGAGAAAAACTAATTAAAACAATCAAGAGCTCAACTACAGGAAACACTGATGACCACAATGGGGACTTCAAATGTTTATTCCTCTTTCCTTCAGTGATTATACTCATTAAAGGTGGGGTAAGTCGTTTTTCTAAACAGCATATTTCAAAAATGACTTACCCAACCTTTAATGAGTGGGGTAGGTGTTTGTTGTTGTGTTGGTGTTAGTCGCACCAACACAACAACAAACGCGTGTAGCCAATGCATGACGGTGGAGGAGAGAGAACGATCAAGAGGGAGATTTGAAGAAAGACGGCAGAAATACTGTAGAGATGAGAAATGATACAAAAGAAAAAAGCTGGAGAGAGCGAAGCGAGAAGGCCTGAAAACAGACACAGATGTTGCTCTGATTCACTCCACACGTGAGTAACACTGGGGACCCTATCTTGCACCCAGCGCAATTGACTTTGTACACCGACGCATGTATCATTCCTATTTTGCACCCAACGCACAGCGGACTTTTCCCTCGGCAGACGCACGTCGGTAAATTAGGGAATGAACTTGCGCTCCCGGGGGCGGTTCAGCGAAAAGAGGAGGCGTGTTCCAGCGCAAACGTTCCCTGGTGCTATTTTGCAGGTTTAGAAAACAATTCCGCAACAGACCAGGAAAAACCGAGTCTAAAGTCAGTGGCGCGTTCAGATGCTATTTTAAGGGCGCATGCTTGGCCATAATGTAGTGTGTGAACAATGCGTATACAGTTTGCTTCTCTCATCTACACAGATGCAACAGTTGACATTTTTGCAAACCAAACATAATTACAAGGAAAAATATTCCATATGAGGGAAATCATTGTGGTGTCCATGAAGATGTGAAAAAATAAGCATAAATCTAGCTTACACATTTACCAAAATTATTATACGCCTGATTAACCGAGGCTAGAGTCATTGATCCCGCCGGTATAATAGGAACAGCGCCTGAGATCCGCCCACAAAGTTACTTGCGTTCCGCATTTGACACTTGCGTTTCAGATCGTTAAAATAGGGCCCATGGTTTGATTCGCTTTATTTTTCAATAAGCATTATTTTGTTGTGCTTCTGCTATGATGAACAAACATCTACTCTTGGATTGCTCGTGTAATGGAGGTCAGCAAGTGTGAGTCGCGCTGACGACTGCTAGTGAATGCGGTGTATACCGTCATTGTAAGTGCACTCGCCTCACTTGCAGGGGATCGGGGTTCGAGACCGACTCGGGCTGTTAGGATTGGAGGCTGAGTTTTGGAGGCGGAGTAATGAAGAAGGTGTGTGTTTGTTTGTGTTGACTTCAAATATCAACATTGGCCAACAGCATATTTCAAAAACGGCTTTCCCCACCTTTAACATCAGGTGTCGTCACTAATGCTCACTCAGAGCTGTTCATTAAACACAGGGGATTTTACTGTGCAACATACAACCGTAAGACATTTTTAACCCAGAAAGTTAATGATCCTTAATAAATTAAGGAGAAAAGTTAGGAACCTTGCCAGGACAATAGCTAAAGTTATAAGAACGTTCCCTGTTATCTGGGTAATGTGGACAATAAAAAGCTCTGATTTGAGCTCATGCTGTTGATGATTTACAGTTTTAAGATCACAATGAACCTGATCCTCACAAATAACTGAACTGAATCACTAAAAACAGATTTATATTCTACATTAAAGTGCAAATTGTGAACTTCTTGTCAGTGACTGTAAAATCCTTGTAAGAAAAATCTTACGTGTTTTATTGTTTTCCTTTCTTCCTTAAAACTTGAGCATATGTTGCATCACCGGCTCCAGCATCAGCACCTGAAGAACACAAATGTTGATGAGATTTTCACACTTCCTCAATGATCCACATGATTTTATGAATCATTCTGATCGATTAATATTTAATAGTTCAACTTTAACAGTGATGAAGCTTGACTTTGTTTCTCTCACCTCTATCTGTGTTGTTCTTCAGTTCAGAGTATAAAGTGTCTCCAGACTCGCTGCTCTTCCCTGACAGTGAACAAGAGAAACAGAGAATAAACACACGCTTTACATCTGCAACTACAATAATAACTGATAATCCATGATTATATCAAGAGAGAACAGAACCTCTCAAACCACAATGAACATTTATTAGCAGGTTCAGTAAAAGATGTGATTGTTGAGACTGTTGTCACATTGTTGTTACCACAGTTTTTTCTCTTTGTCGCCATCTCTGTTCGAAATCTGCAATTGCAGTTATTCGTGGAATCATCGACTTTACGTGGGTTGTGCCTCAGCATGGCACAGCGCGGATGAATCCAATGTTTTGAGTAGATTGTGCGGCTGTCAATCACCGCGCCGGTGTGGATCCTGTCATTCGCAATCACAGATTCTACTTTTTGGAAGTATGACCAACATAAGAATTTTCACCGGAAAATGTCGTCTGAACAAGTAACATCCACTTTTGTTTTGACCAACTAAGGGGAAAAAAGCATTGCAGTAAATCGCGCTGATTAAATCTAACGATCGCTTATATCACGTCAAACTGTGCAATTATACTTTGTTCTCAAATTGTTAATGTTAACAACATCAGTATTGCGTGACTAAATGTAATGCCCTTCCGATATTTATCCTTGTTTTTCGCATGGGCCGGTTGCAGTCTCTTTTTTCTCCGAAGTCTTTTGCGTTTTACAACGGGTGAATCTCCAGTTGTCACTGGTGATTGTCGTTTGAACCTTTCTGGATCCGCCATCAAATTGATAAGTTTAATTATATAAAGTGCTGTGAGAAAAGACTATAAATCTCCCCCACCAACATCCTCACACTCATAGCCGACTAGCCGAGACTCTTCTTTATGTGGACAGACGTGACGTAATGACACAAAGACATGCTCGAATTTCCCGCGGAAATCCACCAGTACCACTGGAGTTAAAAACACTATTACAAGCTTACCGTTTTGAATCGAGCTAAGGCAAGCAGAGAGTTTTGAACACTGGTTATGTACTTGCTCAAATTTTTTTTTGACTTTGCCATGATTTTGTCTAGAAAAATATAATTAGTCAATTAGAAAGAAATATATATTTTTTTTTATTTAACTAAAATTGCATAAATGTTATTGGTTAATGACTCTATTGAAGAGGGTTTTTAACCTTTATCCACAGATATGTTTTTCCTAACAATGACCTCTGAATATGTGACATCTGAAAAAAAAAACACAACAAGGAACAAGTCAATCACAGATTTAATGATTATTGTTGATTTTTTCATGATGCATGTGTAGATATTTTCTAATAATTTTTAAGACTCAACCTTTATTTCCACTATTCACTGGAGTCACATCATTATAAATGTGATCAGAATCTGCTGGACAGCAAACAAGGAGAAAGTTTAAGTTTAGGGAGGGAGGGGAGGGGGTATTAATAAATATTTATTAATTAATAAATAAATATAAATCATTTGTTATTGCGTCTGACCAGACTGCAGAGGAGAGTTTAACGCTAGAGATTCTCCAGATGGATTCGGGACTGATGACTGTTGAATGTTACAGTGCTGATCTACAATAGAGACAAAGATCATTATGGTCACTGTAAGAGTTTTGTCACTCACATATAATCTGATTACATGCATTAACTGCTCATTTATTAATAAACATGCAGTGACTGTCTAGGCTTCAGAAACTGTATCTTCCATTTGTTGCTGTTCATGAGGTTTAATAATTCATAACATGTGATGAACTGCTCCACACCTTTCTTGTGTTTGTGTCTCCACAGCAGAACCAGTGAGATGAAGAACAACAAGCAAACACTCAATCCTACAGACACACCAATGACCAGAAGAGAAGATGGAGCTGTTGAGACTGAAGAACATGACAAACACACAGATCTGTCCGTGAGTGACGTGATACTGTATGATCATATTACAATAATATCATCACTGATTATTCAGAGACCTCTGACTGAGATCCAGCTGTGGAGTGACTGTCCTCTCTCTGTTTTACAGTAGTAGAAACCCTCATGTGACTTTGAGACAGTAGTGATGCTCATCTCTCCTGTCGTCTGATTCTGGATCAGTGATCCGTCTTTATAGAAATCAGCGCTGAGGATCGGGGAGTTTGTAGATCGATGTAAACAGTGTAGAGTCAGAGTCTCTCCCTCAATCACAGGATCAACAGAACTCTCCAGAATCACCTCACCGTCTACAAACACAAGAAATATTTTTTTTTTATTGAATTGTACTTTTTACTTCCTGAGTTTTTTATATTAGTCTTGTGTAGTCTTACCTGATCTCATAGGAAAAAAGAGTTTGATTATAAACATTATTATGTTTTATAGTTGTAAGCATGAGAATTCTCGAGTATAATCATTTTTAATCTGAACAGATTTTTTTTTAATGTTATATAGTTGTAAGTGTGATTGGACTCACCATGTACAGTGATGTTTCGAGGATGATGTTTCTCTCCAGATTCAGACTCACACCAGTACACTCCAGTGTCAGATGTGCTGAGAGAGTCCATTACACATCCAGATCCTGTTTGTTTTGCACAAGTTTGTGTGTCTTTGTCTGTGTATCTTCTCACTGTCCATCCAGCAGAGTTACTCTGATCCTCACAGCTCAGAGAGAGAGAGTCAGATGAGAAGTGTTGACTTCTGCTGGGATTGATGACCAGAGACACTGAAGCAGAAACTCCTGAAAAGAGGAAAATCTCAATCAAAACTGACAGCACAGAGACTGCAGTGAAACACAGATCCGGATGAGCACAAGCATAAACCCTCACCAGTGATCCACAGTGTCTGTGAGCTGCTGTTGTGTGTGTAATAGGCTGGTCGTCCTCTCTCTGCTCTGCACGTATAAACTCCTGTGTGCTGTAGAGCAGCAGGACTGAGAGTGTAAGATCCTCCAGCTCCTCTGCTGCTGTCTGACAGATGATCATGATCTCTGAACCAGCTGAACGTCCAGCCTTTAGAGGAGCCTGAAACCTCACAGATCAGAGTCACTGATTCTCCTTCAGTCAGCCACGGCTGTGGAGACACTCGCACTGATGCCTGAGCTTCAGCTGAACAAAACATCACGAGTTACAGAGCCGTAGAGAAACTGATGGAGAAGCTGATCATAACAAACACAAACCCCTCACCCCTCTTTTATCACAGAGACATGAAAATCAGTATCCAAACTTAAATAGTTGTAATTCAAGAATGATTAGGAATATAGACCTATGACTGCTCTTGTTTTAAAGAAGACATTTGGAAGATTATTGTAGAAGTGAAAATTATGAAAGTGAAACAGAAAAAAAAGTTATAGAAGTTTGAGTTTATGAAAATGTATAATGTAAAAACTATAATTATTTATATAAAATATATATTTTTACAAAACATGTTTTACTTTAAAACTGCAAGAAAATCAAAGCCAAGTTGTCTTTCAAATTTTAGGTTGATATCTCAAAAAATGAGCTTTCAGTGAGATTTAGTTTGGGCGCAGTACCAAACCTTTTCACTAGATGTCAGCCAAGCTCTGTTAATGACCATATAAGGACGCCTGCATTTCCATATATGTTTAGAGTGATCTGAACCATATGTTTCCATAATTTCCATACAATGTATGAAGTAGACATCTATTCAGAAGTAGTATGGGCGGTTTAGCAGTATTTGATTTTAATTCAACCTCTAATAAATGCATAAAAAACACGTATGTGCGTTACAGCTCGCGCCGCATCACAAATCAAGAATCCATCATTTGTTTCATTATATTTAAAACCTTTTCAGACCTTTTTTCCTCTGAAGACTAAAAATGTACTGTTTAATGTTATGTATTTGTATTATTTTTCTTTATTCATTTTCATAATAATTTCATAATGTATTTTGTCAAGCCAGAGTTTTATGTGCATGTGTTGAGTGCATGAGGAGACTATAGATAGCATGGAACCATGTGAAGATCATATGTCAGAGACAAGAGGGAAGCTATATTGTGTAGAGGGTGTGTACAATGTAACATGTTTCAACTGATGCAGATGTAAGTAACAAAGATAGTTCTTAATATGGAAGTGAATTGTGCCATGTGTTCGTATGACATGACATATACGTTCCATTTTTAAAGCTCAAGCAATATAGTTTGTTACCATAAAAGGAAGCCTCTCAGTGATGTATATAAGCTCAATCTTACTGTACCACCTTAGAGAAACTTAATGGCAGAGAACTTAAAGGCAGAGAAACAAAGGCATAATGGCAGAGAAACATAAAGCTAGAGAAACCATTTACATCTAGTATGATGGGATGAGAAGATAAAGAAATGGGGAACAGAGAAATCTGGAATGAAGACCTCTCATGTAGCCTTATTCTTATATGCCTGTTTCTGTCTGACACATGATACATAATAAATTGAGATCTCTTGGCAAAGGAAACTGGTGTAGCTTCCGTGATTCACCCATAATGGGGGAAACCATGATTTTTAAATCTACACCTCATAAAATTGGTTTTATATTTTGGTTTTATCTTTTGAACTGTTGGCATGAAAAGGAGTTTCTACCAATCTTTCATGATTTTTCCATGTTCATAGATATTTCAAAATAAAGGCCTGAACATGCCTAATGCATATTAAATATTCTAGTTGCAAATTGATAAATTACTGCTCCTCTGTCATTTATTTTGAAAATAAGTCAGCAAGCTTTCAAATGATATATAGTTTGTCAATATTACTTTAGGTTTTTACTCAAATATTATTGTTTAAAATATATAATGGCAAACTATGGGGCGCCGTTTGTAAAGCGGCTCATGCTGAAAATAACAGCAACATTTTGTCACATTTAGCTTCAAACAATGTTTAAAAAACTGGTATGAATTTTTGACGGTCACTTTTTACCACATTTACAACAATATTTGTCAACTTAGAGATATTTTAAATAGTTAAATCTAAATATTAAATGTTACACCTAAATGCTAAATCTAAATGTTAAATCTAAATCTAAATGTTAAATCTAAATCTAAATGTTAAATCTAAATGTTAAATCTAAATCTAAATGTTAAATCTAAATGTTAAATCTAAATCTAAATGTTAAATCTAAACGTTAAATCTAAATCTAAAAGTTAAATCTAAATATTAAATCTAAATCTAAATGTTAAATCTAAATCTAAATGTTAAATCTAAATGTTAAATCTAAATGTTAAATCTAAATGTTAAATCTAAATGTTAAATCTAAATGTTAAATCTAAATCTAAATGTTAAATCTAAATCTAAATCTAAATGTTGAATCTAAATGTTTAGGGTGAAACTAAATATTTAACTAATATGCAAATTCAAAATGCCGGTAACCGGAAGTGCCAAAATAAAAGCTCGAGTGTGTGTTTATAGCATGGTTTATAGTGTCAAATAACGAATAAAAACCATCTCATAATAATAACGATAATATAACGATAATAACTACCTAAAATAATAAACACGTTTGGAGAAACTGTAGAGTTTCGTGATGACATGACATTCAGTCAAAGTGAGCCCCCTCGTGGCTGGCTATTATGGCTGCAGGTCATAAGTCCCGCACTTTTCATAAAAGTGACACTAGCCTACTCTTCAAATACAGTTTCTCCAAATGTGTTTATTATTTTAGGTAGTTATTATCACGATAATCCATGTCCAAGAGTCCATTTCCTCGGATGAGATGGTTTTTATTCGTTATTTGACACTATAAACCATGCTATAAACACACACTGACCTCCTCAAGCTTTTATTTTGGCACTTCCGGTTACCGGCATTTTGATTTTGCATATTAGTTAAATATTTAGTTTCACCCGAAACATTTAGATTCAACATTTAGATTTAGATTTAACATTTAGATTTAGATTCATCATTTAGATTTAGATTTAACATTTAGATTTAGATTCAACATTTAGATTTAGATTCAACATTTAGATTTAGATTTAACATTTAGATTTAGATTCAACATTTAGATTTAGATTTAACATTTAGATTTAACATTTAGATTTAGATTTAACATTTAGATTTAACATTTAGATTTAATATTTAGATTTAACATTTAGATTTAGATTTAACATTTAGATTTAGCATTTAGATTTAACATTTAGATTTAGCATTTAGATTTAACATTTAACATTTAGGTGTAACATTTAATATTTAGATTTAACTATTTAAAATATCTCTAAGTTGACAAATATTGTTGTAAATGTGCTAAAAAGTGACCGTCAAAAATTCATACCAGTTAAATACAACATTGTTTGAAGCTAAATGTGACAAAATGTTGCTGTTATTTTCAGCATGAGACACTTTACAAACGGCGCCCCATAGCAAACGTCCCACCTGTGGGTCATGTGACCCTGCAGTGTCTCGATTGGTTGTGTGATCATGATCATGTAGAGAGAGTTTATGAGGACAATGATGTTGAACTCACCCTTCACAGAGAGAGAAACAGCAGATCTTGATGTTGATGAGTTTGGTCTTCTATCTCTCTGTCCTTTACACCTGTACTGACCCTGATCAGACTCAGTAGCTCCTCTGATAGTGAGAGTGTCTCTGTTTACAGTGTAACGCTCAGACGTCTGTAATATTACACTGTCTTTATACCACTCATATCTCCAGTTACTGTGATCAGAGTTTATCTCACACTTCAGATTGACTGTTTCTCCAGTGAATACAGGACTGTCTGGTGTCACAGTCACTGTAGATGTGGGGGGATCTGAGAAGAAACAGAAACACAAACTAAGAGTAATTACATTACTATGTAATTAATGTTGAATTAAAGGGGTGTTTGTCTTTTCTGCTCCACTAGTGACACCAAACATAATAACAAAATTATAGATTGAGAAGAAAATTCCAGAGCTTTCAAAGAATAATGTTAAAGTCTCTGGAAATTTCAGGGAATATTAGTTATAGTTCAGAGTTTTAACAGGTTATGTGACAGACCCGGATAAGTTTATGGAAAGTGATAATCTCAACTTTTTAATAATAAATATGATAAATATCATCCTATAACAAATGTTAAAAAAAAGGCCAGACATAAAAAATAAACTTATTCAGCCATATAATCTTTGCAAGCACAGACTGTTTTTAGTTCGGACAATCTTTCTTTTTTAATTAATGGAAACCATCAAAAACAATGTAATTTGTGTTCACAGTAATATACTTCTCAATAGTTTAATCAGTAATAAAAAAAACTGTTTAAAGATTAAAAGATAAGTTTAAAATAATAATGATTGCACAATCTGCACTAAGAATGTAAATTGCTTATTGAAAGGAGAAGAACGACTCTCTGCTTCTTAGCCTCTGTTTTCATGGATCTGTGTGTCATGTTGAAGCTGCGTCTTCTTGACGTCACATTTATCGGCCGCAGACGTCATAAAGAACGTCTTATTTCAGGACAGTCACCATTATAAAACTGAGCGTTATTGCTAGTGAAGTGTAAATTGTTGTAGTTTCCTCATGGGAATGTAATGGTCAGTTTACTGAGATGAAGAGCCTCATGACGTTTGCGGCAGATAAATGTGACCTCCGGAGGATTCAGCCTTCCAAATGAGACACAGCCGGTGACTCCAGGATTTGATGATCTGTTGAGATTGAGAATGTGTTTGTGTTGTTCACCATGAGCTCTGAGTGACTGAACTTACTCACAGCGGCCTTTCTGGAGCCCATAACCACCAGTGAGAAAGCTCTATATTAAACACCAGTATTGGTATCGGCCCGATACTGCGCTCTCATATTCATACTCATAAAAATGATCCGATACCAACAACTGATACTATGCAGTGTGTGTACAGTGTGTAGAGTGTGTACAGTGTGTACAGTGTGTAGAGTGTTTGTGTCCAGACAGAGAAACTGACAACAGAGAGAATAATGGAGATACAAAAGCTGGTTAAAAAAAAATAAAAAAATAAACAATAGAAAGTCGTCTGAAGTAAATGTATCTAATCAGTGGAATATTAATCTAAATATAGTAACGCCTATATTGCTGTTACGAGACACACAAGCTTGTCGAGCGCATCCCTTTCTCACAGACATCAGTGGAAAGATTGTAGTGAAAGTTTTTAGGAGAACAATGATGTTGAACTCACCCTTCACAGAGAGAGAAAGAGAGATTGATGTTGATGAGTTTGGTCTTTTTACATCTCTCTGTCCTTTACACCCGTACTGACCCTGATCAGACTCAGTAGCTCCTCTGATAGTGAGAGTGTCTCTGTTTACAGTGTAACGATCAGACGTCTGTAATATTACACTGTCTTTATACCACTCATATCTCCAGGGTTCTGACCAGTAACCTGGAATACGTGTCTGGCCAGTTCTCCTGATCCAGTCAGGGTGAGTCTCTATCACACACTTCAGATTGATTGTTTCTCCAGTGAATACAGGACTGTCTGGTGTCACAGTCACTGTAGATGTGGGGGAATCTGAGAAGAAACACAAATATTTCAATATTTTATGTCAACTAAATAGTTTCATTCAAATTCTGCTGGGAACTTTTAGAACTTATAGATTCTCTATAAACTCACTTTATTTCCACTAGTAAGTGATTATTAAACCTGTTCCTTTGTGTTTTGAGTGATTTCTGTCGAACATCTGTAGTTTATTTTCCTCTGTAAAACTCAGTAAAATGATCCTGTATTTCTGCTGTGAAATAACTGGACAGTCTGAACTTTCTGTCTCTGTTTCTGGTCACAATGTTCAGAGTTTTGACAGTGACAGTCTTTTATTTTTCTTCTGCAGAACATCAGTGATCAGAGATGACTGTAAACTGTCAGTAAACAGAGGATGTGTGTTTTATTTCTAAACTGTGTCTCTGGACAGGATGATGGAGACTAAAATACTCTCTTAGTCATGATTTCTGCCATATAGAGTAACTCTAAAAGTTCACCATCTCATTATTATAGTGATCAGCACATTATATGTAAAAAAGATTCTAAATAAGAAAAATATACAGATTTGGAACGACATGAGGAAGATTAAATTATGACAGTCCTATTATTTTCAGGTGAGAAAATGAAAGTTGATCAACTGTCTATCAAACATTAGAATTAAGATTAATTTCATCCAACATAATCAGAGACAGAACGACGACAGGATCATCTGAAAATCAAAGCAAAGCTGCATTTGTATAAAAACTTCAGTAAGTGCACAAAAAGATATTTATGGAAATATGTACAAATATTCTTAAATTAAAGTTTATTATCCACCAATAACACAGCAATTTTTTAGCTGTTTCTCAGGTCTGTGTTCACATGCGTCAGACAGACGTCTTTATCTGTTATTAGATCACACTTCAAGTAAAATACTTCAGCTTTAACATGTATTTTCAGATCTCTGCATTCAGTTTCATTCAGTTTTGCTCCTTCAAGTAGTTTGAACACAAAAAATTAAACAGATTTAAACCCTCAAAAGAGAGATGAACTGTAATGATCAGTCAGTCTGAAGCACAGCATTTGTGCAAAGATCACAGATTTCCAGTAAGTGCAGTCAGCAATACAATAATTAAATACAAAAATATGTTCATGTCATGTGTAATGAGCGCAGTGTTTTTATGATGCCGTTTAAATACTTTAACTATTACAATAGGTTTTAAGAGCTCATTCAGTTCTGTCTTGCTCAATCTAACGGTTTCAAACACAAGAACACGTCATCTGTGAGAGAATTAAACAGAATTAACCCTTAAAAAGAGGAGTGAGAACCGCATTATTAGTGTGAACGATCTCAGTCAAAGACTCTCGATTGTATGTGTGAATGTGATCATAAATAGGAGAGAGAGTTTAGGAGGACAATGATGTTCAACTCACCCTTCACAGAGAGAGAAACAGCAGATCTTGATGTTGATGAGTTTGGTCTTCCATCTCTCTGTCCTTTACACCCGTACTGACCCTGATCAGACTCAGTAGCTCCTCTGATAGTGAGAGTGTCTCTGTTTACAGTGTAACGCTCAGACGTCTGTAATATTACACTGTCTTTATACCACTCATATCTCCAGTTACTGTGATAAGAGTTTATCACACACTTCAGATTGACTGGTTCTCCACTGAATACAGGACTGGCTGGTGTCACAGTCACTGTAGATGTGGGTAAACCTGAGAAGAAACAGAAACATAAAGACTAAAACTGCTCTTTTAGGGAATAAAACTGATTGTTCAGAAGGACCTTCGGTTGTAAACGCTGGTTGTAAATGGGAATGTTGCTGGTATAAACCCTGCAGTGAATGAACTGTTAACCATCACTATTGTGTCTTTGAGCAAAGCATTTGACCAACGGTTTCCAGAGGGATTTAGTTCATGGAGCCATTCTGTGACAGACATACATTACTCTGGTCTTGGTCATATGATGATAAATATACTTTTGCAAAAAGGAAGAGAAAGTTGGCAAACCACAGTTTGTTACACAGTTACAAAAACATATAAATATATATATATATATATATATATATATATATATATATATATATTTCATGTTCTCAGCACAGGTGAAGTGTCGAGTCTAATGGCCATTGAGAACATGAAATACATGTGTCTATTATTGGAGCTGGTGTGCCGACTTTCTCTTCCCTTTGGTAGTTTCTGTGGTTGAGATCCTCACTGAGTTTGTTTTGCCCGCTGGATGTGTGCATTTTGTGTTGAGCCTTTATGATAAATATACTTTTACCACAACCATAACCAGCTAACAGGGAACGTTGTCATAACTTTGGCTAACGTTAAGGATCTCTCAAAGTTATGAACAAAAATTATTCCAGTAACGTTAATAAAATGTGTGTTCAATGTTATCTGGCCTTTAATAATGTTCTCAAAATTAGCACAAAAACTGTAGTTTCTTCATCTTTAACACTCTTGGACCCATTTAGACATCGAGTTCATTGTGTTTCACGTCACTATAACTTTCCACATTGGATTAATTAGTAGAGTTTTTATGAGGAGGACTTTTGAGTTGTTAATACAAATTAGGTTAAAAGAATATTTCAGGAACATCATACTAACCTTCAAAAAAAAAAAAAAAAAAAAAAACTCCACTAGCACTAAGAAAAATGGACACTTTAAAGTTTAAATAAAACAAAAAAAAAGTTCTTAGAACAAAAATGTGTAATCTGTGAACATAAATTAAAGATAGAGACGCCTATAACACTAGAAAGTCACAATTTACATGATTTTATAATAAACCAAAACCTCCACAAAACACGCAACACACACACACGCACGCACGCACACACACACACACACACACACACACACACACACACACACACACACACAAGACGTGTGCAGTTACTGAATAATTACTAAAAAGTGAATTGTCAGTCCTCTTATAAGAACAGAAGTGGTTGAAAAGTATAAGTGATGATCAATAAACAGAAGTGAATATGAAGACTCACCTGATACAGTCAGTGTAACAGCATCACTGAAGTCTGTGTGTGAGTATGAGCTCTCTCCTCTACAACTGTATTCACCACTGCGAGACACATCAGCTGTGAAACTGAACTCTGCTCTTGTTGTATATGGATAGTCAGTGTCTCCATCTCTAAACCAGCTGTATCTCCACTGAATGTCTCCTCCTCTCTGTATGACACATGTGAGAGTGACTGTCTCTCCACTGAACACACGCTGATCTGGCTTCACCGTCACTACAGGTTTCACTGAGAAACATAGAAGTAAATATTGAAAAGCATCGCAGTATCAAGATCACTGTCATGAACTCAAAACTTCATCAGGAGAAAAACACTTAAATTAAAAACCTAGTTTGCTTGTAAATTGTAATGATTACATGTAAATGTATGTGTTGGTAAAAACTAAATGAAACTGATATATGTATCCAGTCTGCATGTCCTTTGTATTATTGCTCTTCCAGTTCTGACCAGTAGATGATGCTGTTTACAGTCTGAGTGTTTAAAGATCTGAACTGAACTTACTAACTTCTATCTGTCTGTTCTCAAGCCCTTTTCTCTTCCAGCCCTTCCAACCAAACCACACTGAATGAATAAAGCTAAGCATTGGTGCTCAAGATCTTAATGACACACAGTCAATCATTAATATTGCAGCAAAAACTCAGAAACATGCAAATAAAACTCACTGTGCAAAACTCATTTCTGTTTTATACAGTGGATTATGATCTTTTGAAATCAATGTCTGACTGAACTACTTTACAACTGCAAGACTGTTTGATTGATTGAATAAATAGCAGATTTCTGTAATGTTTTGCAGCATAAGGAACTAGTCAGATAATTCTGTGAAATATGCAAAACATGGACATAAAACATCAGCAAACAGACAAATGTGGGATCCTGATGTATCCATGAAGACAAATAAACTACTACAACATAATTCACATTAGTTAAAAACTCAAATGTACTGCAGTAACGGACAGTACCTTGACTGAGTCCAGAGTGAACGAGGGACATCAGCACTAAAAGCAGAAGAAACAGATATGAAGCTTTTCCATTCATTCAACACAATGTAAATCACACACTGAAACATGTCTAGAGTTTATTCTACATGAACTGAAAGTGTTTTTCTGTTGTGATGCTCATTCAGGGGAGAACTGATGGATTATTGTCCAGCATTTAACATCATCACACACGATGACATCACAGGACTCGTGAACAGATACGAGAGTCGATTCACTGATTCAATGTTTGATTCACTGATTCACTGATGCTCAACAATAAAGCTTCACAACACACAACATTATATGACATTATACTCATCAATAAATGTGATGTCAGTGTATTTCTGTAACTGTCTTCATAGTTCTTCTTGTTCTCTTTTTTAAATTTTTTTTTTTTTGCTCCCTGAATTTTGTCTGTATAACATGTTCCTGACCCTAACATGAAAGACACTATTAAAATGTATTAATAATATAGAATCATGCAGCTTTCACACCACTACAATGCATTATATCACAGTACATAAAGATACACTTCATGAATAAAGACACTTGCGTACACATGTTAAAAAAGAAAATATTAACATGAATGTGATTAACGTTTCACATCACTGATTCTTCACTGGAACAGAACAAGCTTCAGAACCAAATCAGGCCAAAGTGTTTGAGACACACGACATCACTTCCTGTTTGATGTCGGCACCATCAACTTCATTGTGACTTTATAGTGGCTGCAAAAATAATTTGGACACTTAGTGTGTTTCACATATAGTACATTTTAATTTAATTACTTTTTTTTTTTTTCACCACCAGAAAGAAAACCTAAAAGGTGTTTAAGCAAGAGCTTCTGGTCTAAGAGTTCATGTTCATATGTCGACGTCATGAACTTATTCTGGAAACCTGTGGTTATTCTGACACACATGTGAACTGACATCATACAACAACTAAATATGAAGTTCAGGCGAACTGGATAAAAATAACTGAAATGTGTCTCAGAAAAGAGAAGTTAGTTCTGAGAAAAGCTCGACTTTGTTTGAAAAATGAAATTTAAGTTTCCAAATATTTCTGCAGTTATTTCTCAATAAGAGAGTCAGAGAGAAAGAGAAGTGATAGAGAAGATGAGTGTGTGTTCGGTCTCTGTTCTCAAACTCTCTGAGTCTCTGATGGAGAGATTATTTAAAGATACAGCATCATTCAACACTAACTCACATCAACACAAATACATCTGATTTATCTCAACTACTTGAAAGAGGAGGAAAGATGTTACAACAAAACTAAGCAAAAATACATGCACACATTGCCTCCATCTTTCACACGCATTATCACACAGATAAATGCATCATAAACCTCTTTATCTGATCAACACGCAACATCATCACATAAGATCTGATCAATAAATAATACAGAGTAAGCAGTGAGACTGTGGATTCATAGACTCTCCTACACAACACTCATTATTATATCCCATCTTCAGCTGAATACAATGCATTAGGAACAGAAAACAGAAGATAGTAAAGAATATGATCAAATACTCACAGATGAGAGGCAGTGCACTGGAGCCCATACTGTCACATTAATAGACTGTGTTAACAGCGCTGAGTGTTAAACACACACTTCCTGTGTTAGAAAGAAGAGATGAGGGAGGAGGAGACAAAACTACACACAGAAATACACAGATAAAGAAAAGAGAAATCCAGTCTAAGATATTTAGCTACTAATTTATTCAAGTTGTTACAGCTCTGTTCATCTACTTGAAAATCATATTTTCCAGATCAGTTCTGATGGAGATTGTTCTCACTGTTATTGTGTTCGTTCACACAGTCACACACACAGAAGACAGACAGTGATTAAAGTGAAATCACCACGTGATATCTAATGTGTGTCTAATGTAACTCTACAACATATCAGTGAATGAAATATAAGCTGTGTTCTATGAGTGTGTCAGTGTGTCAGTGGGCCTTTCCTCACATGGGTGGAGCTGTTGTTTCGTTCTATTTTCCTTGTGAAAAGGTTGGAGGGTTTTCACTGTTCTCTGATACCTCTATTTAATTTATTTAATTATATTGGCCATCCATGTTGTTTGAGGAGATATGGTGCTGTTGAAGATGTTTGCTAACAAATATGTGCAGTTGTTTTCAATGGATGGTTTTGTATTACTGAAATTAGTTTTGGTTCCATGTGGTGGGGTATATTTTTTTGTGTATTGTATTGTGTTTGACACTTGTCTGAGTATTTTTGGGTTTGATTCTTTGTTTTTTGGATGCATCTGACATTTGACATTGGTTGTCATATGCTGAAAGTTTTTTTTTTTTTTTTTTTTTTTTGAGAGCCCCCGTGATTTGGGGTTGATGTGGCTGCAGCTAAGACAGTGTTATTTCATTTTTTACTTTTGTAACTAATAGTTCTATTTTCCTTGTGAAAAGATGTCGCCGTGTGCTGCAGAGTGGCTGATGCAAATAAATACAGCCTAATAAAGCTTCACTGCTGTGACGACCACGAACTTGGTGTCCTCCTCATTCAACCATCATTCAAACACAACGCAGAGACATTTGGTGGAACACACAGACGAGAAGGGTTACATTAAAAACATTTCTGTAATATGAGATACAAATCTTCATCATGAAAGTGTTTTCATCCTATTTCACATAATTTGCAGCAATTTGTCAACATTTAAAGCCCAGTGTGATTGTTTCTAAGAAAGTAAACAAAGATATTCATTATAAAATATTTCACTTATCTTTTACTATATTCATTTCAAATGATCAGAGACTCATTATGAACTCATATGTACAAATTAACTGATAATTGTCCACAACAAGATGGCATGATGTTGCTCTCAGGCAGCAAACTATCTTTTTGGACCTCACACTGCTCCTTAAATAATAATAATAATTATTTTTAAATAATAATAATAAAAATATATATAATATCAGCTGACTTGTCTGTTCGGTGTGTGTGTGTATGTGTGAGTTAGTGAGCGAGCGTGTGTGTGAGTTAGTGAGCTTGTCTGTGTGTGTGTGTGTGTGTGTGTGTGTGTGTGTGTGTGTGTGTGTGTGTGTGTGTGTGTGTGTGTGTGTGTGTGTGTGTGTGTGTGTGTGTGTGTGTGTGAGTTAGTGTATGTATGTGTGTATAACCGCCTAGCAACACCATAGCAACCGCCAGGAATACCCTAGCAACCACCCAAAATTCCTTAGCAACACCCAGAACATCCTAGCAACCACCTAATTTAAACTAATTTAAACTTTAACTAATTTAAACTTTAAACTAATTTAACTAATTTAAACTTTAAACTAATTTAAAATTTAAACTAATTTAAACTTTAAACTACTTTCTTTCTTTCCAAACTTTCTGGTCCAAACTATCTCAAGCCAACTTAAAGTTTGTCTCGACTAACTTTTTAATCTAGTTATTATTATTATTATTAGTAGTAGTAGTAGTAGCAGTAGTAGTAGCAGTAGTAGTAGTAGTAGTAGTAGTAGTAGAACTGAATGAGTGTTTTCTGGTAAACTATATCTCTCTTCTTCATTAACAATACACATAATGCATGCAAACTACATTGTACTGTCAGTATTCAGAAATACATTTATGATTGAAAACAATTTGTTTCCACCATTGCTTCCCACTCGTAATTACGACTTTGTGGTGCAGTTCATGTGCGTTCAACTCGTAATTACCATCTTTCTGACAGGACTTGAACGCACCAATAGTCAATGTTTTTACTGATACTTACAGGAATTAGACACAAGAATATTTTATGGGCGGAAGGAACATGATCGGGTCAGTCCCTCTGACAGTGAGCTTGAGGAGAGTCAGGAAGAGAGGATCCCTGAATCAGGCTTGAGAGACAGTTGGGAGGTCAGGGGTCAGTTAGGGGGGCAGGGGTCAGTCAGTAAAGTAATGTGTAACTAATAGTTATATTAATTATCTATACAATTATACAATGTGTATGTGTATTTGGTTTATATATGTATATGAAATGTGAGAAACGTTTATACGTGAGGTATTAGATCAAATTAGTAGTAGTTTGTTTATTTGATTGTTTGATGTTTGTGATTGGTTGGACACATTTTATGATGAATATATTATCAGGGACCCCCAAGCTCCCAAAAAACGGGGTGAACATTTTTTCCCTCACAAAATAAAAATTCATGCCATTAGAGGGTTAAAGCCATGTTTATGTATTCTCTAAAAGGATAGTAGTGGGAAAGGATAGTTAAGAAGTGACATCTCTCATCACTTCTAAACAACCCTTTCTCACTGCCCTCCTTTTAGAGAAGAATTAACATGGTTTGGGATTTCTAAAAAAGGGAAGTCAATGAAAATGACACAGATATTCTTTGAATCTTTGATCTTGTGATGATATTTTGAGGTTTATGAAACTAAAGATGCAGAACCTTCATAAATGTTTCCTCTACTCTGATTAAAACCACAGAGCAGAAACAGAGCAGAAGTCAAACCACGACTATGAGCTCAACTCTTTTATTAGGCCTGAAGAAATAGGTTGGCTGTTGAAAAACACAATCATCTTTAAGTAAATTGCTGGTTAAGTTTGAAACCCTCCACAGGGTGTCCGGAAAGAGACTTGGTCAGTAGATATTTGAGAATAACCCGTTTATTTGTCACCACATATCTCAGATATTAGCAGTTTCCCTTATGGGGGTATAGCCTATATATGTGTTTTTTTTTCCCATAAATAATAATAATAATAATAATAATGATAAAAGAAGAAGAAGAAAAAAAGAAAGAAAATGTAGGTGTATAATGTAGCAGTCCTTGGCTCCTTAATAATGGTAGAGAGTCTCTAACGGGTAATCATTTTTTATTCTTCTAGAATCAGCATGAGCACCGTGAAAACTAGAAGTAAACACACAAATAGCTTGTTAATGTACCTTTGGCATGACACAAATCTACAAATAAATCCTCACCTCTTTTACAGTGCATCATCATGCATTTGTGGATATGTGAGTAAACTGTTGATCAGCTATACAGGTTCCTGGGCTCACAGCCTCCAACCCAGTCACATGAATGACCTGACAGTGAATGCATTACCTCTAGCGGCCTCCAGTGGCCACTTACACAGACTAATAAGTGTTTTAAAATAGACATATGATGAATATTTAAAGAAATATAGACATGAGATTAATAATTAAAGAAAAACAAACTTGCTGTGTCATACATTAGAGTAAACCGTAAAAAGTTTTTCTGTCTGTGAATCTGTCTGGGCTTCATGCACATTATGTTGTTTACAACTTTAAAATGTACCTCCAGAACGAATACATTTGCAATTAAATTACACCAAAACACAGATGAAATATACATCATCAAAAATACATACATCAAAGCATAAAGATAATATATAGGCAACACATAGGCAACACTGTCTAAAGACGTGACAATCTCCTATCATTAGCCTTACAAGCTAAGGCACAATAACGGCAAAACTATATATTAGACAAGTCAAGTACATATAATCGCTACAAGGATCAAATATAATGTAGGCCTACTTACTTTGCATTGACGCACAACACCAGTGAAACCCAGGGGGGTAATCTTTCAGAAAAAAACTGAAGCTTCCCCGGGCGCCGCCATTGATTAGCGGACCATCACCTGCTGTTAGCATTCCATTGACTCCCATTCATTTTGGAGTCACTTTGACAGCGAATAACTTTACATCTGAGGTGTTTAAAGACTCCATTTGTCCATTATTTATTTCTAAAGAAACACGACAATGTATAAAAGGCTCCATTACCTTGTATCTTACGTTATGGCCCCGTAGAAGCAGTTTTTATAAAAATAGGCTAACGATTGCGTCACAGTAGAGAGATTACCGTATGGACAGGAGGAGAAGCTCACGGGCAATCGGGGGGACGTGGAGGCAAAATGACAAAATCATTTATCAGAATACTTAGCAAAAGTTTCTCCTTCTCCTAGCTCATGGACAGCTCCTACTCACACTCTCCGTCTCTGCAAGTTTCGTAAGGGAATGATTCAGATTTCTCTTGGCACAGCTACTAGAAGACAGAGGGGTTGCTCACGTCACATCTACGTTGTTCAGCTCAGTTTGAGTCTGCGCAGTACGCTCAGCCATCAGGAAGTGAGTGCTTCTAATTGACTTCACTTTTCTCCGTTGAAGTCTATGGAGTCGCTGACTCGCTCTGTCCATTTCTTTTACTGTCTATGGTGAAACCACACATTATGTGCATGTAATTATATTATAATACATGGGGAAGTTCAGCTGAAAGACTGTGGGTTGGAGATGTTCGCCTGAACGCTGATTGGCTGCTGAGTGTTGATCAATAAAAAAATAAAATAAAATAAAAGATTTAATCAGAAGGTTTATAGCTAATGACCTTTTTAACAAGGCCTCTTAAACTAAAGACTTTAACAGTCATATTCGCACTACAAGCAGCTGCTAAAGTGACTACATCTTCAGTGAGCCGAAAGAAGCCTCTGCAACATGTGAAAATGTAAGTGATGTGTTTTGCTGTAAATCTAATTTCAGTTTTCTCCCACCCATGGTCTCTGAAAAGTTAGACCCACTATATAAGAACGGCTGCTTTTGGAAACAACCCACAACATACTGTGACTTCCGCTATAAAGTTAAAGTTACTGCTAAACCACCTGAGAGAAACTGAACTCATTTAGACTGAACAATGATGACATTTATTTAAAGGCCTGCCAACGTTGGTTGATATCACTTTTATGGTCATTAAACCTCAATAAATGCATATATATATTAAAAAATATATATATAAATATAATAAGTGTTCAACAGATTATGATTAGCCTATATTGAGATAAATATGCAAGATTAGGTACAAAACCCAATCCTACCCGAATTCAGTGTAATCAGTATAGAAAACTAATACACAACAGCTACAAAGAAATAAACTCAGTCTTTTTACTTGTTTTATATATATAAAAAAGCTATTTTAAAAGCCACCCACTAGTTAATAGTAAAGAGTGTTATTTAATTGGTCAAACGTGACACTGGCTTTCCTTTATGTTACAAGTGAAAGCAAATGAACAGGCCCATTTTCGAATGTTATGTTTTTGATCATGTCTTAAAGGGGTGGTTGAGTGTGATTTCACTTTTCTAACTTTAGTTAGTGTGTAATGTTGCTGTTTGAGCATAAACAACATCTGCAAAGTTACAACGCTCAAAGTTCAAAGCAAAGGGAGATATTTGCTTTTAAAGAAAAGGACTACAACAAAGGGCTGGTTGGGACTACACGACATTCCTCTCTGGTTAGTGACATCACTAACCCTAGAATTTTCATAAACCCCGCCCCCGGGAACACGCAGTCCATGTTGAGAAGAGGAGAAGTTGTTGTATAAGAGTACATTTGTGAGTCAGCTCAAACTTTAGCATCCATCTTTTCACATGCAATAGAAAGTCACTCTGTGTGCATCTCACAACAGTTCATATATGAGCAATTTATAGATTTATCATGACAGAATATCCTAATTGAAGATAGTTAACTCCACATCAGCAACATAAATTCATCAACTAACCATTCAGAGACGTCCTGTTGCATTCTACATGCTGTCACTTCTTCTCGAGTCTCTCCATCCTTATCTGACTCCGTTTAACATTAAAGGCAGAACAGTTTCTGTCATTTTAGTGTGTCTGCGTGAGGTAATAGCTGCTGCTAACCGCCCTCTGCAGCAGCTCATTTGCATTTAAAGGGCCAGGCACAAAACGGTGCATTTTTGCAAACCCTCAAAAAGTGACAACTTTAACTTGCTATATAAAAATATCTGTGGGGTATTTTGCGCTAAAACTTCACACACACACTCTGGGGACATCATAGATATATTTTACATCTTGTGAAAAGGGCATTATACCACCCCTTTAAGTATTTATACACAAATACATATTATGTATTCATATGTTTACATATTTATACAATTAAACTAAAGCTATTATGCTTAATGACCGAAGTGTTTAACTTGTAATCACACATTTTTATTATTATCATCATAATTATCATCATCAACATTATCAAAATAAAGTCACCCTTTAAAAGGAAGCCTAGCGCATTAAATTATACTACAGCGTGATTTGTCTGAGTGTCAGTAGCAGAAAGGAGGGTTTGAAAGCTTATCATTTGTAAAATTGTCTATTTTTTTAACGCATTTAAATGTATTTTTAAATACTTATACAGTTAAATTATATCGTTAACAATATTACTTTAATTCTATTTCTTTCCACTAGTATATGGCAACAAAAGACTGACCTCGATTTGGAAATGCGTAACTGATGACGTTTACTAGAACCGCCCATGAATGTGGTTTCAACTAGGTCCACTAGCTGATTATAAACTCCTCTTCCCCAGAGTTTTTTCTAACGTCTGCTGTTGTGGTTTGAAGAGTATCTGTCGTCATGTCTGGAAGAGGAAAAGGCGGGAAAGGACTCGGAAAAGGAGGCGCTAAACGTCACCGAAAGGTTCTTCGCGATAATATCCAGGGAATCACTAAACCCGCTATTCGTCGTCTTGCTCGACGTGGCGGCGTCAAGCGTATTTCTGGCCTGATCTATGAAGAGACTCGCGGTGTGTTGAAGGTGTTTCTGGAGAACGTCATTCGTGATGCTGTGACTTACACTGAACACGCCAAGAGAAAGACCGTCACCGCCATGGATGTTGTGTACGCGCTGAAGCGACAGGGACGCACTCTGTACGGGTTCGGGGGTTAGGAGATCCACGACGAAGAAAAACCCAACGGCTCTTTTAAGAACCACCCACATTTACACACAAAGAACAAGTTTCTAGATGGTGAAATGGGTAGTATTGTAATGTAAACTAATGATTTTTGTTTTTGTCTTAAACGGTGCCTTAACTCTTTATTGTACGTAGTAGCAATGCGAAAAAGCATTTGTGTTTTTCCAGCATCAAACTGAAACTCATATCCATATCCATCTTCACTCTCTCCCTGCTGGATTCACTGTCACTATAACCTCATCTTCCTCATCACAGTATGGCCCATCATTCTCACCCTCAACAACTGCCTGTTTGTTTTATACGTTTTTTAGGTGCTATAGAAAATGTGTAGATATAGTATGTGAATAACTATTCTTATGAGTGCATTACAGATTCAATATTTAGAGAATTCTAACTCTTTTCCTTACAAATATATTTGTATTCCAACCTAGTATGCCTGGTTTGACCTCATGTGATTCCATTGTTGGTGCAATATTGCCTTGAGGCAACACAGTTTTTTTTTTTTTTTTTTTTTTTTTAAACATTTGATGATATATAATGTAAAGTTCTTGAAAATACTTTTTTACTTACCAGTGAAGGTGACTCATATTTGTGTGGGTGATTAACTACTCAAATAATTGATGTACTTTTCATAGGGGAAATATGGAGCCCTGTGACCTGTGCTGAAACAAGACACAAAATGGAACCAATAAATGGATGTCTCATTTAATAAAAAAATAAATGTTTTGTTTAGTTTACCATGACTGTTCCCTGCTGGTGGAATGATCTGCCGAACTCAACCAGAGCTGCGGAGTCCATAGTCACTTTCAAGAAACGGCTGAAGACGCTTCTTTTTCGACAGCACCTGATCCAGGAATACTAACACTACTTTCTTTTCTATTCTATTATAAAAAAAAAAGATTAAAAAAAAAGTACTGCGTTAGATTAAACTGGGAAGGGTCATAGCACGTGTATATTGTTGTCCTACTGTTAGTTTAACTACTTCTATTGTTCTCATTTGTAAGTCGCTTTGGATAAAAGCGTCTGCTAAATGAATAAATGTAAATGTAAAATAGACGATGTTGCCTGGAGGCAATACCATACCATACATAGAGAGTTAAGTGATTTCTAAAGCAAATACAAATAAAGATAGTATTCATTTATTTTTTACTGTGTTATATTCACGAGTCTGCTTTGCAGTCAAATAAACATCGATATAAAACTCGGAAGTTAGAGATCATTGTTATATATATATATATATATATATAATTTATTATTTATATATATATTATTTATTTCTGCTTCTAAATGAATGTTCGAATTATTGAATCCGCAGAGCACCTGGTTAAAGATTACTGAAATTATTCAATTATACATTTTCTTATTCATTCCGAAAAAAATGCGAGGAAATGAAACAATGGAGTCGATGTGGGGGATGGTATTTATAGATGGGCGTGATTAATATTTTAAAGCTTCTGATTGGTCCGCCTACAAGTCAGTGAATGTGTAATGTGGCCAATGAGGTCACTTTATGGGTTGAAGACTCACAATCACAGAGCTTCGTTCTTCCCTTTTGAAATTAGCATAGAGCAGTGCATAAAGCCCGCCTGCAGTGATTCAGCATTATTGGTCTTTGAGTTTCTCTGACTGAAGCATCATGCCTGAACCAGCGAAGTCTGCACCCAAGAAGGGCTCGAAGAAGGCCGTCACTAAAACCGCCGGCAAGGGCGGAAAGAAGCGCAGAAAGTCCAGGAAGGAGAGCTACGCGATCTACGTGTACAAAGTCCTGAAGCAGGTTCATCCCGACACCGGGATCTCCTCCAAGGCGATGGGAATCATGAACTCGTTCGTCAACGACATCTTCGAGCGCATCGCCGGTGAAGCGTCTCGTCTCGCTCACTACAACAAGCGCTCCACCATCACATCGAGAGAGATCCAGACCGCCGTGCGTCTGCTGCTGCCCGGAGAGCTGGCCAAACACGCCGTGTCTGAGGGCACAAAGGCTGTGACCAAATACACCAGCTCAAAGTAGAGCGAGCTCAGCTCAACACACACACAAAGGCTCTTTTAAGAGCCACACATATTGTCTTGAAAAGAGTTTCTTTTTCAATCATTCTTCATATTCTCCTTTTAAGAGCAGTTCAATTGTAGATTTAATTACCTATATAGAGAAAGATGCTGTAGAAAATAAGATATAAGACATTTATGGCTGGTTTCACAGTAAAGGTTTAAGCTCCCAGACTAAAATTCATTTCATAACATAAAATCAACTTATTTCAAGGGTTTAATTGTATATTTTTGCTGAAAGATAAAGTACATTAAAAATGGCTTTTGTCTTTAGCAAATGTTGAGAATGCAAAAACATTATTTTCATTAACATTTATATTTGAATGTTGTTGTGTTTTTTTTTTTTTTTGTGGACAATCAAACTTCTTGTCTCTGATGTTTACAGTAGTAACAGAGAACTCATCTTCCTCTTTCCTCATAAAATACAGATTGAATCAGTTTCAGGTGTTTTTTACTATAGTATATCAGAGGTCTGTGCGCTGCACTATTGATTTTTCACTAGTTGTTCACAAATGTTGACTTGTCAACCTACAAATGTAATTGAAATGAATAGAATAGTGGGTGAATTTCAACACACATATGAGAGTCAAACAATATGTTCAAGCTCTGTCTGTTTTTATTTATTTATAAATCTTTAACGTCAAATCTATTTCACATATAGTGTGTGTCATGAAGAGGACATCATGTTGAGTAACACAGGTAAACATATATTTAACTATTTACTTTTATAATAATTTTTATTATGCTGCTCTTTTAATGTCTACTTCCAACTTTTCTTCCAGTTTGTAGAAGCGAACAACTAAAATCAAAGCAACCAATGTGTCTCGACTGTGATGTTCCATAAGAGAACATATTTAAGTTATTTGAATACTATTTGATAACTTATTTATTTTAATATTTTGATTATTAATTATCAGAATTTCACAAACTCTCTTAAATGTCAAACATAATAGCATTAAAGACAAGGTTTCGTTTTCTGTATTATTACAGAAAAATGTCAGTCAAAACCGCATCAATAACACAGTCAAGTATAATTCAACAACATATCCTTGACATTTTACCATTAGGCTATTCAGAATAGCTCAAAGTTACAGATATGTACAGTATATACATTTATATATTAAATTATATTTATGGCTATATTATGAACAATGAAGCCAAACAAATGTATTTGAAGTGAAACTTAAACTACAACTCTCAGCACGAATACAAATGTTTCCATATTTGGTTGCGTTATCTATTGCGTAAACAAGGCTTAGTGCTTAAGGCCTGTCCCAGTATCCACGTAAAACATCATCCCTCACACGAGCATAAATGTGTTTAGCAGCTCGGCTGTCTGATCAGGGAACCTAAAGACTCTTTTAAGAGCCACCTATACTCTCCCTTAAAGGGTTAGTTCAGCCACAAATGACGTTTCTGTCATTAATTATTCACCTTCATGTCGTTACAAACCCGTAAAACCTTCGTTCATCCTCGGAACACAAATGAAGATCTTGCTGATGAAATGAATGAGGCATTTATTTAACGCTTTTTATACTACTGTACACCCAAAGCGCTTTACATTCCAGTCAGGGGAATCTCCGCAACCACCACCAGTGTGTAGCAACCACTGGAATGATGCAGCACCAGTGCGCTGACCACACACACACACACACACACACACACACACACGCACACACACACACACACCAGCAACAGCTGGAGAGGAGAGAGCGTGATAAAGCCGATTCAGTGGATGAGGATTATTAGGAGGCCATGATTGATAAGGGCCAATGGAAGGACTTTGGCTCCAGGACACCAGGGTTAAAACCCCGACTCTTTACGAGAAGTGCTATATGTTTTTTTTTTTTTTTTTTTTTTTATGACTACAGAGAGTAAGGACTTCGGTTTAACGTCTCATTCGAAGGACAGTGCTCTTTGACAGTATAGTGTCCCCATCACTACACTGGGGCGTTAGGGACCCATATAGACCCCAGGATGAGCAGTGCCCCCTACTGGCCTCACTAACACTTCTCCAGCAGAAGCCTGGTTTACCCAGGAGTCTCCCATCCAGGAACTGACCAGACTCAACCCTGCTGAGCTTCAGTGGGAAACCAGTCTTGGGCTACAGGGTGATACGGCTGCTGGCCTCAAATCTCAAATCTGAGAGCTTTCTGACCCCACATAGACAGCAATACAACGACCACTTTCAAGGCCCAGAAAGGTAGTAAAGACATCGTTAAAATAGTCCATGTGACTCCAGTGGTTCAACCTTAATGTTATGAAGCGACGAGAATAGCGTCTCTAAACACAGTGCAGCGCTTCCGGGTTCTACGTTTGACGGGTTCTGGAACGACATTATGGTGATTTCATTTTTGGGTGAACTAACCATTTAAAGAGCGTTGATGTTACATTAAATAAACCAGTGGGCAACTACAAGTCCTCGAGATCCACTTTCCTGCAGAGTTTAGCTCAAACCCTATAATGAAAAACACCTGAACAAACTCAAGATCTTCAGGATTACTAGAAATATACAGGCATTTGAGTTCGATCAGGGTTCTAACAATTGTCCAAAAGAGCAAATCCAAGTAAAAATCCACACTTATTTATTTTGTAAATTGTTTATACAGAACATTTGATACAGAATAAAACTGGCATGTTTACTAATTACTGAGACGAGTGATCTAGAACAAGCAACATGATATCATTGTCAAGCTATTGGAAGAACATTCACAACAACACACATACACAAAAATGTTATAACAAAATCAATACATTGGGGAATGTACCAATGATGAGTTCCTGAATTTTATACAAGTTTAATATTATTTTATATGAGTTCCTGATGTTTATTTATGATATAGGTAAGCAATAAGAGTAAAGAGCAAGAGTGCTGTTTTTCCTGGAAAAGCATATTGCAAGTGTGATATTGTTATAGAACGGTTAAATAACAAGTTAATATTATTTAACTTACATTATATACACACATTGTCTGTTTTTTTGCTAAATGAAAATTGTTTTAAACAAAGCCACATGAGAACAGTTGCTCGTCTGAGCAACACGTAATGAAAGAATCTCTGAAAGAATGATTTGAATTAGATCTGCACGATTAATCGCTTGAAACCGCACCTGATTTGGCAAAGGCTGCGATTATTTTATGTGGAGTTTGTCAGTGCAAACGGCTGATCGGTAGTAATCAGCCTTCTGCTCCATCTGAACACCAGAGGGCGTCTCTCACACACACAATCACTCACACACACACACACACACACACACACACACACACACACACACACACACACACACACACACACACACACACACACACACACACACACACACACACACACACACACACACACACACACACACACACATCTGAACACCAGAGGGCATCTCACACACACATGGAAAATATGAAGTAGTAGTACAATAACATACATCATTCCAGTAAATCCATATCGGGCATCATACTGTCTGTTGCTGAATAAACAGAAGATTGAAACGCTTTGATTGATTAAATATGACTAATAAACACACGACTGCCTTATTCTGTGTAAGAATCACATCATCTCACAGAAGGATGAGCTCAGCTGTCCTTATGAAGAGAGTTTGGAGTAAAAGCATGTTATTAAATGTTGTCTTTTGTACAAGAGGTTCATAAATGCTTCCCGTGTTGGGAAAGATGTTTGACGCGTGTTGTTTTTTCAAATGCACGTTATAAGTGACTCAAACTCACAGTGCTTACAGAAGGAGCAGTGTTTACAGAGCCGTGCATCAATGACAAGCTGCGCATAAAAAAATAATCGCAGCCTTTGCGATTTCATAATCGCGATTAATCGTACAGCTCTAATTTGAATGAGGTTCAGTGACTCACTCATTAAAACAGTGATTTGCCGCCACTTACTGGAGGATCTCCACTGCACTCTGGAGAACAAGGGTACGTTTACATGACAACGATGTGCTAAAAACAGAAACGTTTTTTCTTTGTACAGATGACAACGTTATCAAAATGATCCCTGTTCACACGGATCTGTAAAAAACGACTAATAACGCTGTATTACGCATGCCAGACAAGTAGTTGGTGATGTGACATTGTAAATGACGGGACTGCGCACACACACATTATTTTACTATAGTTCACTCGAGCTGAGCGCACAGGCCTATAGACAAAAATTACATAATCTATCATGTTTAAAAAAAAAAAAAAAAATTATTTCCATTCTAAGGATATTAATCTTGATAATACTGTATTATTACTTTGTCTTCTAAATCTCATCTTCACAAAGCCAGAAACATTCACTGTAATCCCAATCTTAGAATGTTCTCCTCTGATATAAAGTCACTTTTACTTCCTTTAAGAAAATGTCAAAACCTTTGAACACAAGGGCTTCGAAAACATATATCATCCTTGAGTCTGTTGTAAGGAACCTTTCATTTAAAAAAGCCTATAGACTAAACACATCATACGTATGTGCATGATGTTACCATTTTCATAAATTTATGTTTTTGTATTTACACGGAGATAAGGGTCTCGTTTTCAAAAACTTGCACTTTGAAACCCGTTTTTAAAAGTTTGCGTTTTCAGGCCCCCCAAACGCCATTTTCGTGTAAATGAACGCCATAGGCTCTCGTCAGGCTCGTTTATTGCCTGCAAAAATACCTCAATAGCTTTTGTTTGTATCACAAATACATTCCACATTAAATTACAATTGCAAGAACCACTATGTCAAAAATGCAGGCCTACTGTAAGCTATTAAAACGAGCGTTCTCGGGGAATGTTTGTTATGCTTGGTGGTGTTGATGTGTTTTACAAATTATTTATTTGTTCTATAAACTATTTCTATATAACTCCCCCACCCCACCCCACCAGTACATTTAAAGTCTATTAAAGAAGAACCAACTACAATATTTTCAAACCACATGTTGACAGAATTAACATTACGAGTCTTTTCAAACAGGTTAATATCAGGTTGAAGTTTCTTCCTCTGTTACGGTGTACTGACTTTGGTCTTCATTTAAACTGTGAAATACACACACACACACACACACACACACACACACACACACACACACACACACACACACAAAAAACATTTTCAACATTTAAACAAACATGTCTTATGTTAATCTTTTTTTCAAAGCAGTTATAGGCCTTTATCGCATCACAATATAACGCCGGAAGTAGCCGCGAAAAATTGCTGAAGCAGTGTACTGCGTCTTCCGGTTATTGCGTTCACCATGGCTGCCTGTTAATTATCACTGGACTACTTCACTCTCACATCTCCCAAAAGTTTCTTTTTTTTTAGTTTTCTTGATTCCATTTTAATGGTTTAATTAAATTGTTATAATCAATTATTTAAAATGTAATGATTTAAGCAAAACTTTCTTCAAAGGTTATACCAAACCTTTATTTTGACGGGCTGCCGTGTAGACATTTGAGTCTCTCTGTGTTTTTTTATGATATGACGATAGTTTTTTCTCAAATGAAGCTAAAATGCTGCTGAAGTGACTCTCAGAGCGGCTGTGTTGAGGAAGTGCATTAATGTCCTCATATAGGCTGAAAACATCGCGAGCGTCATGCCTGCCGCCTCAGTGTGTGTGTGGTAAATGAAACAGAGTGTCTGTGCCATTCATTCACGAGACACGCAGAACATCCATGATTCCTATTTAAGTAGTCTTTATGCGGTTTAATATTGACAGACACTGGTCTATATCACGATTTTATTTAAGTTTACTGACCTACTTTTCATCTAAAGGTGTAACTAAGTAACCACCGGAAGTGCGAGTACACTGCTTGGCGATTTCGAACGTTCCGAAACCAGGAAATGAGATAAAGGCCTATTGCTTTCATGAATGACCAATCATCTGTTTAAAATATAGATTTATATAATATAAAAGACAGGCAGTGAATATGTGAGTCATTTAGAGAGAGAGAGAGAGAGCGTGTGCGTGTGTGTCAGACAGAAGTTTTACCTCTCGCTCTGTAACATTTGTAAAGCAGCACGACTGTCGCTAGCAGGTACGGAGAAGCAGCCAGAAGAAAACTGAGGATTTTGAAGACAGAAATCTGACCTGAAAAACAGAAACACAAGCACATTATGGAGCAACAAAGTTTTGTGAGTGATTTTAAAAGCTTTGAAATAGTTTTCCCGTCTCATATTATTCCACCACCATTTCCCTTTTAGAGCTCTGTATTGAAGGAATAGTTCATTTAAAAATTCATATTAGGCCGAAATTGACTGACCTTTTGTTGTTCAAACCTGTTTGAATTTCTTTCTTGTGTGGAACATAATAGATATTTTGTTATAACATAATAGGAATTTTTTATTTTTTTATTTCTATTGTAGGCTATGGACAAAAACACAGATACATTTTTCCAAATAACTTATATTATGTTTCACAGAAGAATGAAAGTCATACATGTTTGGACTGATATGAGGGTGAGTAAATTATGACAGAATAGTATATTAATATAATTTATTCATTTTAATGTTTAAGGCAGAGGTCTTCAATCCTGCTCCTGGAGGGCCACTATCCTGCATTTCACCCTCCAAACGTGAGATGAGGACAGAGTGGTCAATAGTGTCAAACACCGCACTCAAATCCAACTGCACTAACACAGAAGACTTGCCAGAGTCAATGGTCAGTAAAATATTGTTTAAAACTTTAACCAGTGCTGTTTCTGTGCTGTCAAATGGTGTTTCTTAAAACCTGATTAGAACACCTCAAAAATCTTGTTTTTATTCAGAAAGCTCAGTAGTTGGTGAAACACTATTTTCTCTTAAATTTTAGATACAAAAGAAAGATTTGAGACTGGCCTAAAATTTGTCAGAACTGTCGGATCTAAATTTTTGAGAAGTGGATGAACAATGGCATGTTCATGTCGTCTGGTACCGTTGCCGCTTCAAGGCAGCTGTTCATGATCTTTTGAACAATAGGCCCAATAACCTCAAACATTTGTTAAAAAAAAAAAAAAAAAAAAAAAAACGTGGGGACAGAACGTCATGGGGGGATCCTGAAGGTTTGAGCTTGCCTAAAATATCTTGTAAAGTAGGCAGAGTGACAGGCTCAAAATGACTGGGACAGAAGAGTCAAGAGACACGGTGGAGATATTTAGCCTAATATCACTTATCTTATCCACAAAAAAAAAAATTGGAAATGTGTTACACATAGCCAGAGACTCTGTGGGGAAAAGACCAACAGTGGGGTTAACAGCAGCATTTATGGTGGAAAAAAGAACTCTTGGATTGTGATGATATTTTTCAATCAGATCAGATAAATATTTTGCTATTTTCACCACATTCTGATATTGTATCAAATTGTCCCTTAGTATTTCATATGAGCCTTGCAGCTTGTCTTTTTTCCACCTTCTTTCGGCCCTTCTGCAGGCCTGACGAAGAGCACGGGTATCATCATTGAGCCATAGCTCAGGCTTTGGTTTATGTTGTTTGGCTTTTATGGGAGCCAAAGAGTTTAAAATATTAGCGGAGATGATATTGAAATGATTAAGAGAATCCACACCACTCCAATTTTTTCACAAAATAAATTAGATGATTGAGACACCTCCTTAAAAACAGCTGAAAATTCAGTACAAGTAGTCGGTGTGATTTTACGAGAACATCGAACAGCCTTAGTGGGTCTTGTAATATTAAAACAAATGGGGACTCTGAAAGCAATAGGCTTGTGATTGGACATAACATGGTCATCTATTGCTAAGTCACACACTGTCAGGCCATGTGAAAGCACCAGATCAAGAGTGTGACCCTGAATATGAGTGGGAGCATTCACAAGCTGTACCAAATCAAGAGTCAATAAGGCTCATAAATTCTTTGGCTAATAAATTAGCTGGACAACACACATGTATGTTGAAATCCCCAAGGATTAACAGTCTATCAAAATTGGGGATAATTCCCCCTAAAAAGTCTGAAAACTCATTGATAAAGTCTTTGTGAGGTTTAGGTGGATGATAAATGACTGAAATCGCCACTGGGTTATCCAATTCCAAAACAAATGACTTAAGTTCAAAACTCGAATAGACATCAGTCGCTAACATCCGACAGCAATAGTTCTGTTTAAAAATAGAAGCCAGTCCTCCCCCTCGGCCCATGAAACGAGGAGAGTTAAAAAAATTTAATCAGTTGGTACCAGTGCAATGCATTCTGGGTCGATGACGTGCATAGGTTGTGTCGGTTGTGTTCAGAACAGAGAGAGATGAGCTAATGGCGCTAAGTTTAACTGTAGCTACATCCTAAAAGTGAATATAATGCCACATTGTGCAGCAATTGGTTGTAATTTCCAGTGCAAAGGCAACAAGGGGAGTGATGTAAGCCTCCACTGCTTTCCAAAGGAGAAGAAAATAAGAAAAGAGTGGGAAGTTGCTTGTGGACTCCCTAAAGAGACCCACGGCTGTGTTCCCGCAGAAGACGAATCATCGGACACTACGCCGATCATGGAGGTAACCGACAATCCACCATGATGCAGATGCAGAGAGTATTTCTGTGCGTTCAACATAGTGACTGCTCTGGGAAAATAAAGCAAACAACGGCAGTAGATGACTTATTAAATTATTTATACCGATAGTACGATTGTCTGATCTATACTTAGCCTACCCTGGACAGCTGCTGACAAAAAGTGGAGCTCTTTACAGTAGGGGTGTCGAAATTAATCATTTCTACGATGCATCGCGATGCAAACGAGGACGATTCGGTATCGGTTCAGTAATAGACCATAACCGATTATAATGTACTGACGCTTTTCTGACGCCATTTGTCGTGTACGTGCTTTGTCGCGGTAGCATTCAATGGCAGAGGGAAGGTGAGACGCGAGTGCGAGAAAATAAAAAATGCTCCAACTACTTTAAAAGCCTACATCTGGGCACATTTTGGCTTTTATGAACAACCTGGCAAGCACGACCTGCAGAAGACACACGCTGTGTGCGCTCATGTCACGCACAAATAGAATATGCAGGAGGTAATACCACAAACTTGATAACCCACATTAGACGTTTTCACCCCGAGCTGTTAACGCCTGGCAGAGTCTGACTGCTATAGAGTATGGCGGATGAGCTCCAAACTCACCCGAATCTGCAGACAAAAATAAATCATCCACCCGCCCCAATCATTTTTTCTGATTTAAGTATCCGCACCCGATGGTCAAATTACAATTATTCTGTGTTGTTACGCGTGATTATAAATGGATGATCGTCACCTTCAACAGCGGATTCGGCGACGTTTGATGCTCGCATCTTTAATGGTAACATAATACACTGATTAATGAGCGCTGCTTTTAAATTAACATTTCTTTAAAACAAAATGTATTTGACAGATTTTCCTTTTCTTAATGGCTTAAACAAGCTTTACTCCCTTGAAACTTAAACTGGAATGTCACTGTTTCTGTCACTGCGACTTACCGAACAGGCGAGCACACACACACACACATCACTTTTGAAGTAAAATTTAAAATTGAGGATGCGGTGCATCGCGATATCGAATTGAACTGAATCGATGACATGATAATCGTATTCGAACCGAACCGTGAGACCAGTGTCGGTTCACACCCCTACTTTACAGCAAATGCTCTCGTTCTCGCTTGGCATTGGCAAGCATTTGCCGCACAGACACCATCTGTTTTGCCCCACTCTCGCTTCCTCAACTCTCTGATAATCTTCATTTTCATGTAACTCTTGAGTGGGCCTATCGTCTTCCGCGTTATTCTCCTGATTTAAGCCTACGGTGCGCTCGGGTTCAAATTGAAAAGGCTGAACAGCAGACGTGTTCATCTCACTACTGTCAAAACTTACTTAGCCGGTACATTGGAAAAACAATAAACAAAGCTGCTACAACGGCTAGGCTACAACCGGCTACAACCTATACACATCACTACCCAGAATGCATTGAGACGTAAATAACTATTGTGGCCTACGAGTGAATGGATTTTCGGCTTTTAAAAAAATAAAAACAAAAACATTTGGAGTGTTTTTGTATCACCTTTTTATAGCTGACGCCCACGTTAATCTTATAAGGCCAACATGCCGCACTAGTCGGGGTTCATTTTAAGCTAGGTGACTGACGCAGACGACGCCTCGGCGCAGGCGGGGTGAGCGACTCTTTGGAAGTTCGGTGTATTCCATGTGTCACAGGCCGGGGTGACCTCTCCCCTGTTGAGCGTACCACCTCGAGGAGTTACCCAGAGACACCAACAGACCAGACAAGATAATCAGTATCAAAAGTTGTATTTTATTGAATTAAAATAAGCTAAATCCTAATCCGCTGATCCGCCTCTCTTCTTCGACAGGCTGCGTGGGAAGTTCGCACACCGATCCCTCTTCGGGTAAGGCAAGGCAAGGCAAGGCAAGTTTATTTATATAGCACATTTCATACACAATGGCAATTCAAAGTGCTTTACATAGGAGAAATTAAAATAATTAAAAGAAATAAGAATAATTAAAACAGTTTAGAAGAATAAAATAAAATAAAATACAGTACAGTACAGTTCAAACAGTCGGACGAACAGCGGCACAGTGCTCATTCAGTAAATGCACAGCTAAACAGAAGTGTTTTGAGTCTGGATTTGAATGTGACCACTGTAGGAGCACATCTGATCTCTTCTGGGAGCTGGTTCCAGCTGCGGCTGGCATAATAGCTAAAAGCAGACTCGCCATGCTTAGAGTGAACCCTTGGTATTTCTAACTGATATGATCCTAATGATCTGAGTGATCTGTTGGGTTTATATTCAGTGAGCATATCTGCAATGTATTGAGGTCCTAGGCCATTGAATGATTTATATACCAGTAATAATACTTTAAAATCAATCCTAAATCTAACTGGGAGCCAGTGTAAAGACCTGAGGACTGGTGTGATATGTTCATATTTTCTGGTTCTGCTCAGAATCCTAGCGGCAGCGTTCTGTATGAGCTGCAACTGTCTTATGGTCTTTTTGGGAAGGCCAGTGAGGAGTCCATTACAATAATCCACCCTGCTGGTGATGAAAGCATGCACAAGTTTCTCTAAGTCTTGTCTGGAAACAAAGCATCTAATTCTTGCAATATTTTTGAGATGATAGTATGCTGATTTAGTTATTGCTTTGGGTAGACAGAGGTAAGTAATGGAGCAGACACTGGGAAGGACTCACACAGCGGTTCCTCTTCAGCCAGAGGTAAGTAATGGAGCAGACACTGGTAAGGGATTCACACAGTGGTTCCTCTTCAGGCAGCCAGAGGTAAGTAATGGATCGAGCAGACACTGGTAAGGGATTCACACAGTGGTTCCTCTTCAGGCAGCCAGAGGTAAGTAATGGAGCAGACACTGGTAAGGGATCAACGAACGGGGGGAGGGGGTTCTCTTCTCACAGGACAGCATCAGTTAACTGAGTGTCACCTCTTTCACAGGACGACGGGGGTTGGGCGGGGGACCAGGACCCTTTTTGGTGGGTGGCAGCAAACAGTGAGCTCTCTCTTTTCACGGGACAACACCAGCTGACTGGATGTCACCTTCCTTTCACAGGCCGGCAGCAGTTGGAGTACAGCGACGGACAATAGGATCCCCCGCAGGGCAGCAATGGCAGAATGCAGCGACGGATATCAGGATCTCTCTCTCTGTTCATAGAACAACAATAGTGCGTACAGAATCCAGCAGTTACAACTGAGTCTTCTTACCACAGGACAGCAATGGCAGAATGCAGCGGCGGATCTCAGGATCTCTTTCTCTGTTCCACAGGGCAGCAATGGCAGAATGCAGCGGCGGATCTCAGGATCTCTTTCTCTCTGTTCATAGAACGACAATAGTGCGTACAGAATCCAACAGTTACAACTGAGTCTTCTTACCACAGGACAGCAATGGCAGGTTGCAGCGGCGGATCTCAGGATCTCTTTCTCTCTGTTCATAAAACCACAATAGTGCGTACAGAATCCAACAGTTACATTGAGTCTTCTTACCACAGAACAGCAATGGCAGGATGCAGCGGCGGATAGCAGTTTCTCTGGGTTCACATTAATCCTTGGTCCCCCACCAGGCTAGACGATCTCCGACCGAGCTTTAGAGTGCTGGTAACATCAAGCTTTCAAATACCCATGCATGTATCAAACCACTTTAAATCTTCACACGTGCTCACTTCAATCGTCAGACACTGCAATGACACACCACTTAAAAGTGAAAAGGGTACCTTCACATCAACTCGTCAGGCCGGCAGATCCGTAATTCAAAGCACACTCGCGCCTCCAAGCTGCCGCCTCTGCCTCTCGTCTTCTCGTACCCCAGTTTTGATCAAGTCTGCTTTGCTTGTCTGCACCTCTCCTCTTCAAACTGCCGCTTCTCTCTTCTCAAGCCGCCGTGCACACTGAACACCAGACCGCCGCACAACAGAGCATCTTTTCATAATGCCACTCTCTTCCGCTGCCTCCGTTCTGCCCTTCCACTTTCCCGCACTACTTTGAACGCTGCACGCCGAACGTTGAAATAGCCACTTCATAATTCACTGCAGCTGTCGCTCATCAACACGGGCAGCCATGACAGGCCACCGGAACCGGCCTGGTGCCCCGCCGGAACTGCCTCCCCAAGGGAACTCGTTCAGTTAATTATGGTTCCTAGTTGTCACTCCGTGACATCATGCATGCAGTCGTCCCAGCGAACGCCCCACCACGAAGCTGCCGCATCCTGCCAAGTAAGCGTGAAGGCCAGCGCGAAGCAGGAAATCCGATTCAAACATGGAAGTTTGAACTTGACCACAAAACCTCTGCGCCTTCCCCGTCTTTTGCGGTACTTCCTTCCCGGCAAAGGACAATGCAGGCAGCGCAGATAGTCAGGTATAGTCACCAAAGTAGAGGCAAACTGATCATCATGGAATAGCTCTTCAGTGATGTCTTTAATGTCAAGCAGCGTTTGACGATCATATGTTTCAAGTCAAGTCAAGTCAAGTCAAGTTTATTTATATAGCGCTTTTCACAATACAGATTGTATCAAAGCAGCTTCACAGTATTAAATTTAAATAATACAACAAAGTTTGTTTCAAGAGGAATTTATTGATTGATAAAATTAAATTAAATATCCCCAAAATATCCCCAACTGAGCAAGCCAAAGGCAACAGTGGCAAGGAACCGAAAAACTCCATCAAGTGACCTAATGGTGTCCTAAAACTCCATCAGGTGACCTAATGGAGAAAACAAAAAAACCTTGGGAGAACCCAGGCTCAGTCGGGGGCCAGTTCTCCTCTGGCATTTATGAGCTAGAGGCCGGATTGTAGTTTGAACTTTAGGATTATATGAATGCCTGGCTGAAGAGATGCGACTTTAATCTAGTTTTAAACTGGGAGAGCGAGTCTGAGCAACGAACAGTATCAGGAAGACTATTCCAGAGTTTTGGAGCCAAATGTGAAAATGCTCTCCCTCCTTTGGTGGTTCTGGATATCCTAGGTATGACCAAAAGCCTTGAATTTAGTGATCTTAAAGAGGGCGATGGATTATAGGGCGATAGAAGATCCGTTAAATAGACTGGAGCTAAGCCGGTTAGGGCTTTAAAAGTCAGTAGCAATACCTTGTAATTAATACGGAACTTTATAGGTAACCAATGCAGTGATGATAAAATCGGTGTTATATGATCATATTTTCTTGATCTCGTAAGAACTCTAGCGGCGGCATTTTGGACTAACTGTAGCTTGTTTATTGAGGATGCAGGACAACCAGCTAATAAAGCATTACAGTAATCTAGTCTCGAGGTCATGAATGCATGAACTAACTTTTCTGCATCAGAAACTGATAGCATACTACGTAGCTTAGCAATGTTTCTAAGGTGGAAAAAGGCTGTTTTTGTAACATATGAAATATGATTTTCAAAAGACAGGTTGCAATCGAGTATAACACCCAGGTCTTTTACTGTAGAGGATAAAGTAACAGGACATCCTATGATGTTAACGTTGTATTGTGCGAGGTTTTGTGGGCGGTTTTTTGAACCGATAAGTATTACCTCTGTCTTGTCTGGATTTAATAAAAGAAAATTACGCGTCATCCAATCTTTTATATCTTTAACACACTCTGTCAATTTGGAAAATTTAGCGTTTTCATCCGGCCGTGATGAAATATATATTTGAGTGTCATCAGCATAACAATGGAAACTAATTCCATGTTTTCTTATAATATTTCCAAGTGGCATCATATATATTGAAAATAACAGAGGGCCTAATACAGATCCCTGCGGCACTCCATAGTTTACTGGAGTTATGATCGATTTTTCTCCATTTAAATAGACAAAATGGTAGCGGTCAGATAGCAGGTATGATTTGAACCAGCTTAGTGCTTGTCCTTGAACACCAGTATAATTTTGTAGTCGATCTAAGAGTAATGTATGATCTATAGTATCGAACGCAGCACTAAGATCAAGTAAAACTAGTATTGAGATACAGCCTTGGTCAGAAGCTAAAAGTAAATCATTTGTGATTTTAACGAGCGCAGTTTCAGTGCTATGATGCGGTCTGAATCCAGACTGAAACTTTTCATAGATATCATTTTGTTGCAAGAAAGAGCCCAGTTGAGCGGACACCACTTTTTCTAATATTTTAGACATAAATGGAAGATTTGAAATGGGTCTATAATTTGCTAGATTATTATGATCTAATTGTGGTTTCTTAATGAGAGGTTTTATAACTGCCAGTTTAAATGTTCTTGGAACATGACCTAAAGATAAAGATGAGTTAATAATATTGAGGAGAGGCTCTTCCACTACAGGTAACACTTCTTTCAGTAGTTTAGTTGGTATAGGATCTAATAAACATGTTGTTGTTTTAGATGAAGTGATAAGTTTATTTAACTCTTTTTGTTCTATAGTTGTAAAGCACTGTAATTGTTCTTGCGGGGTGATAATTGAAGCTGAATTATAAGGCGCGATTGAAGATTGAACGTTTACAATTGTGGTTCTGATGCTTTCTATTTTCTCAGTGAAGAAGTTCATGAAATCATTACTACTGAACTGTAACAGGATATTTTGTTCGGGTGACATCTGTTTATTTGTTAGTCTAGCCACGGTGTTAAATAAAAACCTTGGATTGTTTTGGTTGTTTTCTATTAGTTTGCGGAGGTGCTCAGCCCTGGCTGCTTTTAGTGCCTTTTTATAACGTGACATACTGTCTTTCCACGCGATTCTAAAGACCTCTAAATTAGTTTGTTTCCATTTACGCTCTAAAATACGGGTTTCTCTCTTTAAAACATGCGTAGTATTGTTATACCATGGTGCTTTATTTTTCTCTCTGACCTTTTTTTAATTTAATAGGTGCAACCACATCCAATGTTCTAGAGAGAATGGTGCTCATAGTGCTAGTTAGTTCTTCTAGTTCATCTGTTTGTTTGGGTTCAGGCGGCAGCTAAGACAGATTAGATAAGCAATTTGAGAAATTATCTATGGTGGATGGGAGGATTGTTCTGCCTGGTTGATAACGCGACGCCGCATGACATATTACAGCAGTACGTAATATGCAAGTTACCATGTAGTAATCAGTGACTTCATCACTTTGTGGAATGATATCTATATCGGTTGGATCGGTTCCATGTGATATAATTAAATCGAGTGTATGATTAAGACGATGTGTTGGTCCGGTGACGTTTTGCTTGACCCCAAATGAATTTAATAAATCTGTAAACGCAGCTCCTAACGCATCATTTGGATTATCTACGTGTATGTTAAAATCTCCAACAATTAATGCTTTATCGACATTGACTAATAGGTCTGAGAGAAAATCTGCAAACTCTTTTAGGAAATCAGCGTAAGGCCCTGGCGGTCTATATACGGTAGCCAAGGCTAGAGATAAAAGGGATGTTTTTCTAACATCTAAGAGCGTAACATTTAGTACAAGTACTTCAAATGAAATAAACGTATAACCCGTTTTCTGAGTAACATTTAGAATATCTCTATAAATGGTTGCAACACCTCCGCCACGACCAATCAGACGGGGCTCATGCTTATAACAGTATCCAGGAGGAGTAGACTCATTAATACCGAAATAATCATTTGGTTTAAGCCAGGTTTCAGTAAGGCAAAGTACATCGAAGCTATTATCTGTGACTATTTCATTTACAATAACTGCCTTAGGTGTGAGTGATCTAATGTTTAGAAGACCTAGCTTTAGAAATAGTTTTTGTTTACTAATAGCAACATTTTCTGTTTTAATAACAATTAGATTTTTCCTAGATCCTGCATTAGATTTATTATTTGATCTCACTAAACGAGGAATAGACACGGTTTCTATGCAATGTTCTACACTAGTATTTATATCAGTTGAATTGGTGCAGCAGAGACTATGATTTGGACTTTTGGTTACTAGTCAAAGGGTATTTAACATTTTGGAGATGTTATCTGACAGAAGATCCGCTCCGAATCTGCTTGGGTGTAAGCCATCAGCACGGAAAAGCCTAGGACGCTCCCAAAACAGATTCCAATTATTTACAAAGAGCAGTTTCTGCTCATTGCACCATGACATTAACCATTCATTTAGCGCAAATAATCTGCTGAACTTTTCATGCCCTAGTCGGTACGTGGGAAGCGGTCCTGACACAATGATCGTTGTTTCAGGCGATGTGCTGCGTACCGTATCGATTAGATTCCTGAAGTCTTTCTTCAGAATCTCCGTCTGGCGCAGCCTGATGTCGTTCACTCCCGCGTGCAGGACCACAGTTCCGACGCACTCGTCACCGTTCAGGATCTCGGGAACGCGAGCAGCGATTTCAGAAACACGAGCACCAGGAAAGCAGTGACTTTGCACCTTACTTTTACCTAACGTAGCGTGTACGTGCCGAACGATGGAATCGCCGATGATCACAGCATCGCGTTCTGTTTCGCGTAGAGGGGAGAAGCGGTTTTGTGTGGATAACTCGAAAACCGGGAGGGTCGGAGAAAGTCTTGGTCTAAACCTGACTCGCGTCTTCCGCTGCGGAACCACCCAGGCTTCGTGGTGGCGTGTTGGAGCCGGAGTGAACGAGACCATGGCTGATTGCGACCGATGCTGAGGAACGCACGGAGTAGACGCGGTCGGAGTCAGCGGGTTAGTAACGTTAAACACTGATTTGTGTGCATCGGCGCGTGATGTTTCAAGAGCCAAACCCCGGTCTCTCAGCTCGGCCTGTCTCAATAAAAGGTTGTGGATCTGTTTCTCAACAGCTTCCAGCTCAGACTGCAGTGCGTGCAGCTCAAATGTGTCCTCACCTGCACCAAACGGTAGACTACTTACATCTGATATATTCGCCATTTTAACAGATGGACAGTGAGTTAGCAACGAAGCTACCAGTGATGCTATCAATATTAATACTAATTTATATTATAAGTTTGTTTGTAAGTGAGTGTGGAGAAGACGCGTTCAGCCGTGATCCACGGACGTAACCTTTAAGAGTATGCAGCGTTGGATCACTAATAGGCTTGAGACGCGTCTGCTCAACAGTCCGCGTTGTAACTATGAGGTTTTTTAGGGGTTTTTTAGTGGTAGGGGTGTAGAGTAGACGCACGATAGGCAAAAAAAATAAAAAATGTTTGTTTATAAGTGAGTGTGGAGAAGACGCGTTCAGCCGTGATCCACGGACGTAACCTTTAAGAGTATGCAGCGTTGGATCACTAATAGGCTTGAGACGCGTCTGCTCAACAGTCCGCGTTGTAACTAAGAGGTTTGAGCAGTAGTGCTTCTCAGTGAGGAAAAGTAGAAAATGTTCGTTGTAAGCGAGTTTAAAGAGAAAAATCAAGAATCACCGTGTTTGTTGAGTGTTTCTTACTCACCTGAACTTTTATGAACTCAAAGGCACGAGAGAAAATAAATAAATAAAAATAGCTGAGCGCACGGGTGGCGCGTTAACAGGCTAGCGAATTACTAGCGTGTTGTGCTAGTAGTAACGGAAGCTAGCGATGTCAGGGTTGGGTAAGCTGTATTTAGTAGTAATATAAACAACTAGAAATTGTAGTAAATGATGGTTCAAAACAAGGAAATACGAGGCTAAGACGGAGCTTACAGCACCGAAGCAAACACACTCACAGCAGGCAGCTGTGATAAAACATTTTGTAAAATAGTAAAACATAAAAAATATATAAAAAAACGGGCAAGTATAACAGACAACGGACGGCAGGCCATACACACCAGTGCCATCTTGTTTGTAAAAAAGGCTTAGAAATAATGGTAAATTTATTTTTATAATAATAATAATAATAATAATAATATATATATATATATATATATATATATATATATATATATATATTCTGTAGATATTGTCTCTGATCTGTATTTGTTGCATCACACACTACAGTCTCTCTCACCTGTAACATTTACCCACAGTGCATCACTGTATTGTGTGTAATAGACTGGTTTCCCTCTTCCAGCTCTACACCAGTACTGGCCTCCATCAGATACTGAATCATTCTTCAGGCTGTAGGAGTTTGTTTCTGTCTTCTCTGTCTCAGGGTTCAGTGTGTCTTTGTACCAGTAAAAGTCCCAGTTTCCAGTGGACGGATCCATGCGACAGGTCAAAGTCACTGTGTTTCCAGTCAGTGCAGCTCCTGCAGGATCTGATGTGAGTTCAGGCTTCGGCTTTAGATCTGCAGGAGAACAACAACAGATTCAGATCCTCAAGAGTTCAGAGTATTTGTCTGCAACAGTTCATACAAAAGAGAATTTAAGTGCTGAAATGTGGATTTTAGATTAGCATTATAGATCTGTTGTGTGCAGGGCTTGACATTAACACCCGCCAACCCGCCAAATGCGGGTGGATTTTGCTCGTGGCGGGTAACACAGTCACTCCAACTAGCCACTTTGGCGGGTTGAATAATTGTAGTCTTTTCAAAAGGCATCTGAAATAAGTGTGACACTACAACTCCCATAGGGCTGTCAACGAATATTCTAAATTCGAATATATATTCGAATAGTTTTAAAAAACAGAATTTCAAAGGTGAAAATTAATATTCGAATGTGGAAAAACGCCCGCGGTAGCAGAGGCGCGGCTGTCTGCTTTGCGAGTGGGCGCGCTGCCTGAGGGGTCATTTTATTTAACGTTAAACAGAAACATTACCAAAGTGTAGGCTACTGTACTGACTAGATATTGCATGAATAAGGTAGGTTAGATACAGCAGTTTCATGCACTGCAGGCTTCCACTGGTTTGATTATTTACCGTTTCATGTCAAGGAAAAGTTCCATGTTTACCACAGCACAGCTCGCTCGGAGCGTTCAATGTCGGTTCTATATAGCCTACTGTAAAACTTCAATTAATGTTAATAATATTTGTTTCAATCACTGAATGAAGCCTGCTATATAAGAGTTGCGACCTTAAATTGCTTGCACAAATCTCTTGATCAGCACTCAACATTTGCTTATCTGTTATGCACAGAGCGCGTGACGCCTCATTCGCGCCGCAAGACCTCCAGACGCGCGTAAACGCGTCTTTACACTCGCGCCAGACGCTCTATTCGCGTTTGGTGTGAACGCAGCATGAGGGTGAGGGCGAGAGAGAGAAAGAGTGCCTGCGAGTGAGCGAGCGAGAGTGAGCGAGGTCTGCGGTCTTGGCCATTAGTTGATTTACTTGTTTTCGTGTAGGTAATACGTTGTCAAATATGTTTAAACTTAAATAAACTACCTATACAAGTAGTTATGTCTCTTTGTATTAATTTGTCCTGTTATTGACGTAATGCGCGTCATTGACAAAATGCGCAACCAGATGTTCGAATAGTTCGAATATAAGCTATGTGTTTTTTTTTAGAGGGAATATTCGAATGTCGTTTTTGAGCGATTTTGACAGCCCTAATGAGTATTGATTGATCGCTAGTGACCGACAACAAAGAATCGAAGAGACAGCTAGCTGCCCTGCTGGAGTTACGTCGTATGCCGGTGGAGCAATGTGGCGACATATAATACATAATACATGGTTTTATTTTTAAAAAGGAGCTTTACACACAACCTTATCAGAGCTAATGATAATGACCTGTATTGTTATATATTTATGTAGTCTTGATTTGGGTGTATACAGTGGTTTTACATTTAAAAGGGTTGTAAATCTAGTTCAAGTAAATTTTAGCACGCCATAAGTCAACTTTTATCGGATAATTTCACAACAACAAAAATGTGGCTAGTAAAAATGCTGTGTGGCTAGTAACTTTGGAAAACCACTAGCCACATTGGCTAGTGAGCAAAAAAGTTAATGTCAAGCCCTGGTTGTGTGTCTGCTGTGAAATAACTGGACAGTGTGAACTTTTTCTGGTCACGTATAAAGTGCAGTTTTGACAATTTTGGCAGGGGTGTGTCTCTGTGAATCATTCTGTGTAATCAGTTCCCTTTCGAGAACGTTTCACTCGTATTGCGTTGCAAATGCTTTGGGAAAACTCCTTTTCTCGAGAAAATTGAAGCCTTTATTTTAAAACGCAGTGCAGCTGCATAGCGAGCACAGTACAGCTGACTAAGCATGCTGATTGGCTGTGCTGCGGCAACTGCATGAACATATGGCGAACCAGCGAGGAGGGGCGATCCAATCAGAGCATTTGCCGCCTCGCTCGCGCTGAAGCACGCCTAAATGGGCATGGTTGAAGAGTATAAATTCGCCCAAATTCGCCAAAGGGACAGATTGAATCTCTTTCAGCGAAGAACGCATCACCTGCTTCATCGCTGACTTCTCCGGATAATAGGAAGCTTCTCGCTGTTGATCAGCCCAGCAGCGGAATGCAGTGACCTGCTTCAGTACAGCAGACTGGCAGATCCTGTGATCACTCGACGCCGTCAAGCTGATCGCCGTTTCCCTGTGGCATCCGGCGGATATATCCTTTGCTTCAAGCCTTTTCACAAAAAGAGCAAGAGCGCGTTGTTTCAAATGCCGCTCCCGGTCTGTGAAACATGCTGGGTTCCCCTCCATGTGTCTGACAGACACACACTATGTGCTGCCTGCCTCGGTCTCGAGCACGCCGAGGCAGCACTCACTAAAGACGGCTGTCCCTCTTGGGACAGCATGCCCATCTCGGCGCTTCGCTCAAGGCTGGTCCTCGTTACGTCTGAGAGCGAGCCCGCCCATCTTCTGTCTCCGGCCCGCTCGAGCCCCGGAGGAAGAAACGGTGCTGTCAGAGAGTCCACGAGCGCACTGAAGAGAGCGAGTGCATGCCGGGCACGTCCCCGCGTGCCATGCCCACACCAGAGTATGAGCCTTCACCGGTGCTGTTAACTAAGATTGACCAACGCCCCTCCCTCGAAGCGGCTGGCCTCATCTCATTTGGCGGATCGGTGGAGGAACTGGATGACAGTGTGTCAGTGGCGGCATCTGAGGGTGAGGATTGGTCGGGCTCTGCGGACCCCGCCCCTCCCTCTCAACCAGAGTAAGTCGACAACAGAGCGAATATCGACGCCGAGCTTCTCCGCGTCATCACACACGCACTGTCGACGAGCTGGGTTTGACTGGTCTTCACCAGAAGAGCCTACCAGGAGCCGCCTAGATGAATGGTTCCTGCCGGGGCACCAGCAGGCCCCTCTCCAGCGTTTGGCTCCCTTTTTTCCTGAGGTCCACGTGGAGCTCACCAAGTCGTGGCGCACCCCCTATTCGGCCCACCTGCGCACTTCCACCTCTATGACGCTCTCGTCAGTCGACGGCGCGGAGGAAAAGGGATATGTAAAACTGCCCCCCCTGGAGGAAGCGGTGCACTACTACTTGGGCGGAGTTACTGTACTGCTCCTTGATTTACTCGCAGCACCTGAGAAGCCCTGTGGTGAGGAGCAGAGAGTTTGTGCAGAGCTGAAGTAAATTACACCGCAGAAGTAGCAGTGCTTCGCCTTCTGAGAATATAGTTCCAAGTATGTATACGGTTAGAAGTTGGCTGTCTCATGTGACCTTGTTATTCGTACACACTGTGACTATACAAATCACAACTTGTAAATAGGAAAATGTTGGCGTTATTTTGTCACTTATTGGGAGCAGTATGCTAGCTGGAGCAGTTTACCTCCAGTCTTTGTGCTAAGCTAGGCTAGCGGTGGGTGCGTCAGACAGTTACGGCACGCACAGAGATGAAAAGGGTATGTATGGGCTTATCTAACTCTGGGGGATACGGTGAATAAGCTAAAGTCCCAAAAAGTCGGCGTGTTCCTTTAAATTGTGCTGACTGTTAATATGAACTAACTGAACCAGCATTTGGCAGGTTGTGGTGGAGGTTTGTTTTTCATCAACAAATGAGATTGTTGGTCTTAAATACTTTATCTTTTATCTCAAAGGGGGCTGCAGAGACCACTGTTCATGAGGACCTGAAAATGAAGAATATGAGCATCTATAGTATGTCTGCCGTGAGCCAGATGCAGAAGGAATCATCATTGAGGGAATACCAGTCTTAACCAATCTTGGAAATCTGGCCAAAGCATGCTGCTTACTGCTTGGGTTGACATATGCACTTAATCTTGAGTATCCATCCAAGCTTTCCAAAACATTTGAGGTGTTTCAAAGACTTTTCGTGGGACTTGACACACTGTGCCAAAAACCAAGCCCCAAGTTCATAACTCTGAAAAATAAGCTCCTTGCCTAGGCACTCAGACATGACTTTCACTCTGCACTTGTGAACAGCTCATTTTGAATATGGCTTGTGAATTGTTACAAAAGTGCCTGTTGACTTAATTTTAAAATGTTGTAACATTATGTATGTACACAGTGAAAAACTGTACTGTGAAGGTGTACTGCTAACCTGCACTTTATTAGCTGAGGGCATGGTTTCTTTAATGCATGAAAACAGATGTTATTGATTGTTTAAACTGTCCAGCTCATTGCTACTGTTTGGATATAACAATAATTTAATAAATGTTAGAAATTGACATAACAGCAACTAATTTTTTTATGCTGTTTATCATCATTTCTATCCTGACCTCGGTCTGACTGGGGACAAATGATCAAGTCTCAAGGCTTGTTTGCTACACTGACGGTTTCATTCATCTGCAGATAATCTGAAGAGTAGAAGCTTATGAATGAACTGAACATGTCTGAAGGTTATAGATAATGAACTCTGAAAAGATATGTGATCCTAATCAGCCTGTCACTGTATATAGGAAGTAAGCTCAGATTTACTGGCATGGATATTGTCACAGTTGTGTTCTGTTTAGTTTGGACTTGTCTACCTGTCAACATGTGTCATTATTAGTTCATCTGTCTCACCTCGTTACCTCGTTAGTCTTGTCAGCTGTGTCTCATTTCCCTGATCTGTTTCCCCATGTATTTAAGCCTTGTGTTTTGCCTTGGTCATCGTCTGTTGTAAGTTGTATTTAGAGAGAGTGTGCGTGTGTTCGTGCTCCTGCCTCGCTTAAGTATTGTATTTTTGTAGTAAAACGTTTGAATTGGACATCTGTGCCTCTTCGCCTTCTTCTGCCTGCACTACATCCTGACAGATATCTTCTCAATGTCTTCAGGTTAAAGTGATGTGATGAAATGATGAACACACTCACCTGATACTGTCAGTGTAACTCTATCACTCCTCTGTGAGTACTGTGGGGTTTTAGTCTGAGTTCCTCTACAGCTGTTCAGACCAGCATGAGACGGATCCACAGATGTGATTATATAGTCATGGTCTGTTCTTCTACTGTCATATTGATCTTTATACCAGCTGTACCTCCAGACTCCTGTCTCCTGTATGTCACATGTGAGAGTGACTCTCTCTCCTCTGAACACACGAACATCAGGCTGAACAACCACTACAGGTTTGGGTCTCACTGTGAAATGAGCAAACAACGCACTTCATGTTTCTTTCACTGAAAAAATAAAATAAAAAAATCTACAGAGTAAAAGAGCACTTACCTCTCACTGTTATCTTTATTGCATTACTGAACTTTGTATAGTATTCTCCTCGCTGTGCTCTACACCAGTATGTTCCTCCATCAGAGACTCTCACAGAACTGATTGTTTTAATTCCTGCAGCATCACTAGATTCACGGTTTGAGTCTTTCCTCCAGAGAAACGTCCATCCATTTGAGCTTCCCACGTCACAGCTGAGAGTAACTGTGTCTCCAGTGAACACTGAACTCTGGGGCTTTACAGTCAGAATCGGTTTATCTGGAAGTGAACAGTGATGCAGTGTTGAGCTCATGTAGTGTTATTGGTCATATTTTTCACTAGTCTTCTGTATTTATCATTCTTTTTTAAACAGTAAACTATGTATTTTATTTTGATTTAAAGGGGTGTTTGTCTTGTCTGCTCCCACCAGTGACACCAAACAGAAAATTCCAGCACTTTCAAAGAACAATGTTACAATCTCAGGTAAGGTCAGGGACTATTAGTTATAGTTCAGAGTATTAAGTAGGTTATGCAACAGACCCGGGCAAGTTTACTGATAAGTAAGATGATGATCTCAACTTTTTAACTTTTTTTTTTTATATTAAAAATAAAATGCGATAAATATCACCATACAACAAATGCTGAAAGAAAAGGCTAAACATAAAAAATAAATAAACATCAGCCATATTATTGCAAGCACAGACTGAGTATCCGTTGATTATCCACGCATGCAGAGACGAGCGCTCTGGATGGGGATGCCAGATCGAACCGCGGGCTTGAGAGAGAAGGTCTCTTCTCACCGGGATCGGCCATGGGGCTGAGTCTGCCAGCCGCATTTATCCTGGGAACCATGTCTGGTTCTCCCAGTGCGGGGCAATGAGGAGCACTGAGTGGCGCGTTTCTCTGATCCTCCCGATCACCTGAGGTAACAGCGAGATCGGGGGAAAAGCGTACCCAAGCCAGGCTTGGGCCAGCGCGTCCTCGCCCTTCGAGAAGAATATCGGGCAGTGGGCGTTGTCGTCTGACGCAATTAGGTCGACTTTCGCTCTGCCGAAAAGGCGCCATAGAAGCTGGACCGTCTGGTGGTGCAGAGACCATTCCCCGGGGGGAACGTTGTCTCTGGACAGTCTGTCTGGGCCGTCGTTCAGGTGACCGGGCACATGGACGGCTCTCAGCGAGTGCAGTGAGCCCTGAGTCCAAACGAGGAGGCGTTCCGCCAATGCGCAGAGGATTTTGGATCTGATCCTGCCCTGACGGTTCACGTAGGACACCACTGACATGTTGTCTGTGCGAACTAGTACATGGTGTCCTCGCAGGTATGGGAGAAAATGTTTCAGTGCATTCTCGACCGCTAGCATCTCCCGACCAGAGGCCATAGACCGGTCTGCCCTCGAGAAGCGCCCCCCAACCTAGGTTGGAGGCGTCTGTCGAGATCGTTTTCCGGTGCGAGATAACTCCCATTGTAACTCCCCGTTGGTACCATCCGGCCGCCAGCCAGGGCTGCAGGGCTGAGACGCAGCCCTGATTCACACTGACTCGCGAGCCGCCGGCAATCCACGCTCTGCGGGGCGCTCCCGCTCTCAGCCAGCGCTGAAGCGGGCGCATGCGCAGTAAGCCCAGCTGAAGCACCGCTGCAGATGAAGCCATGTGGCCCAACATCATCTGAAATGTTTTCAGGGGGAAACACCTGCCTTTCTGAAAAGACGCGGTGAGATGTCGAATACGGCGCGCGCGCTGTGTCGACAGTCTGGCCATCATAGCCACCGAGTCCAGCTCTATTCCCAAAAAAGAGATTGACTGACTGGGTATTAATGAGCTCTTGGTCCAGTTGACCGAGAGACCCAAGCTTTTCAGATGGCTGAGAAGCGCTAGTCTGTGGGATATGAGTTCTTCCTCTGACTGCGCTAGAATCAACCAGTCGTCCAAATAGTTCAGAATTCGCATGCCCTGTGTTCTCAGGGGAGTGAGGGCCGAGTCCATGCACTTCGTGAACGTACAGGGTGCTAAAGACAGGCCGAACGGGAGGACGGTGTATTGATATACCTGACCGTTGAAGGCGAATCTCAAGAATGGCCTGTGACGGGGTATAATCTGAATCTGAAAGTATGCGTCTTTCAGATCGAGAGAAATAAACCAGTCCCTCGGGCGGATTTGCGCGAGGATTTGTCTGGTTGTGAGCATTTTGAGCGGCTGTCTCATGAGAGCTTTGTTCAAATATCTCAGATCTAATATGGGTCTGAGAGCTCCGTCCTTCTTGGGAATGAGGAAATAACGGCTGTAAAAGCCCGTCTCGGTCAGAGAAGGATGTACTCGTTCTATTGCCCCCTTGCACAATAATTTCGCTATTTCTGTATGAAGCAGATGGGCTGCTTCTGTATTCACTCTCATCTCGGTCCGTGCTCGAAAGCGCGGGGGACGGCGAGCGAACTGCAGCGAATAGCCCCGTTTCACAATGTTCAGCACCCATTCTGACACGCCCGGGATAGCTTCCCACGCTTCCGCATGCATAGCTAGGGGTCGAATGGCCTCTGGGTCCCGGCCGCTGCACTGCGCGGGATAGGGAACTCGTAGCAGAGGAATTTGCGCGGTGCGCGCGCTGTCGATGCTGGGGAACGGGAGCTCGCTGATAGCGATAACTGGCTGGACAGCACTCAATGACTCGGTCACTTGGGACGGAGAACGTTTTGCAGTGAGAAACCCGTGACGCGAGAGCGGCGTGTGTGTTAATGTGTTTATCAGTAAGTGTGAGCGCTCGTGGGCGGGCACAGGGCTTACATTCATAACACGGCCAGTGTTGGGGAGCTTTATGTGATCTAACCCCCGGGGCAGCTGTGTGACAGAGCGGGCAGTGGGTAGGTGTGAGCACTGACTCGTGGGCACAATTCCTACGCTTATCACTCGAGCGGCGCATGCCCGCTTTGTGAGAGTTTTTTTTGCCGCCAGAGCCAGACTCGAACACGGGTCTCTGGCGCGAAAGCCTAAGATTCTGCCACTGAGCCACAGGGGGAGAATACATAGGCTATCGGTTTGCGCGAGCATATGATAGAGCGTCGTTATGCATTGTAACAGGCTCGTTTACTGCAATATTAATATTTCCAGCCGCCTGAACTCAGAGGGGACTGAGAAATGTGTGAGAATTGGAGATTGGCCCGGCCTCAGCAGGGCTACAAATACTCTCTCTCCTCCTTTCGCCGGTGAGTGAGGCACGCGGGGTGCTGAACATTGCTCGTGACCGTCCGCTCTGACATCCCTTGAGAACGGCACAGTTTGCGCGGCACAAGCAAAGGGAGAGAGCGCGGGAAGCGGGGCGAGTAGCCAGAGAGCGTCATCATGTTTTGCAGGCGTGTGTGTACTATTAACAGGCTCGTTTACTGCAGTATTGATATTACCAGTCGCCTGAACTTGGGAGGGGACTGAGAACTATGTGAGACATGGCGGTCAGTCAAGCCTCAGCGGGACTCACACACTCTCGTTTCTCCTTTCGCCGGTGAGTGACGGGCGCGGTAGCTTTCTTGTAACGTAAAGAAAAACTAGCCCTGTGACCGTACGCTTCTGCAATCCCTTGTGAGCGGCGCAGTTTGCGCGACTCGAACAGAGGGAGAGAGGGCGAGCCCCGTAATCGTCCGCATCTCTGACATCCCTTGTGAACGGCGCAGTTGCGCGGCTCAAACAGAGGGAGAGAGAGAGCGGGGAGTGGTGCGAGGCATTTGAAACAACGCCTCGTAGGAAATTTCTCTTTTAGAAGCGAGAGTATGTGTCGCAGCGGCGAACACACACAGCAGTAAAAGGATATGACGCCGGATAGCGTAGCAGGCACGAATGGCTGAAGGCGGCGAAGATTCGTCCGACTTCCTCAGGCGCTGTCCTCTGCTTGTTCTGTCACTTGCTTCGACGGCGGCGGCTTCTCTCAGAGATCCAGCGATGCAGGGAGCTTCGCTGAAGAGACGAAAATCAGGGTATCAGCCTCCGAGCCTTCCTTTTATACGCTAAGCCACTCCCATTCTGGCGGGCTGTGACGCGTGAGGGCGCGATGTCACGCCAGGCTCACTGGTAGGCTGCTGCAGTTGCCGCAGAGCAGCCAATGAGCGCGCTAGATAGTCTGCTAGCTGCTGCACTGCGTTGACAATGAATAAAAATTAAGGATATTTTTTTGGCTTCATATCTCGAGAAAAGATGACTTTACCCGTAGTGTAAGCTAACTTACGCAATACGAGAGAACCTCTCGTAAGAGAACTACAGATCAGCCACTGTGCAGAAAAAAAGTGCACAGCAATGAAGGGGTGACACTCTAAAACATCAAGAGTCCAAATAAGACACCCCCCCCCCCCCACACACACACACACACACCCACACACACAAACACCCACACACACAAACACAAACTTTGTGTTAATCAAGCCAAAATTTGTGAAAAATATGGTAATGAATATTTTCGCAGCTAGGTGGCGTCTGCTGGCGGTACACTCTGTTTTAGAGGGATTACTCAGCACTCGTTAGGAGTTAATAAATGTGATTAGATGTGTCACAGGTCGGGGTGGAGCGCCAGCGGGCCGCCCACCCCTCCGCTTGCGTGCCACCCCTGAGGAGCTGACCGTGGACACGAAGGAGACGGACACAGAATTAAAAATAAATGTTCTTTATTAAATAAATAAAATAGTTTCTCTTCAGCATTAGTAGGCTCTTCCAGCATTAACAGGCTCTTCCAGCATTTGCAGGCTCTTCCAGCATTAGCAGGCTCCTCCAGAATTAGCAGGCTCTTCACTAGCATTAGCAGGCCCTTCCAGCATTAGCCTGCTCTTCACTAGCCTCAGGCAGAGAGTGGAAGACACGTGCAACTCACAGCATTAACAGGCTCGTCCAGCATTAGCAGGCTCTTCCAGCATTAGCCGGCTCTTCCAGCATTAGTAGGCTCTTCACTGGACTCAGGCAGAGAGTGGAGGATACATGTACTCACAGCGTTAGCAGGTTCTTCACTGGACTCAGGCAGAGAGAGGAGTGGATACGTGTAACTCACAGCATTAGCAGGTTCTTCCAGCATTAGCCGGCTCTTCACTAGCCTCAGGTAGAGAGTGGAAGATACGTGTAACTCACAGCATTAGCAGGTTCTTCACTGGACTCAGGCAGAGAGAGGAGTGGATACGTGTAACTCACAACATTAGCAGGTTCTTCACTGGACTCAGGCAGAGAGAGGAGTGGATACGTGTAACTCACAGCATTAGCAGGTTCTTCACTGGACTCAGGCAGAGAGAGGAATGGACACGTGTGCTCACAGCATTAGCGGCTCTTCCAGCATTAGCAGGCTCTTCACTAGCCTCAGGCAGAGAGTGGAGGATACATGTACTCACAGCGTTAGCAGGTTCTTCACTGGACTCAGGCAGAGAGAGGAGTGGATACGTGTAACTCACAGCATTAGCAGGTTCTTCACTGGACTCAGGCAGAGAGAGGAATGGACAGCATTAGCAGGTTCTTCACTGGACTCAGGCAGAGAGAGGAATGGACACGTGTGCTCACAGCATTAGCGGCTCTTCCAGCATTAGCAGGCTCTTCACTAGCCTCAGGCAGAGAGTGGAGGATACATGTACTCACAGCGTTAGCAGGTTCTTCACTGGACTCAGGCAGAGAGAGGAATGGACAGCTGTGACTGCGAGTGAACAGCAGAAATAATTCCCACACGCGCATATCCACCACACACTATAAGGTTTCACTCGTGCTCATTTCCACAATAAAACTGCAATTCAACAGACTCACGGTGCAACCAAGGCTTACACCCGCAATCCAGCCGAAGTTTTCTCTGTCTCTCTCTCTCTCTCTCTTTCTCTCCCGCGGCCTCCCTCCGCATCCGCGGCCGCTCACGTGCTGCGTGCCTCACATCTCGAACTGTGCTCCTCCTCCCTGCTCCCCCAAAGTGTGCTTTTATGAGCCACCTTCCTGCTACATGCAGGAAGCGCTGGGGTCAGACAGATCAAACCACCTGAGAAAGTAGTTACTATGTCTGATTTCAAAGAAATTGATGGCAAAATTTTGGAAGAAACCGTACAGCACCTTAAAACATCAACCTGCACTCTTGACACACTTCCCACATCGTTTTTCAAAAGTGTGTTAAACAGTTTAGAAGCAGATCTTCTAGAAGTGGTAAATGCTTCACTTCTCTCTGGGAGTTTTCCAAACTCCCTAAAAACTGCAGTTGTCAAGCCCCTCCTGAAAAAGAGCAATCTGGATAAGACCATATTAAGCAACTATAGACCGATCTCAAATCTTCCTTTCATAGGTAAGATCATTGAAAAAGTTGTCTTCAATCAGCTGAACAAATTCTTATGCTCGAATGGATACTTTGACAATTTTCAATCTGGTTTCCGACCGCACCACAGCACAGAGACAGCGCTCATAAAGATAATAAACGATATTCGCTTAAATACTGACTCAGGCAAATTATCAGTGCTGGTACTACTCGACCTCAGTGCTGCATTTGACACTGTCGATCACAACATACTTCTGGACAGGCTGGAAAACTGGGTGGGGCTTTCTGGGATAGTCCTAAAATGGTTCAGGTCATACTTAGATGGGAGAGGTTATTATGTGAGTATAGGAGACCATAAGTCTGAGTGGACATCCATGACATGCGGAGTCCCTCAAGGCTCAATTCTTGCGCCACTCCTGTTCAACCTGTATATGCTCCCAATGAGCCAAATAATGAGAAAGAACCAAATTGCTTACCACAGCTATGCAGACGACACACAGCTCTACTTAGCCCTATCGCCCAACGATTATAGCCCCATTGACTCCCTGTGCCAATGCATTGATGAAGTCAACAGTTGGATGTGTCAAAACTTTCTTCAGTTAAACAAAGACAAAACTGAAGTCATTGCGTTTGGAAACAAAGATGAAGTTCTCAAGGTGAACGCATACCTTCACTCCAGGGGTCAAACAACTAAACATCAAGTCAGGAATCTTGGTGTGACACTAGAGTCAGAGCTTAGTTTCAGTAGTCATGTCAAAGCAATAACTAAATCAGCATACTATCATCTGAAAAATATTGCAAGAATTAGATGCTTTGTTTCCAGACAAGACTTAGAGAAACTTGTGCATGCTTTCATCACCAGCAGGGTGGATTATTGTAATGGACTCCTCACTGGCCTTCCCAAAAAGACCATAAGACAGTTGCAGCTCATACAGAACGCTGCCGCCAGGATTCTGAGCAGAACCAGAAAATATGAACATATCACACCAGTCCTCAGGTCTTTACACTGGCTCCCAGTTAAACTTAGGATTGATTTTAAAGTATTATTACTGGTATATAAATCATTCAATGGCCTAGGACCTCAATACATTGCAGATATGCTCACTGAATATAAACCCAACAGATCACTCAGATCATTAGGATCATATCAGCTTGAAATACCAAGGGTTCACTCTAAGCATGGCGAGTCTGCTTTTAGCTATTATGCCAGCCGCAGCTGGAACCAGCTTCCAGAGGAGATCAGATGTGCTCCTACTGTAGTCACATTCAAATCCAGACTCAAAACACATCTGTTTAACTATGCATTTACTGAATGAGCACTGTGCCAATGTTCGTCCGACTGTTTGTACTGTATTTTATTTTTCTAAACTGTTTTAATTATTCTTATTTCTTTTTATTATTTTAATTTCTTCTATGTAAAGCACTTTGAATTGCCATTGTGTATGAAATGTGCTATATAAATAAACTTGCCTTGCCTTGCCTTGCCTTGCCTTGCCTTGCCTACATGTCCCAATCACCTGTTGCCATTTTCCCCCGCACAGCTGCCAGCGATTACCCTCATTCGCGGCGTTTTTCCAGCTTCCGTGTACAACAGAGGGTCCCCGCTACAACAACTTCCCGACTTGTAGTTCCGGCCTTCGTCACCCCGTGACAGATGCATAAAAAAAAATGAGATCCTAAGCTTTAAAATGATATATATATTTGTGTTGTTCCATTCAGTGGTTGCTTAGTAATTAGATTTTTTTCTTTCCGAATGGGAATAAAAAAAAATAAAAAAAAATAAAATAAAAAAAAAGCTATAGGCAGCCTACAGGCGGTTACAGGACATTGCACACATTTATATATTTTTAAAGCCACTAGATAGCGCTCTTCTCACTTGATTTTTTTTTTTTTTAGGCCTGCACTCTATTTTGATGTGAAATGTTGCATTTATAAAAAAAAAAAATGTATGTATATATAAACACACAATTTGAAGTATTTTGAGAGAGATTTTTTTTTTTCTCAGAAATTATTTTTTATGTTCTATGAGAAAACACTTTCTCTCAAAACTATTGGTATGAAAACTTTTTCTCTCAAATATATATTTTTTTTCTCTCATGAAATGCTTTTTTGCTATCAGTGTGATAACTTTTTCTCTCAAACTTTTTTTTTTCTCTCAGATCATTTATTTTCTCGCATGTAATAAAGACACAATTCTCTCTCCATACACCTCATGAATGAACTGAACATGTCTGGAGGATATAGATAATGAACTCTGAAAAGATCTGTGATCCTATCACCCAGTCACTGTATATAGAAAGTAAGCTCATATTTACTTGGTTATCTTCTCAGTGTCTTCAGGTTAAAGTGATGTGATGAAATGATGAACACACTCACCTGATACTGTCAGTGTAACTCCATCACTGATCTCTGAGTTCTGTTGGGTTTCAGTCTGAGTTCCTCTACATCTGTACAGACCAGCATGAGACGGATCCACAGATGTGATTATATAGATCTGGTCTTGTCCTGCGCTGTTATAGATCTGGTCTGTTCTTCTGCTGTTATCTTGATCTTTATACCAGCTGTACCTCCAGACTCCTGTCTCCTGTATGTCACATGTGAGAGTGACTCTCTCTCCTCTGAACACACGTACATCAGGCTTCACCTTCACTACAGGTTTGGGTCTCTCTGTTAAAAGAGCAAACAACACACTTTATGTTTGAATCTTTTAAAACTCAAAATTAGCTTTCAATAAAAATAAATAAAACCTACAAAGTAAAAGGGCACTTACCTCTCACTGTTATCTTTATTGCATTACTGAAGTGTGTGTAGTATTCTCCTCGCTGTGCTCTACACTCGTATGTTCCTCCATCAGAGACTCTCACAGAACTGATTGTTTTAGTTCCTGCATAATCACTGGATTCCCAGTTTGAGTCTTTCCTCCAGAGAAACGTCCATCCAGTTGAGCTTCCCCCGTCACAGCTGAGAGTAACTGTGTCTCCACTGAACACTGAACTCTGGGGCTTTACAGTCAGAATCGGCTGTGGTTTATCTGGAAGTGAACAGTGATGCAGTGTTGAGCTCATTTATAGAGTTATTGCTCATATCTTTCACTAGTCTTCTGTTTTTATCATTCTTTTTTAAACGGTGAACTATGTATTTTATTTTGATTTAAAGGGGTGTGTGTCTTTTCTGCTCCCACTAGTGACACCAAACAGAAAATTCCAGCACTTTCAAAGAATAAATGTTAAAGACAATCTCAGGTAAGTTCAGTACTACGCGTGACATAGTCGGAAGTACTGACCCAGTGTTTACAAGATTGGAGTAGGAGGACCGTTCAAAGTTATTGTATGTTGAATGACACATTTATATGTATTTGTGTCACTTTATTGTTTAAAATGGTCCTTACGTGTGCATATCCTGGATGTTTAACGATGTCACTCGTGACCTTTCCAAAGTGATGACAATGCGTGGCGCATCTCAGAGATGGTACAAGACGGGCATTTGTGGTTAAAAAGAATATTTTTTATTTTTTATTTTTAGAAAATGACCGATCATTTCAATAGATAAGAGCCTTATTTCTCGACTGGGATCATGTAGAGCCTTTTGAAGCTGCATTGAGACTGACATTTGAACCTTCTTTGAACATTTGAATGGTTGGTTGCCATTGTTGCCATGTTTCCTCAAAAACCTTAATTTCTTTTTGACTGAAGAAAGAAAGACATGGACATCTTGGATGACTTGGGGAGAGTAAACTATCAGGAAATTTCAATTTGAAAGTGAACTAATCCTTTAATTATATTTGATTGTGTTAAAGTGAAACTTTAAGTAAATTTCAGGTACACTTTAAATATCTTGCATTTAAAGACTGATATTATACGGAGATCATACTATCCTTACTAAAAAAAATTCCTTACGTAATAATCTAGAATACTTTCTAAAACTTGATGGCTGCTCTGTCAAACCTTCATGACATCAAGGCTAAATTATTGTAATGCTATTATGGGTGGTTGCACTGCACGCTTAATAAACAAACTACAGCTGGTCAAAAATGTAGCAGCTAGAGTTCTTACCAGAACCAGGAAGTATGACCATATTAGCCCGGTTCTGTCAACACTGCATTGGCTCCCTATTAAACATCGTATACATTTTAAAATATTGCTTGTCACTTACAAAGCACTAAATGGTTTAGCTCCGCAGTACTTGAGCGAGCTCTTAACGCATTATAGTCCTCCTTCACGTCTATTGTGATCTCAAAATTCCGGCCAGTTGATAATACCTAGAATATCAAAATCAACTGCTGGCGGTAGATCCTTCTCCTATTTAGCACCAAAACTTTGGAACAATCTTCCTAACATTGTCCGGGAAGCAGACACACTCTGTCAATTCAAATCTAGACTAAAAACACATCTCTTTGAGCTAGCATACACATAACATATTATAGACTTCTATAATTCAATGTTAGGCTGCATAGTTTAGGTCAGCCGGAAGAGGAAACACTCCCCATAAATCCTGATGTACTTGTTACATCATAAGAAGGATGGCGTCTACACTAATATTAGTCTCTCTGTTTATCCAAGGTTATCCGCAGTCTACTGAATCCAGGACCTGCGCCTGGACATGATGACAACGCAGTCCTGAAGTGTCAACCAGTCCCTCCCTGTTTACTGAAGTCAGCTGGATCCCAGCTGGATCCAGATCAGATCAATCAGTCATTTATTTATAGAGCACATTTAAGACACAACCGAAGTTGACCAAAGTGCTTTACAAGGAATAAAAAAAACACAAAAATAAAACCAATATACATACATAAATACCAGACAAGCCAAAAAAGCACTCAACAGAATAAAAGAAAAATCCAGGAAGACAAACTACAGAGTGTTAAAAGCCAAGGTGAATAAATGAGTCTTGAGCTGAGATTTAAAAGTACAGATAGATGGAGCATGCCTAATAGAAGGAGGAAGGCTGTTCCACAGCTTCGGCCCAGCAGCGGCAAAAGCGCGATCACCACATTTTTTAAGTTTTACTTTAGGGACTATAAGAGGGCCAAGGTCAGAGGAGCTCAGGTTTCTGGATGGAGTGTACGGAATCAAAAGATCCGTTAAGTATTGAGTTGCCAAATTATTCAGGGTTTTATAGACAAATCCTATACTTTACCGGAAGCCAGTGCAGAGACATTAAAATCGGTGTTATGTGGTCGTACTTTCGCTTCCCTTCAAGTAGTCTAGCGGCTGCGTTTTGAACCAACTGCAGACGAGAGATAGCCTGGGAAAACCCAGACAAACTTCAGGCAAATTTAGATTTGCTCTGCAAGTAGTCTGGCAAAGAGCCCATTCAAGCCGATTTCTAATACGTCCAAATCGAGGCACCAATCAGAAACGTTGAGGCGGGCTTTACACGATGACGATCGCTCTAATTGGTTTTAGGTCTATCCAATTGCGCCCAGAGGCATTTGAGCGACGTCCGTTGGTTACGCCCCTTTGGAAATGAGTTATTGATGAAGCTTTGCCAGACCATAACTCAGTTACTACTGAGAATGGTCTGGTTTTAACCAGGCTAGACGAGAGATGGAAGCCTGAGAAATGCCATTATACAGAGAATTACAGTAATCAAGCCTAGATGTAACAAATGCATGAATAGCTGTTTCCAAATTACTCCTTGATAAAATGGGCTTCACTTTACTGAGAAGGCAAGTTGAGTGCTCAAACACAGACCATGTGGAGGAGTATAAAGGAATCTCTGACATAGTATATCCAGTCTGAGCCATTTGAGATCTAATACCCAATACCTTATTTGTGAAAAAGTTTCCAAAACTTTCACAAAGGGAGACAAAAGGCTCAGGGAAAAGATTAACAGGTGGATTTAGCACAGAGTCAATAGTGGAAAAGAGGACACGAGGGTTATGCCTATTTTTCACAATCAGATCAGAAAGATATTTACATTTAGCAGCTATGGCTGCCCTCTGAAACAAAGAAAGTGAATTTCTCATAATTTCATATGAGACCTGCAATTTGTCCTTTTTCCACTTGCGCTCGGCCTGTCGACAGGCCTGTCTGAGAGAATGCACTGATTCATTAAACCAGGGAATTGGCACCAATTTAATTTAAACTTTAATGGAGCAATACTGTCCAAGATAGAAGCGCAAGTAGAGTTAAAATAACTGAGATGTTCGTCCGCATCCAAGTTATGTAGAGTAGATTCCGTTTCAGAAGAATTCCACACTTCATGAAATGCTACACTGAACTCCTCACTGGAGCGTGTAGTAAAGGTACGAGACATGCGCCCCATGGGCTGATTTTTTAGAGTTTAACCAGAGTATGGAACAGAGAAAAATACAGGCATATGATCAGAAAAGTTTGCATTGCTAGTTGTGATATCTGAAACAGATAGTCCATGAGTTAAAGTCAAGTCCAAGGTATGACCCTGTAGATGCGTAGATACCAGATACCCACTGAACAAGGTCAAAAGACTCAATAAGATTTAAAAACTCAGCAAATTCATTAATAAATTCGGAGTTATGTTTGGGAGGACGATATAACAAAGCAATAGTGACAGGGTTTGCTAGTAGCATTTGAAAAAGTTGCACCTCAAAGCTGCTATATGAAACTGTAGATAAGGATCGACATGGAAAGGTGTTTTAACCCATGTCTCGGTAATACAAAGGAAGTCCAGTGCTTGCGCAGTAAAAAGGTTGTTTAAAATGAAAGTTTTATTTACCAGGGACCGTGTGTTGATAAGGGCCATCTTCAGTACAGATGAGTCACTTTCCGCTTGCGTTGCTCGGCACAGTGGTCGGAGGTTACGGAGATTAACTGGGAGAGGATTAACTCGGAGAGGATTCGTCCCATGACGATGCGTGGAAATAATAACAGGGATAATCGCGCATGGCCGCTGGAGCTGAGCCTCAGGAAAGCACCTTCCTGCATCGCGTCCGCTGGTGATAGCTGAACGATTTCGGTTTCACAAGAGAAATCAGGAAGAGGGATCTTTCGGTGAAACCAAAATCGTTCAGCTATCACCAGCGGTTTAGGTGAAAAATGTGCGCTCAACACTGCCACAATCGCATCATAAGTTTTCTCACCTGGTTTCCTTGGCTGTACGAGACTGCGTAGCAAAGTGAAAGTCTTTGCACCCAACAGTGAAACTGTTAGCTACTATGTTTGTGGCTGCACTGAAGAAACTTTCAGAACACTGTGAATTCGGCGATGTTTTGAATGATACCATCAGAGACAGGCTCGTTTGTGGATTAAGAAGCAAAGCCATTCAAAAAAGACTGTTAGTGAAAGTAATCTCACATTGCAGAAAGCCACTGAAATAAGTGTAAGCATGGAACTTGCTGCCAAAGAAGCACGCCACTTCAGTAGCTCAGATAAAGTCCATAAATTGTCTGCTGACATGAGCACATTCCAGAATTCCCCTGGCAAAGCACCTAATAATGCAACATGTTCTAGATGTGGCAAAGTCGGACATCTTGCATCTGAGTGTTGGAGTAAAGAGTCGGTGTGTCGTAGTTGTGGAAAAAAAAAGGCCACATAAAACGTGCTTGCAGAGGAAAACAAAAGGCTGCAAAACAAAAATTCTGAAAAATGCCTGGCACATCAAAGAACAAGAATGTGTATACAATGCAGTCAAATAGCAAGTACACAGACGACACTGATTCCTCCTCAGAGGAAGTTCCTTTGAAAATTCTAGCTGTGGAAGGAGACTCCAAAGGCTATTGGGTGACACCTGTCATTGAGGTAGAGCCGGTGTGTATGGAGATAGACACTGGTGCTGCTGTTTCTATCGTGTCAGATGCTGTGTACCACAAAACCCTAAAACATGTCTACTTGAAGCCCTCCAAGATAGTGTTGAAAACATATACGGGGGAGCCTGTGACTATAAGAGGGGTAATGGATGTGGAAGTGGAATTAAATGGTCAGTCAGCAACGCTGCCACTGTATGTGGTAAAAGTGAACTACCCAGCTTTACTTGGACGAGAATGGCTGGAAACAATGAAACTGGACTGGCCGACGGTGCGGATGGTGTCAAAGGGAAACACGGAGCTCTGGGTTGTTCTAGAAAAACATGCTGATGTTCTCCAAGATGAATTGGGCACGATGAAAGACAATACAGCCAAGCTCGACATTAAGCCTGATAGTAAGGCCAAGTGTTGCAAAGTCCGTTCTGTGCCATATGCTATCAGATCAAAAGTTGAGACCGCTCTGGAAGATTTGGTAACCAGTGGAGTCATCGTACCAGTGAGTAACAGTGAGTGGGCTATGCCTATAGTACCCGTTCCTAAAAAGGATGGTTCCATTCGAATTTGTGGTGACTTTAAAGTCACAGTAAACCTTGTACTGTCTCCTGACCAGTATCCACTTCCCCTCATTGATGATCTGTTTGCTGGCAGGGGGGAAGCGGTTCAGCAAACTTGATTTGAGTCAAGCCTACTTACAAATGAAAGATGATGAGAACTCTGAGTTACTGACAATTGTCACACACAAGGGGCTTTAAGGATACCAGCGTCTTCCTTTTGGTATCACATCGGCCCCTTCGCTTTTCCAGAGGGCCATGGACTAGGTGTTAAGCAGCCTGTCGGGGGTGCAGTGCTACTTAGATGACATCTTGGTAACAGGAAAAACCAAAGCGGAGCATCTGAGTAATCTGGATGGTACACTCCAGCGCCTAAAGGAATATGGTTTAAGAATGAGAAAAGACAAATGTGAGTTTTTCAAGCAGTCAGTTTAATATCTTGGTCATGTGATCAATGGACTGCACAAGGCACCTTCAAAAGTAAGAGCCATACTAGAGGCTCCAGCACCACAGAACACCAGCCAGCTCCGCTCGTGCATTGGTCTTCTAAATTACTATGGACGATTCATCAGTGGCTTAGCCACACTGTTGAAATCACTACACCAACTTCTGTGTAGTAACCAGTCATGGGAATGGACACAGCAATGTTAGACCACCTTCCAAGAAGCTAAGAAAGCTCTGGTGAAGTCAGGTGTACTAACCCATTTTAATTCAAAGCTTCCCCTGCAGTTGGCCTGTGATGCGTCACCTTATGGTGTGGGAGCTGTGATTTCCCACATCATGCCTTCAGGAGAAGAAAGGCCAATAGCATTTGCCTCACACATGCTGAATAAAGCAGAGAGCAAGTATGCGCAAATTGAGAGAGAAGCGAAATAGGCAGGATTGAGAAAACAGAAGGGCAAGGGATTACTGTCACGTTGAACCACGTGAGATGATTGACAGCTGTACAGCGAATGAGAGAGAGCTGACCATAACTGACGCAAATCAAAAACGATAAAAAAAAAAGAAGAAAAAAAGGGGGAGACAGATCTCGCTGTGTTCAATTCAGTGGAAAATGAATAGAAATGTTATTCTGTATAACGAAATATTTTACAAACATAAGACGATAAATCATTATTTCTCAAAATATGCACATCATTGGACTAATGGCCCTGGCAGATGCTGTATATTGCATGTATGTGAACACAAATAAACCGGAGAAGACGTGAATGACTGCTTTATGAGTGATGATTTCTATTCAAAATAACGAACGTTACAGATATCTTAAGTGCTAGAGTAAATTAATAAATGTTACATTGTAAATTAAGTAAATGCGTTCCATATTATAAATTATAATTTATTTATATGAGTTATTAAATGTTTGTTTAAAATGATTGGCCTCTCATTTTCAAAATATAACTTACACAGCATAGGCTATATTTATAACTGAACACACACACACACACACACACATAACTTTATTCACTTTCACATAAGAATGTTTTTGTAATTTGGTGTTCAACCTCAAACCTTTTATCATCATATTATTATTTATTTAATTTTTTTTCAGAGCTGTTGTGTAAACAAATTAAAATAAAAGTCAAATAAGACAGCAGGTTAAACTATGTCCTCAGAACAAGAGTAAAGTGTCTGTTTTATCAGTAAAAGCCAATAGCCAACTGGATAGAAACAAACTTCTTGAAATTCATTTTCACTTTGTGAATCACAAGTGGTGATACATGTTTTAAAGTCTAAAAACTGTAACTATTTTAAACACAAATGGAGACATGAGTTCTGACCCTATAGTTTGTTTGTGCTGTTCTGTCTCTGTGTTGTTTACAGTAAATATCGTCTTGGATGCTGCAGGCTGATGAGTGCTATAATGAAATTAGTACATCATATTTAAAATATGTTTTGATATGTATTACAGGCTCGACATTTACGCTTGTCCGGGCCCAAGTGGATTTTTGAAGGGGCAACTGAAAGATAATTTTATTTGCCCGACCGGAGAAATAGCCTGATTAAAACGTCAATGACAAAAAATTACTATTCTGCATCAGATAGTGAATACAATAGCCTAATATAATATATAATGTAGGCTACTGACGATAACAAGGTTCTGCGGGCCTAATTTGGAAACAAATTAAACATTCAAAATGTGGAGTTTTTATAACATATGATAAAGTTAAGCAACATCACACGACCAAGAGCACTGAATACCATCATGATTGAAAATGTGACACTGATTTCATATTACAGTTCAATAAACAAGTAATTAATATTAAGTCAGTTGAATTTTAGACACAATATTGGCATTTTTGTGTTCTATTTCAGCAGCGAAAATAGTTCCACAGCGCACCTCAAAGGAAAACTCAACCTTGTTTCATTTCCGAATGATTCAGTGTTTTGAACGAATCAGTTGAATCAAATATTCAATGAATTCCTATTCATTTGCAACCGCCTCATCCCTGAATGAATCAGCCGTTTGAATGAATCGTTTGAATAAATGACTCAATGACTCACTCATTAAAACGGTCGCCTGCCGCCTCCTACTGGCGGTTTGTAAATATCATTGCTATATACAAATAATATTTCTTATTTGTATATTCAAAACATATTTACAATAATCTTATTACATTATTTAATGCAGTTTAATTTGATTGGTAACAGCCCTTTAGCATCTTATTATTCTATTTTAATTTATTGATCAAATTTAAAGGTTAACTAAACTCCTGGTCAGAGTCTGACTCCACCCACTGGCAATATTTGGCATCAATTAATCATAAAATGGCCCTGATATGTCACTAGACATTAAGCAATCATGTTCATTTCAATACTTATATCACTGACAACAGTAGTCCGGCCAGGATATTGTCATTTAAAAGTGAAGTTGCAGCCCTCAACTGATGTTGATGTTGTCATGTTGTGTTTTTGCCTGATGCTCCACCCTCCACCTATCTACTAATCACGAAGTTTCAGATGTCTCATATTTCATAGAAATACGCTTTATCAAACATTCAAATGCAGCAAAAACTGAAACCCTATCTGCTTTTATATGTCTAAATATTATATATAATATAGTAGGCTATAGAAATATTATAAAGCCTATAAAATATACTGACCATTTATATTAGCCAAATCGATTTTACAAATGTAACAATTGCATACCTGTCAACCCTCCCGTTTTTCCTGGGATTCTCCCTTATTTTACCTTGCTATCCCGCTATCATCCCGTTTAAATATTTTCCCGTATTTCTCCCGTATGTTTTATCTTTCTATAAAAAAATTAAAAATCCCACTGGGCGCAAACCTATGGAAGCTTGTTTCCGCCACAGAATAAAACATTTTAAAAGATAATTGTGACTTTTTATCTCACAATTGCGAGTTTACATCTCGCAATTCTGACTTAATTTCTCATAATTGCGAGATATAAAGTCAGAATTGCGTGAAATAAAGTCGCAATTGCGTGTTATAAAGTCAGAATTGCGTGTTATAAAGTCAGAATTGCGAGATATAAAGTCGCAATTGCGTCTTATAAAGTAAGAATTCTGACTTTTTTTCTCGCAATTGCGACTTTATATCACGCAATTCTGACTTTATAACACATAATTGCGAGTTTATATCTCGCAATTCTGACTTTATAACACATAATTGCGAGTTTATATCTCGCAATTCTGACATATTTTCTCAGAATTGTGAGATATAAACTCACAATTGTGAGATATAAAGTCCAAGGGGAAAAAAGACGGACTTTTTTTTTTTTTTTTTACCTCAGAATAGTTAGAGGTAATGCCATCTCACAATTCTGACTTTATAACACGCAATTGCGACTTTATATCATGCAATTCTGACTTTATATCTCCCAATTGCGTGTTATAAAGTCAGAATTGCGTGTTACAAAGTCGCAATTGCGTGATATAAAGTCGCAATTGCGAGAAAAAAAGTCAGAATTCTGACTTTATAAGACGCAATTGCAACTTTATTTCACGCAATTCTGACTTTATATCTCGCAATTCTGACTTTATAACATGCAATTCTGACTTTATATCTCGCAATTCTGACTTTATAACACGCAATTGCGACTTTATTTCACGCAATTCTGACTTTATATCTCGCAATTCTGAGAAATAAAGTCAGAACTGCGAGATGTAAACTCGCAATTGTGAGATAAAAAGTCGCAATTATCTTTTAAAATGTTTTATTCTGTGGCGGAAACAAGCTTCCATACTAACCAGTTAAGCAGAAATCCCGCCCTGCAGCTAATTTCATTGGTTAAGGATACAATGACGGGTAGATTTAGAGAAGAACAGCAGCATCCCGAGGATGGATGAACATGAGAGAGATGGCATTGGAGACTCTGTATGTAATGTATTATGTATGTAACACAGAGATTACATATTTATTTATGTTACTGCGCAATTAATGTGTATTTAGCCTGCCTCTGCCATCCAGAACCCCCCCACCCCCACCCCGATCAGATCTCCCGTATTTTGGTATCCAAATGTTGACAGGTATGCAATTGTGATCTCAGATAAATATAAAAATGTTTATTCATACTCTATAGAGGTCAGATCTGAATCTCAGGAGGATAGGCCTATGTTTGATCAGTCGACATCTAAAGTGATATTCATTATTTCATTCAAGATCTTACACACAAATCAGCTTGGCTGAAAACTGAACATGTGTTTATATTTTATAACCTCAATTAACACATCCATAGCTGACTATGAAAAATCAGATTCTAGCGGTTCATGAGAACATATTGAAAGTCTTTTTCTTAAATGTAAGGTCCATTGTAAAGACTCCTGGATTTTTAATGTTAAACACCAAAGTCGCTATTAACTAAAATATGTTTATGTTGAACTATTTTAATATTGAACAAGCTAACAAATAAATATTTTCTTGGAGTGTCTTTAAGCCATTTTCACTTTAAATGACAACTCCCAATATTTATATTTTTGACAGCCAATAAAAAAAATACAATATTCCTTAAATGTTCTTAATATGAAAGTATGTACTTTTTTGGACTTGCAACATTAGTTGGAAAAGTAAATTAATTATATAATTATGTTATATAATACTTTCAGTAACAATATTTCAACAATTCAATTGCTCTACAATTCAATCCACTACAATCCACAGGTGACCCCCAAAACTCCAAAACAGAAACGTCTCAAGGTTACGACTGTAACCCTAGTTCCCTGAGTAGGGAACGAGACGATGCGTCGATGACGCTTTGGGAACGCCCCCAGCGTGATTGCGTCTGAAGCATCTATGTCAACTAGTCCAATGGAAAGAATGAACGTCACGGGCGGGTGACGTCATGACCAGGAAGAGATAAAAGCGCATCCGGTGCAACCGGCATTAGCTTCGAAATTGCTGACGCAAGTCGATCACAGGGACGTAGGAAGTATGGCAGGGCGACACATCGTCTCGTTCCCTACTCAGGGAACTAGGGTTACAGTTGTAACCTTGAGACGTTCCCTTTTGAGGGAACTCGCGATGCGTTGATGACGCTTTGGGAACGAGAATACCCAAATCGCCAAACTTACAAATACCTGAGTGTCAGATGGCATTGCACTAGGCAGAGGCAGGCTAAATACACATTAATTGCGCAGATATTAACATAAATAAATACGTAATCTCTGTATTACATGCATAATACATTACATACAGAGTCTCCAATGCCATTAGCTTCGAAATTGCTGAAGCAAGTCGATCACAGGGACGTAGGAAGTATGGCAGGGCGACGCATCGTCTCGTTCCCTACTCAGGGAACTAGGGTTACAGTCGTAACCTTGAGACGTTCCCTTTTGAGGGAACTCGCGATGCGTTGATGACGCTTTGGGAACGATCAATACCCAAATCGCCAAACTTACAAATACCTGAGTGTCAGATGTTGTCAGAACTAACACTTAAGCACTAAGCACCTGAGACCCTGGGGCAGAATCCAGGTCCAGGCTGTAAAACCTCACGAATGTGAGCGGTGAGGACCAACCAGCCGCATCACAAACCTCTTGGAGAGAAACCCCAGATAATAGGGCTTTAGAGGCCTCCATACTCCTAGTGGAATGAGCTCTGACCACCAAAGGGCACGGCTGGTCAGAGGACTCATAAGCAAGAGAAATAGCCTCAACTATCCACTTGCTAACTGTCTGCTTAGAAGCTGGAAGACCTATTTTGGGTGATCCAAAGAAGACAAATAACTGATCGGATTTTCTCCACGAAGAAGTCCGATGAACATAAGTGTCCAAGGTTCAGCTTTTCCTGGTCCGAAGAGGTAAACGGAGGAGGACAGAAAGCCTGCAACACAATAGGCCTCGGAATATTGGTAGGAACTTTAGGAACATATCCCTGTTTAGGGTATAAGAAAGCCTTAACTATCCCGGGTGCAAACTCAAGGCAGGTGGGAGATACCGAAAGGGCCTGAAGGTCTCCGACTCTTTTGAGGGACGAAATAGCTAGCAGAAAGATGGTCTTGAATGTAAGATACTTTTCTGAAACTGAATCTAAGGGCTCAAAGGGAGCCCCAGACAGGCCTTATAGAACTATTGAGAGGTCCCAAGCCGGTACCCTTGTGCGAATTACGGGCCTCAGCCTCAAGGTGCCACGAAGGAAACGAGTGATCAGGGGGTCTCGACCCAAAGATGTATAACCCACTTGGGCGTGAAAAGCCGCAATGGCCGCCACGTATACCTTAAGTGTGGAAGGACATAAACCTGATACAAAGTGATCTCGTAGAAACTCAAGTACTGTATTAACTGAACAGTTAACCGGGTCCCACTGACGCTGGTGACACCAAGAAGTGAAACTCTCCACTTTAGTGCATAAAGTTTCCTCGTAGCAGGAGCTCTGGAGCTTAAAATGGCCTCAACAACCTCAGTCGGGCCCCCTAGTTTCCAAATCTCTGGCCGGGGGTGAAATATTGTGCCCCCTGCCTGAGACAGAAGGTCTCTCCTGATCGGGATCTCCAAGGGAGGCCCGTCAAGGAGATGAATTAGGTCCGCAAAACAAATTTCTACTTGGCCAGCGTGGTTCAAGCAGTAGACTTATCCCATCCTGACGAACTCTCTCCAAAACTCCTGGGAGCAGAGAAACAGGGGGAAATGAGTACAGACGTAGCCTCGGCCACGTCTGTACCAAAGCATCCAGCCCCAGGGGTGCTGGGTGAGTAAGGGAGAACCAAATTGGACAGTGCGTCGTGTGCTGAGATGCAAACAGATCCACTTCTGCTCGGAATCCGTAAAATTCCCAAATCTGCTCCACCGCCTCGGGGTGGAGTCTCCAGTCCCCTGGCCTCAGCCCCTGTCTCGGCAGGGTGTCTGCTCCTATATTCTGGTCCCCTGGAATATACACTGCCCTCAGAGAGAGTATTTTCCCCAACGACCATAGGAGGATCTGGTGCGCCAATTTGCATAGTGGACGCGAATGCAGACCCCCCTGGCGATTTAGATAAGAGACCACCGATGTGTTGTCTGTCTGAACTAGCACATGATGGCCCCTCAGGTCTGGGAGGAAGTGTCTCAACGCATTGAAGACGGCCATCATCTCCAGGCAATTTATGTGCTAGGAGAGATGATGACTCCTCCACAGCCCCTGAGCTGAACGGCCTTCCATTACCGCTCCCAAGCCGGTGAGGGAAGCATCTGTCGAGATAGCAACTCGATGGCAAAGAGCTCCCTACACCGGACCCTGGGACAGGAACCAATGTTTCCTCCAAATAAGCAAGGCGCGGAGACACCGCCGCGAGATCTTGATCATACAGAGTGGGTTTCCCCTCGGGGAGAACCCTCTGGTCCTGACCCACCACTGCAAAGGTCTCATGTACAGCAGGCCAAAGGGTATCACATTGGACGCTGCTGCCATGAGGCCCAACAGTCTCTCAAACTGTTTCACAGTGTGTGACTGGCCTAGCTTTAGCTCTTTTGTGGCTGTAAGGATAGCAGCTACACGAGTGGGCGATAGAACAGCTCGCATCGTGACCGAATCCCAGACCACACCAAGAAAAGTAGTCCTCTGTACTGGAGAAAGCACACTCTTCTTGGCATTGAGCCTCAACCCCAATTTCTGCATATGAGCGAGGACGCCATCTCGATGCCGAACTAGACTCCGCTAGAATCAGCCAGTCGTCTATGTAATTCAGAATGCGTATGCCCTGCAGCCTGAGCGGGGCCAGAGCTGCATCTACGCACTTCGTGAATGTGCGGGGTGATAGAGCTAGACCAAATGGAAGCAACCGATATTGGTATTCTTTGCCCCCGAAAGAAAACCTCAGGAACTTCCTGTGCTGAGGGAGAATGGAGACTTGGAAGTATGCATCTTTCAGATCTATCGTGACAAACCAGTCCTCGGATCTGATTTGAGTCACGATCTGTTTGAGTGTCAGCATCTTGAACTTGAGTTTCTGAACTGTACGATTCAAACGACGAAGATCTAGTAAGTAACCCTCCATCCTTTTTTGGAACAATTAAATAACGGCTGTAAAAACCCGATTCTCTATCGGGAGAATACGCCTGTTCTATAGCCTCCTTTGCTAACAGAGCTTTCACCTCTTGCTCCATTACCAGAGCCTGCTCGGGCTGTACTAACGTGAGCAACACCCCGTTGTAACGTGGTGGACGAGAACCAAACTGGATTCTGTAACCTCTTTCTACTATCTGCAGGACCCATCGAGATATGTTCGGCAGATTCTTCCATTCCGCCAGAAAATCTACTAAGGGAACCAGCCTCTCGAGGCTGGCCTCTGGTATAATTGAGACAGCCAGTTCGGGGACCTGAAGCATACTGGCAGGAAACACCTGAACTGACTGTTTTTGAACCTCCCTCAGAAGGCGCGAGTCTGGCGCAATGTCGAGTTGACACTGCGCCAGAAACTCGCTGGAGGCCGCTGCGCCCCGAAGCACCGAGGGTGGCGGGATTGGCAGAACGGCCCCCTGAGGGCACCGAGATGGAACTGGCACCGTATACTGAGGTGTACACCGTTCCATCCCGGCTGGGACTACCCTCACTGGTCTGACGCCAGCGGCGTCAGGACTTTTTCTTTTGAGCCGAAGCCTTCTTAGCCTGAAGGACGAAGCCTGAAGCCTTCTTAGCCTCTAGGATGGGTCGAAGACCACCATCCTTCTTTGGAACGAGAAAATAGCGACTGTAAAAACCTGACTCGCTCTGTGTTAGAGGAATGGTTTCTATTGCCCCTTTTCTCAGCAGTTTCGCTATCTCGGCGCGAAGTAGTTGTGCTACTTCGATTTTCACCGTAGTTTCGACCATGGCTCGAAAGCGCGGGGGTCTGCAAGCAAACTGCAGCGAGTAGCCTCGCTTTATTATGTTTAACACCCATTCTGACACACCCGGGATGATTTCCCATGCTTTTGCACATAAGGCTAGGGGCAGAATGATGTCTAGGCTTGGATCGCTATGTGTTAGGGATCTGGTAGCCTGATCGACTTGTGCTTGTGACACTGTACATACAGTGCTTATGTGAGGAGGCACGCATTGAGTAACAGGCGCCTGGTTTACACATGACACACTCGCCGCGAGTGTGGGGAAGTTTTTTATTAGTGGAAGCCCTAAGTGTGTGTGTGACACTGAACAGGCAGTGTTTATGAGTAGGGGTGAGCACTGAATAGTGGGCACAGTTTCTACAGTGAAAACACAGTCCGCGTGAGCCGGATAAAAGGCAGACATTTTGCTCTTTTTGAGATTTATTTGGGTCGCCGTGAAAATAACGGTGTACTGCAATATAAACATCTCCAGTCGCCTCTGATGCGGGAACTGCAAGAAGTGTGCGTGAGCTCTTCGACGGTGGTCCGGCCGCAACGAGACTTAGCCGTCGTCGTTTGCCCCTTGTGGTCAGGAGGGTATCGGAGGCTCAGGGTCTAGCACAATCTTGGGCCTCGGTCCCCGTGAGGGAGGTGGTCTGCGGCGGCTCGACGAGCGCGAGCGATGGCGAGCTTCAGCGGGTGGATGGCGCTGGAAAGCTGGTGGCTGGGGCGGTGGTCTTGAAGTCTGGGCAAGCGGCTGCTTCTTTGAGCGGCCAGACGCAGAACTCGAGCGCCTGGGCAGAAAGTGTCGCAAGGCCTGTGACGCTTTCTGTGCTTCGGTGAAGCACTCCGCGAAGCCCTTGACAGACGGGCCAAACAGACCGGATGGCGAGATCGGCGACCAACCTCGTCCATAGTGCTGAGAAGGTTGGCCTGAAACACTTGAAGCACCGCCACGCTGGTTCGTCGGGTGGAGACCACTCGAGGTCGAGGTCTTCCACGGCCTTCGTCAGCAGGCGGATAAGCTCCGCATCCACCGTGGCTCTTACCCCGCTGGTACTAGCCTGGGTTGAGGGGGCAGGGTCCGGAATGGATCCCGACCAGTCCTTGCTTCCCGAGGCGGCGAGAGAACAGCTGTCCTCGTCAGCCTCGTCACCGTCTGGTCCACCGAAAGTGATGGGAGCGATCGCGGAAACGGCTGGGCGCTGACCATTGGTGAAGAAGACCGGTGAGGGCGATTCAGTGGGCGAGGCATGCGGGGATCCTCCCGGCGTAAGCTCGCGTGTTGTAGAGGCTTCCGGTGCTCTCTGAGAACGGCACTTTTATGGCACGGCCCATCAGAGAGAGGCGGAAGTGTGGTGTCCTCGCCGAAGATAGCTAATCGAGCCCGCAGGGTCGATAAGTCCATTATGTTGCACCTTTAGAGAGCCGCCTTTAGAGAGAGTGATGTCGGCGTGGTCTTTCCCCATGCAGGAGACTAGGGGTGTAAATATTAATCGATTCGTATCGATGCATCGATTATACAGCCGACGATTCAATGCATCGATGCGTCCGCAAGAGTATCGATTAATGTGTTTATTTTGCCGCCTGTCTATTTTCGGCATCCGCTCCGACATATGCGTGCGTACAACCTACTCCTAAGCTGCGGGTGGCGCTAACCTCATTATTGTCTTCTTCTTCACACGCGTTACTACACAGTCTATCTATGTTCACACACGCACGTTGTTGAGTCTTTCAAGAGCGATGGAAGCGTCAGAGGCAGAGCGAGCTGAAAGTGAAATGTTAACGTTACACACTCCAGTCGGCGTCAAGTCATGGGTGTGGAAGTATTTTGGCTTCAGGAAAACAGATGGAGCAGTGGTAAGAGATGTTGCCGTTTGCAAAGAGAAATACTGTCAGTGTGAGATAAGATACTGCGGCAATGCGTCAAATCTATCCGCACACCTGAAAAGGCGCCATGGTATTGATGGCGAGTGTAAAGAAAGAACACAGGGCCAGGCTTCCACGCCCACCACATCACTGACAACGTTTTTTCCTCCAAAGTTGTCGAGCACTTCAAAAAGAGCAAAAAACATCACCAAAGCCATTGCGTTTTTTATATGCAAAGACATGAGGCCTTATTGCGTCGTAGAGAACGAAGGCTTTAGATACCTGCTCGAAGTTCTTGAGCCGAGGTACAATATCCCCTCACGGCAACATTTCAGCGAGTCCTATATTCCGAACTTCTACACCAAAATTTGTGATGAAGTTATTCAGGGTCTGATGAGTGCAGAGCGAGTAGCCATAACTTCAGATGGATGGACTTCATGCACAACGGAGTCCTACATCACTGTAACGTGTCATTTTATTGACAACAAATGGCAAATGAAAAACCATGTTTTACAGACTCGTGTCTTGGGAGACACTCATTCAGGAGTTAATATCGGGCAGGTTCTGAGAAGTGCGTGTGAAGAATGGGGTATATTGGACAAGGCACCGGCTCTCGTAACCGACAACGCTTCCAACATGATCAAAGCTGGTGAAGAGGCAGGGTTATCACCACATATAAAGTGTTTCGCGCACACACTCAATCTGACAACACAAGATGGCCTGAAGATTGCTGCCACAGAAAGGCTTTTAGGGCGCGTGAGAAGAATTGTGAGTTTTTTTCACCGCAGCGCAGCTGCGACCACAGTTTTGAAGGAGAAGCAAAGTTTGCTGGGGCTTCCACCCCACAAGCTCAAAGCAGACGTGAAAACCCGATGGAATAGTTCTTTCGAGATGTTGGAGCGATTTCTTGAACAACAAGCTGCGGTGATGGCGACACTTCTCGACAAGAAAGTCAGAAAAGGCTCGTGTGACGTGCACACACTCAGTGAAAGTGATCTCTTGGCTGCCGAACAAATGGTGAGTCTGCTAGCCCCGCTAAAGGCTGCTACCACTCTGATGTGCGAGGAGAAGCAACCCACTGTGTCCATCGTCGCACCTCTCCGAATAAAGTTGCTGGCGCATTTCGAATATTCACCGGATGACTCCCCCTTAATCAAAGACATGAAACGGCTCATGTCTGATGATCTTAGAGAGCGATATGTTGACGAAGAACCATTCTTACTTCGAGCAGCTGCTTTAGACCCCCGATTTAAAAAGCTTCCTTTCCTGGGTGATGAGAGAAGAAACCAAACATTTGAATATCTTGCTGAAGAAGCAGCACAGCTGAATGAACAGAGGGTAGGTTGTTTCTCATCTTGGTTAATTTAGTGATGGTGTTTAATTTAATTTAATAGTAATACTGATGAACCCGTTGTTCCATTGAGTACTCTAGCTATTTACTTATAACTTTGCCTTTATGTGTATGTGTTTGTCTGTGTTATGAATGAGTCAGAATGAGTCAGAGGCCCAGCCTGAGGAAACACCTCCTCACTCTTCTCCTCACCAGATTTCTATGGAGCTAAATGAGGTGTGTGATGCAGAAGAAACCACTAAAGGTATGTATTCATATAGACATACTTGATATTTATATATCTTTATATATATATATATATATTTATTTTTATATATATATATATATATATATATATAAAACACAATAACACACAACTATAATCAAGTCTTATTTTTTATTTCTGTGCCATTCTAGAATGCCCTCCTGTTTCCAAGAAATCAAAGGTATTGGAAGACCTTTTTGGCGACTCCTTCTGCACTGAGGACCCAAGTGTCAGAGACAAAACATCCAAAGAACTTGCCCGTGATGAAGTTAGGAAGTACAGAGATGTTGCATCTTTGAGCCTAGATGGTAAGGTGTTAGACTGGTGGAGAGCTCACCAGGCTGAGTTTCCTCTCCTGGCAGACCTGGCCAAGACGTACTTATGCATTCCTGGTACAAGTGTACCATCAGAACGTGTATTTAGTACAGCAGGGGACATTGTGCGTTCAGAGCGTAGTGTATTGTCTTCTGAGCATGTGGACCAGTTGATTTTCTTGAAGAAAAATATGTCAAGGAGCACCACTGAGAGTATTGAACTGTAGAGGTCAGTCTCCTTGTTTTTGGATGTTTTGCCATTAATGGGCTGTAGGCTTATGTCCTAGACTTTTGTTACTTTTGATTCTTACTGCATTTAAACTGTTTTGTTGAGTAACTGTTCTATTTGCAAGGCCCTTGCTATAGCTCAAACCATGAGCCATGCTCCTAAATACCTCATTCTTCTAAAATACAAATGCATTTTTGTTATTTTGTAGTGAATGGGCTGTAGGCTTATGTCCTAGAATTTTGTTACTTTTTGTTATTATTGCACTTTAACTGATTTTGTGGAGTTAACTGTTCTATTTGCAGTTCATCTACTGCAGAGGATGTGCGACCATTACCTCTTAATAAGATGCAAATTGTATTTTTAAAATGTAACCAATTTTGTATAAAAGAAACGTGCAGGGTTGATGTACTTGAACTGTAGGCTGTAGAGGTCTTTTATTTTATTTTATTTTATTTATTATTTTTTTTTTTTTTTTTTTTTTTACAGTGAATAGGCTAATTGGCCATAGTAGACCTGCACTGTAAGCATTAGACTTTATTATTTTTATTTTGTTGTCTGATTGCACTTTATTGTAACTGTAGATGCAGTAACTGTTATATTTGCTGTTCTATTTACAGTGCATTGAGCACAACTGCTATAGTGTAACAGTAATAGAATACTGTTTCTGTATTGTCAATAAAAGGCTAATTATTTATCTTTGTTGATTTATTTGAAACTTAATAGATATCATTTAAAAATATCTAGTATTGAATCGTATCGAATCGAATCGAATCGTATCGAGGGGAATTCTGAAGTATCGAAAATAATCGAATCATTGGCTTAAGATATCGGTATCGTATCGAATCGTCATGAAGGCTCCGATTTACACCCCTACAGGAGACGCAAAAGATGTGGCGGTCTCCAGCCATGAGGGGGGCTCGGCACGAGCCGCAGGTGAGGCCGGGGCATTTGGAACAACGGCCGCTAATTTGCTCTTTTAGAAGCGCGAGTGAACGCAGCGGCGACACACACGGAGCTTTAAAGGATGTATGCGCGCCGGATGGCGCAGAGGGAGACAGCGGCTGAAGGCGGCGTAGGGAGAGTGTCCGAAGCCGGCTTCCTAAGTCCTGCAGTGCAGAGGCTCGTCCCGGTGAAGTGCTGTTTCGACGGCGCGAGGCTTCTTCCAGAGTCAGCAAAGAGGATCATTCACTGAAAGGAGATGAAATTAAGGCAACTATGGGCGGCATGGGTTATATGGCCATAGCCACGCCCATTTTGACCGACAACAGGTACCGTTTGTCTGTGTTAATGCGACAACACGCACAGCAGCAAATGAAATACCTGACAAGTAACTTATGTACATATTGTTACAAACATATTTTGTAATTTATTTTCATATTAACCATTTTTGTTCTGTCGCCCAATAAACAATAGGTGATTAGCCTATGCACATTTTGTAATCTTTCTAATAGGCTATTTTGAGGAAGACAGACAAATCCGTTTACAATAAAAAAAAATACATTTATTCCTTGAGTCATAGCCTTTTGAGTGTTTGCTAGTTGAATAGCCTGTTAAAATGAAGAAAACAAGGTCAACCAGAAGACGATAAATTAAATTTATTGAAGATTGGACAATTGATGATTATTAAAGAGATAACATGTGTTGTGTAATTGAAAATGAATTTGCATTAAAAGAAACACAAGTCTAGGATTCTATGAACAGTATAGGCTATGACCAGGTTTAACTGAGTACCCACCAAACACATTTACGTTGTGGCAACGTCTGTGGCACGTTGCATTTCTACTATGGCAACATCGCTGTCTACGTGCTCGCAACATTGTAACAACGTAGAATTGTAAGACGCGACAGGGATGTAGCAACGTTGTTGCGCAACATTCAGCAACTGAGAGACGACGTTCTGAAAATAATTTTTTTTATGCTATCCCCCATTTAGCATGTTATGTTTTGTGGTTAATTTCTAATTAGTCATGTTAGATATTTATATACTTTTTTAAATATTGTTTATCCTTATTATTATGTATGGCCCTAACAGTAAATTCATTATAATCAACACCTGCAAGTGTACACCTTGAAGAGTAAAAATTACATAGAAGGTTAGCTAATTCAACTTTATTAAAACTGCATATGGTAATCAAATTGCATGCAAAAGTCATACATTTGTGAGAAAAAACAAACAAACATATTATAGTGGACTAACGTTAACTAGCATGAGCAGACATGAGAAAATCTAGCAAAGAAACGAATGAGATGACAAATCAAAGAAAAAATAAATAGGTGTGCATTTCTCTGTGCGTTTCCAAAAAAAAAAAAAAAAAAAAAAAGGAAAAAACATTAATTTGAAACAAGTAGGCTACGCGCTTAAGTTGCTGCCTGTTCAAGGAGTGCTGAAATCAATTGCTCATCATTAAAGTAATTTTGGCTTCATACTTTTGGCATAAAGTTAAATATTTGTCCAGAAGATGTTCAAATAAATGTCACATTAGACAAGGAAGTTGTAGGTTGTGTTTGAATAAGTACGTATCTTATTTAGCTTAGGTATATTAAACGCAATTCTCATGTAGCCTATCCTTGCTTGATGGAGAATGAGAGACGGCCCAACCGTCAGTTGAAATTTAAAAGGCTGATTTTCGTGCTTTAGGGCAGTGACGAGTCATCCAGTGGTTGTCCAGACACCCTAGGCACAACCTTAAGCAATGGCCCTGAACGGTGGTTCAATGTTAACATTGTGACAACGCTGTAACAACCTTCACCACACAACGTAGTTATAGCAACCTTTTGGCCATGTTGTTACCCAGCTAACAAAAATATGTCCTAAGAACGTTGTGGGAACGTTGACTTGAAACGTTCTAAAAATGTTGAAATGTCCAGTTTGCTTAACGTTGCTGGAATGGTATTTTAATGTTAGAAAAACATTGCTGGAACGTTAGCATAATGTTGCTGGAACGTTATCTTAAGGTTAGCATAACGTTGCTGGAACATTAGCACAACATTGCTGGAACATTATCTTAAGGTTTGCATAACGTTGCTGGAACGTTATCTTAAGGTTAGCATAACGTTCATGGAATGTTAACACAACATTGCTGGAACATTCTTAAGGTTAGCATAACGTTCATGGAACGTTATCTTAAGGTTAGCATAATGTTCATGGAACGTTATCTCAAGGTTTGCATAATGTTCCTGGAACGTTATCTTAAGGTTAGCATAACGTTGCTGGAACATTAGCACAACATTGCTGGAACATTCTTAAGGTTAGCATAACGTTCATGGAATGTTATCTTAAGGTTAGCATAATGTTCATGGAACGTTATCTTAAGGTTAGCTAACGTTGCTGGAACGTTAGCACAACATTGCTGGAACATTCTTAAGGTTAGCATAACGTTCATGGGATGTTATCTTAAGGTTAGCATAACGTTCATGGAACGTTATCTTAAGGTTTGCATAATGTTGCTGGAACGTTATCTTAAGGTTAGCATAACGTTGCTGGAACATTAGCACAACATTGCTGGAACATTCTTAAGGTTAGCATAACGTTCATGGAATGTTATCTTAAGGTTAGCATAACGTTCATGGAACGTTATCTTAAGGTTTGCATAATGTTGCTGGAAAGTTATCTTAAGGTTAGCATAACGTTGCTGGAACATTACCACAACATTGCTGGAACATTCTTAAGGTTAGCATAACGTTCATGGAATGTTATCTTAAGGTTAGCATAACGTTCATGGAACGTTATTTTAAGGTTTGCATAATGTTGCTGGAACGTTATCTTAAGGTTAGCATAACGTTGCTGGAACATTAGCACAACATTGCTGGAACATTCTTAAGGTTAGCATAACGTTCATGGAATGTTATCTTAAGGTTAGCATAACGTTCATGGAACGTTATCTTAAGGTTAGCATACCATTCATGCAACGTTATCTTAAGGTTAGTATAACATTGCCGGAACATTGGCATAACGTTGCTGGAACATCATCTTAAAGGAGAAGTTCACTTTTAAAATGAAAATTTTGTCATCATATAATCACCCTCATGTTGTTTCAAACCTGTATGAATTTCTTTCTTCTGCTGAACAGAAAGGAAGATATTTAGAAGAATATCAGTAACCAGGCAGTTTTTGGGTCCCATTGACTTCCATAGTATTTTTTTTTTCCTACTATGGAAGTCAATGGGACCCAAAAACTGCCTGGTTACTGATATTCTTCTAAATATCTTCCTTTCTGTTCAGCAGAAGAAAGAAATTCATACAGGTTTGAAACAACATGAGGGTGATTATATGATGACAGAATTTTCATTTTAAAAGTGAACTTCTCCTTTAAGGTAAGCATAACATTCCTGCAACGTTCTTTCCCCCAAAATGTTATTAACAATACAACATTCAAAGAACATTAAAATGTCCACTTTCTTTCAAGTTAAAATGTTATTTTAAGGTTAAAAAAAAATTTCTGCACAATTCGTCCGACTTTATTTTTTATTAACACAACCATGTGAATTATAAGCGCACACTTTTACAGCACATCAAAAAGTAGAAAATTTCATGATTATCATACATTTTAAACACTACATTAAAGCTTAAAAAAACAACAACAAATACTTTCATATAAGCATTTACATGTAATGAAAACGGTGTTTAAGGGTTAGTTCACAAAAAAATTCTGTCAGTAATTACTCACCCTCATGTTATTCCAACCCCGTAAGACTCTTCAGAACACAAATTAAGATATTTTTGATGAAATCTGAGAGCTGGCTCACTCCTCAATAGGCTTCTAGGCAATTTTATTCTGGCGAGTTAATAAAGTGACGACAATAATTTTTATGCACAAAAAAACAAAATAAAGACTTTATTCAACTATTCATTTTCTTCCGTATGGGCCTCTGAGTGACTTCACTAGTGCTGGGAGAAAAAAATCGATTTACCTAGGTATTGTGTTGTTGTTTTTTAAACGATCTTAAAATGGATTAAAATGTAAACGATTATTACAGAATCGATATTAATTCAAATTAAATTGCTTTATTTTTGTCCTTGCTTAGAGACGAGGTTGACCGAAGTAAGTCACTTTCATTCCAACTAGGGATGGAAATGGTTAATCGATTATCGATTAATTGTCGACAAGAATTTACTCAATTAAATTAATTGTCGGCTTATTGACCTATGGCTAAACCACGCCCCCTCCACTCACTCGTACAAACAGTCAACATTCGGTAACAAGCGCTATGGCAGCTGTCACAGTAGGAGACATTCCACAGGAGGCAATTAATGATTTTTGGAGACAGAAAGATTATATATCATCTCAAAGTCACCAAAAGGGCCTTAACTATACATTGGAGGGTTATATTAATCATTTTATTTTGAGAAGGTCAATGAAAAGCTTCAGCTCCAGACAAAGATTTAACGTTACAGGTCAGTGTGTAAACGTTATAGTTTGGTGCTATTTCGCTTTAAACGCTTGCTTTATATGCGCGTCCTATTCGCTTTGGACGCGCAAATGGGTTCAAAATGTTTCAGCGTCGAACTAGACGCGTTACGCGCGAATTTGATGCTCTATTCGCGTTTGATGTGAACGCAGCATAATGAACAGGCTGCAATGTCAAGATTGCGCAATCCTGGAATGTGTGTGTGTGTGTGTCAGAGAGAGAGAGAGGCGCGGGTGCGATCGAACAGTGGAAACTTAAAAACATACTCCATTTTGTTCATACAGGACATCATTAAAACTGCAAAGTGTTTAGCCTACTTATATTTGTGTAAAACACAACATTGTGCTTTTGTCAAACTGTACTCTTGTCAAACTGCAACGCAGCTAGAAGCTAGGCTAACGTTACGTTAGAGATGTTAAAGATAACGTGCTGCTGCTGCTAATGTTTCAAGTTTTTCATTCAAGTAGTTTACCAGATAGATTATCATATGTAGGCTTAATATTGTAGGCTAAGCCTACCCATGTAGATTTTTATTTAAACTTTATTTTATGTTGCTTTAAGAGGCTACATGCAACTTTTTCCCCAAAATAAACGTAACAATAGCCTTTTTATTTGACCATTTATGACTCTCCTGATGAGCATACTGACACCTTGTCCGCTCACAGTGGGTGCACCTATAAGCCTGTATCCTATTTTTCCTATTTTCTGTCGGGTCGGATTTTTCGCGCGCTGTCTGCGGATGTGACGTTAAGCGCGTTCATGTTAAATGTTTCAGATCACTCTGCCACCACCGCTAGTCAGCAAACAAACTTAGTTTCTCAAACAATATATGTATTTGACTGTTCTTACCTCTGTAAACATAATGTTGACTTCTTTGCAGCGGATGACTTGTGAAGTGTGCACGTACGAGAGCGAGCAGAAAGAGCAGTTCCGTTTTTTTTGGCCACAGGTGTCAGTCGCGAGTTTAAATTTCAGAAAATCGCATGTAGCCTCTTTAATGTTTCACATGCAACAGGTGAGCCAGTGCACAATTATTTTTTATGTATTTTAATTTTCTGTAGATAATTTATTTTGTTAAACTACAAAAATGCCATTATCCCAACTGTTACAATAAAACATCAATTAAGCAATATAACATGCATTTTTATTCAGTAGCCTATAAGCAATATTTAGCTTTTTATGACACTATTGATACCGTGAGAAATTTACATTCTCAGGAAAATAGCCGCTTATCAGTTAATCGTTAATCGACCGATAAGGTCAATCAATTAATGATTAATGAATTAATCGATAATTTGCATCCCTAGTTCCAACAAAGGATGAAATGTGTTGTTAAATTTTGAGTGTCGAGTAACGTAATATCCCTTTCAAGTGGACGCGTAAAAGCGACGTGAGATTGAATGCATTGATAAGCCATCACGCTACTCATATACTGGGAGAGAGATAAGACAATAGAGCTGCACGATTCATCTTTAAAAAAATGTGATCTCGATTCAAACACCAACACGATCTGCTTCCATTTCGTCTGTCTATTAAACCTTTGACAAAATCATATCGCAACATTTTAAGCTGTGCTGACCCGGAGAGAGTCGTCATGAAACAGCTTCACAATTAGTCTTTTTAACCTCACAGTATCATTAATTCTCCACCCCATCATCAACGAACACCACTAACCACTCGGTGAGTTGCACAGTTTTGAAAACGAACGTTATTAGGGTTGTTTTAAGGACATGTTCGTGCATGCCCGTAGACAGCCACTCTGAAGCCATCAAAGGCGACTCTAAACGAGTCAAAAAGTCGAGACAGGACCCATCGTCAACATTTCTGTGTCCACCACTCTAGTTCATCCAAAACAAACCAGAAAAGAGACTCAAAGTGCTAAATACCAGAATTATCCTTTAAGGGGTTGGAACAACATGAGGGTGTATCATTACTGACAGAATATACATTTTTGGGTGAACTAACCCTTAAATATAAGTAGTGTGGGGGTGCCAAACTAGCACTGTGGTCCAGTCTCTTCATGCTGTGGTCCAGTCTGTGGTCCAGTCTCTTCATGCCCTGTCTGTAAAGTGAACAGATTGACTGATGTTACTAATGGTGATTTATTATTTCATAAACATTTAATAATAACAGTGTGACTACTCCATAAATGTTAACCCTTAAGTTATTTAGGCTGTGCTTTCAGTACTATAAATATTAAACCACACAAGATTAAAATGTAGGTTACAAATGTTATACAATGGAAAGGTTTAATAACACATTGTAAAGGATTAGCTACACCTGAAAATGAAAACTATGGAAGCTTATGTGTTGCAATATTCAATTTGAAATGTAATATGCAAAATGACAATGCAATATGTAAAATGGCAATGCATTTCTGAATTTAAATTTAAATTTTCCCATACATTTGTGCAACGTTTGGTGCAAAATGAAAATGAAAATTTGATTATATAATTTACATTTGCCATTTCATACACTAGTTTTAATATGTAAATTGAATATATAATTTAACGCTTTATATGTTTCAAAATTAAAATTAAAATGTATTACAGAAATGATTAGATGTTTAACATGTTCATGCAAAAACTGTGGCAAAATTGTAGTTTAAATGTAATTTTTTCTTAATTGCATTTACACTCACAGTTAAGACACTTGCGATTGCATTTCCATTAAGTGTCCCGCAATGAATGTAGCAAAATTCAATGTGCAATTTGAAAATGCATTCTGAGCCGATCACGTGCCCGTCCTGCCCTGTCAATCACTGCGTGAAGGCGTGGCTCGGCAACAGGTAAACATAGGCTTTGGTGCGTATCTAGAGGTGTTGGAAAGAAACAGGGCGGTGGCAGAGCTGATACGAGCGTTAAATTCACTAGCAGATGAAGTGGAGCGCGGACAGAGAAATGGTAGTGTTTCCGAAGATTATTACGCGTCTGCAGGTGATAGAACCAGTACGATGTTGGACCATCTGGGTCTGGGAGAGTGTTCTGCCTATCAAGCGTCGTCGACACACATGCTGCGCTGCTGTTGTCTGATGCTGGACTGTGTTGATGGTTTCGTTTTGTATAAAATATTGTCATTGTCTGATACATGCTTATCTTTATTCTTATTAGCCTACGATTAACTGTAATACCCAATAATGTTGGAGATCCTAGTTTTTCCTTACAAATGCATAGGCCTATTACCCTGTGATCACATAATATGACAAAGCTCCATTGGTATTCGGTATTAATAGCTACCGAAAAATAAATGTGACCGCTCTTTATTTATCTATAACTGACTGTAATGTTCAATAAAGTGACGAATGTGATGTGACCATCTCTGTTTATTCAGCTGTATAATCATAAAATATGAGGCAGATTATGCGAGTCCCTTTCCATTTTATAAAGCATATTGATAAGTAGGGCTGGGTATTGTTAGGAATTTCACAATTCAATTCGATTTCGATTCTTGAGGCTTCGATTCGATTCGATTTCGATTCGATTCGATATTGATTTATTAGCTTCGATATCGATTCAATAAGTAAATACACAAGTAATTAAGTACCGGAGTATATTTTTAAATAATGTGTGCAGTATTAACAATGTTTAAGAACAAATTGACCCCAGTATGTTTCCTGTCATGGTTTATTTAGCAGAACAAACTGTACAATATTGTACATGTGTTGAACACAAAACACAACTGTAACAAACAGGTTCTTTATTAACACCACTAACAGTGCATGTAACTGTAAGTAGAAGAAAGTATATTTCTTTCTTCCTATACATTCAAGTTATAAATGTAAACATAAGCACAAAATGTGCATACTCATAAAAAAAAGTGCAACCATAGATATTATAACATTACAAAGTGCTATTTTGTCAACACAATAAATAACAATTAAAAGTTCCTATTTTTGCCCTTCGAAATATTATGATAGTTAAAAGACATGGCTGCAAGTGAGACGGTGTATCGTGATTCTGTACTATTCTGCTAGTTGAAAATGTATTATGCAGTAACATAATATTACTCTGAGAGAGTGTGTGTGGTGATTTGTGCATACATGTCAGCGCGGCATCACTCGTCAAGTTCGCAGAGAGCTTATTCAGTCCATTTTAAATTCTGATTTTGGCCGCCTCTCAAATGGGTTAAACCATAGATATATTGCCTATGAAGTTCAAGTAAATGCGCTAGAAAATCCGCGCTTATTCAAGGATGTGCATTTATAGCACGAACGGAGAAAGCGCCGACGCCTGCATGATTTCATCTGACGGTAGCATATTATAATCTATCTGTTCCGTGAGAGCAGAACGAACGAGCCTTTATTGACGTTTTTAAATCTGAAAACTCCAAAAAGCAACGAAATTGTCAGACATCCATTAATGCATGTTCACAGAGGAAAACAACTGAAATACAGCGCTGGTTGTTCTCTCGAACGATACAGATTTGACTCACTTCTGCAGCCACTTGCTTGTACAACGCTGAACGCTCTCACTACTAGAGTGTTGCCCACAGCGCCGCCACTGGCCGGCGGGCTGAATCGATTCATAGGATTTGATGAATCGAGATTGAATTGAGAAACAAATAATTGCAATGCATTGATGAATCGATATTTTTACCCAGCCCTATTGATAAGGTATTACATGTACATGGTCACGGAATCTGACGGGTCAAATTCATCAACCTAGCCTTTTTTGGGTGAATGTGGAGCAGGTCGAGGGCTGGTGGCGTCATCGTCTATAATTCAGTGTCTAATATTTTAAACAACTAAGCAGCACACGAAACTTTAACCGGCACAAACGAGACTATTTTGGGTCAATGTGGAGCAGGTAGGGGGGCTGAGTGACCTCAGAATGACCAATAAATATTATTTTAATATTTAAGAAACCGAAGCAGCACAAAATAAACGTTTATCGGCGCAAATTAGAACAAACATGAGTCTATTTTGGGTGAATGTGGACTATTTTGCCGACGTTTTGCATTGGGTTGGGGGCGGGGCCAACTTCACGCAGTGATTGACAGGGCGTGACGGGCACGTGATTGGCTCAGAATGCATTTTCAAATTGCACATTGAATTTTGCTACATTCATTGCGGGACACTTAATGGAAATGCAATCGCAAGTGTCTTAACTGTGAGTGTAAATGCAATTAAGAAAACTGCCACAGTTTTTGCTTGAACATGTTAAACATATCTAATCATTTCTGTAATACATTTTAATTTTGCTACTTATAAAGCGTTAAATTATGTATTCGATTTACATATTAAAACTAGTGTATGAAATGGCAAATGTAAATTTTATAATTTCATTTTCATTTTGCACCAAACGTTGCACAAATGATGGGGAAATTAAAATTTAAATACAGAAATGCATTGCCATTTTACATATTGCATTGTCATTTTGCATTTTACATTTCAAATTGAATATTGCTACACATAAGCTTCCATAGAAAACTTCCATCATTGAGGAGAAAATAACATAACGTGCATCAAATTTCTGTACCTGCTAAACTTTTCTAATTTGTACTAATTTGCCATACTATGGAAGTAGGAATATAATACTTTCATTGTATGACAATAGCAGCATTGAGAAAGGTATTCTGAAGCTTTTATAATAAAATTATAAAAATGTATAAACCAGGGCTTGGCATTAACCCTGGTCTTGTACTTGTCCTTTGGACAAATAAATCGTTCATTCACTTGTAAAAAAAAAAAAAGTAGCTTGTCCAGGAATATATCATTTTTTTGAAGTAAGGTTATTAATCTGTGTGTAACATAAGTTAACGTTATGTGTGCGGCTGTATGCTTAAATTAAAAGAGCACATTAATATAAAACGGTGATTCAACTGACTTACCTGCGAATTAAGCGGTTGCGTGACATTCATGTTAATACTAGGCATGATGGCATTATAAAACCCCAATTTGCCCTCCAGGTGGGCACTCCGTCACATGAAAATTATGAATTAACCATCCAGTGAATACTTTTTAGTTTACATTCATTCACATTGAAAAATTGCCAGCAAAACTTTTACAAAACCTCAAATCAACACATAAGATTAAAAGCCTAAAGTTACAGCTAAAGTCTAATCAACCTAACCCAGATAGCACACGACTATTTGATGTGAAACTTACATCTGGAAGACGTATTTTAAAGAGTGTTTGCTCATCTGCAATACGTCTATAGGACGTTTCCTGTCAGATGTCAAATAGACGTTTAGAAGATGTCTTTAAGATGTAATGATTTAGAATGATTTAGAATGTATGTTAAACTGACATCTTCTAAACGTCTATTTGACATCTGACAGGAAACGTCCTATAGACGTATTGCAGATGAGCAAACACTCTTTAAAATACGTCTTCCAGATGTAAGTTTCACATCAAATAGTCGTGTGCTATCTGGGAACCTTACCTCTAACGTTAGTTAACGTTAGCCTAAAAGTTGAGATGCTAACGGACTTTTCCCGAAGACACTAAACCATTTCTATAAAGTAAATATTCAACGGAAGCGTGTCATTTACATGAAAGAATGTGTCAGAAACATTTTTATGTACTATTTGTGTAATGTTGGTGACTAAACTCACTAAACTTACCTGAAATTAGCGAAGACAACAGTGAGAGACGGAGTTGCTGCTTGTCGTCAGTTGAGCTCTCCCCGCCCGTTTCCATGGTAACTCAGTTCAAATCTGGTTCAAATGTAACTGGACTGCGCGCGCCAATTAAAAGACGTAACGTTAAAAGTCACGCAGAATTTACATAAAAGAAGAATTGATGGAGGGAATTATTTGATAATCAGATAAAATATCCTGAAATGTGAGGTTAACATTATTAAGTGTATATGCTAGTGGCCATCACCAAACTGTAAACGGAATGAGTATATGAAGCATGAGTGTATGTTTACAAAATCATATAGGTTATAATAGGCTATGATATAATGTAATATGAATATGTAATAGCCTATAATATTATATAGCTTTATAAAAGGTAATGTGGTGTAGAAATAAAATTGCAAAAACATTTATTAAAAACTAAACATGATATAGGCTAAGGCATGAATATATTTTGTGAAATATACACAATATGTACACATATTTACAGATGTAACATGAGGAACAATTTAAAAGATGTATGTTCAATGTATTTTTGAAACAATATTTTCAAAATGTATTTCAATATATTTAACAGTGCTTCACATATAGCATATATATATACATACATCTATCTATAAATTATAGGAAGGTCTGTCTGTCTGTCTGTTAACATTTTCAAACTTGACAGGTTTTTTGCTACGGGCACAAGTAAGTGCAGTGTAAAGTTTGACGTTGTTTGGATTAGAAATGCAAAAGATATTGTTAAATATATCAGTAAAAGAAGGTAATTGTTTAAACATTCTGGCATAAACGCTCTGTCAGCTACACTGTTTACTTCTGAATATTGTATTTTATTCACAGCTTTTCTCGGAGTTCACTGTGTAGCCTGCTCCCTGAATCGTGTAGTTAAATTTTCCTTGGTGCTTTCTTCCATGCATAAATAAAAATGTCACTGAACTTTTGCCGTGTAATTGTAACAATGAGCACTCAAACACACCAAAACAAAAATTATTAAAAACACACACAAAAACTGATTTTGCACGGGCAGTTTGCCATCATTTGTAGTAACCTATTCACACTGTTTGCTCAAGCGTAGCGTTTTCTCTGAGTTCACTGTGTAGCCTGCTCCCTGAATCGTCACACTTACTCATTTGTGCATGTTAACCGAATCTGTAAGTCAGCTATGCTGTTTACTTCTGAATATTATATTTGATCAGATATTATATATATCTGAATATCATTCTGGTGCTTAACATTATCACTACTGTGTAATAGTAGCATGCTATTAACCAACAAAACATATCCTATTCAATGCGTTCACAATCTCTTTCACGGGCATCATTTGTAGTAGCCTATTCACAAACTGTTTTTACTCAAGCGTAGCATTTTCTCTGAGTTCACTGTGTAGTCTGCTCCCTGCATCGTTTAGTTCAATTTTCCACATTTATTTTATGTCATTATTTCAGGATCAGTATTTGCTTTCTACTATACACAAATAAAAATGTCACTGAACTTTTGCTGTGTAATTGTAACATTGAGCACTCAAACACACCAAAACAACAATTACTAAAAACACACACCAAAAAAAATGATTTTGCACAGGCATTTTGCACTAGTTAATATTAATTTATTAATAGGCTATATAGTGCTGGTTTATTGGGGTGGTGTTATAAACTACTGTGATGTTTAAAATGTTTATATGGATATATATATATAGTCATTATACAAATCTAGTGATTGTAAACTGTTAAGAAGCAAACAACATGTTCCCAGAACGTTTTATGATAGCCTAAATATAACATTCAGAAAATACTAATAAAATTATAAGGATGTTCTGAGAACGTTGTTCTAAAAACGTTTTCTATCAACGTTATGAGAACTTTCATCAATCACAAATAACGCCATAAAGACATTCCAAGAACGTTGTTCTAAGAACGTTTTCTATCAACGTTATGAGAACTTCCATCAATCACAAAATAACGTCATAACGACGTTCCAAGAACCTTGCTCTAAGAACGTTTTCTATCAACGTTACGAGAACTTCCATCAATCACAAAATAACGTCATAAAGACGTTCCAAGAACGTTGCTCTAAGAACGTTTTCTATCAACGTTACGAGAACTTCCATCAATCACAAAATAACGTCATAAAGACGTTCCAAGAATGTTGTTCTAAGAACGTTTTCTATCAACGTTATGAGAACTTCCATCAATCACAAAATAACGTCATAAAGACGTTCCAAGAATGTTGTTCTAAAAACGTTTTCTATCAACGTTATGAGAACTTCCATCAATCACAAAATAACGTCATAAAGACGTTCCAAGAATGTTGTTCTAAGAACGTTTTCTATCAACGTTACGAGAACTTCCATCAATCACAAAATAACGTCATAAAGACGTTCCAAGAATGTTGTTCTAAGAACGTTTTCTATCAACGTTATGAGAACTTCCATCAATCATAAAATAACGTCATAAAGACGTTCCAAGAATGTTGTTCTAAAAACGTTTTCTATCAACGTTATGAGAACTTTCATCAATCACAAATAATGTCATAAAGACATTCCAAGAACGTTGTTCTAAGAACGTTTTCTATCAACATTATGAGAACTTTCATCAATCACAAATAATGTCATAAAGACGTTCCAAGAACCTTGTTCTAAGAACGTTTTCTATCAACGTTATGACAACTTTCATCAATCACAAAATAACATCATAAAGACGTTCCAAGAATGTTGTTCTAAGAACGGTTTCTATCAACGTTATGATAACTTTCATCAATCACAAATAACGTCATAAAGACGTTCCAAGAACGTTGTTCTAAGAACGTTTTCTATCAACGTTATGAGAACTTCCATCAATCACAAAATAACGTCATAAAGACGTTCCAAGAATGTTGTTCTAAAAACGTTTTCTATCAACGTTATGAGAACTTCCATCAATCACAAAATAACGTCATAAAGACGTTCCAAGAATGTTGTTCTAAGAACGTTTTCTATCAACGTTACGAGAACTTCCATCAATCACAAAATAACGTCATAAAGACGTTCCAAGAATGTTGTTCTAAGAACGGTTTCTATCAACGTTATGATAACTTTCATCAATCACAAATAACGTCATAAAGACGTTCCAAGAACGTTGTTCTAAGAACGTTTTCTATCAACGTTATGAGAACTTTCATCAATCACAAATAATGTCATAAAGACGTTCCAAGAACCTTGTTCTAAGAACGTTTTCTATCAACATTATGAGAACTTTCATCAATCACAAAATAACGTCAAAAAGACGTTCCAAGAACGTTGTTCTAAGAACGTTTTCTATCAACGTTATGAGAACTTCCATCAATCACAAAATAACGTCATAAAGACGTTCCAAGAATGTTGTTCTAAAAACGTTTTCTATCAACGTTATGAGAACTTTCATCAATCACAAATAACGCCATAAAGACGTTCCAAGAACCTTGTTCTAAGAACATTTTCTATCAAAGTTATGAGAACTTTCATCAATCACAAAATAACGTCAAAAAGACGTTCCAAGAATGTTGTTCTAAAAACGTTTTCTATCAACGTTATGAGAACTTTCATCAATCACAAAATAACAACAAAAAGACATTCCAAGAATGTTGTTCTAAGAACGTTTTCTATCAACGTTTTGAGAACTTTCATCAATCAGAAATAACGTCATAAAGACGTTCCATGAACCTTGTTCTAAGAACGTTTTCTATCAACGTTATGAGAACTTTCATCAATCACAAATATCGTCATAAAGACGTTCCAAGAACCTTGTTCTAAGAATGTTTTCTATCAACGTTATGACAACTTTCATCAATCACAAATAACGTCAAAAAGACAATCCAAGAACCTTGTTCTAAGAACGTTTTCTATCAACGTTATGAGAACTTTCATCAATCACAAATAACGTCAAAAAGACGTTCCAAGAACCTTGTTCTAAGAACGTTTTCTATCAACGTTATGATAACTTTCATCAATCACAAATAACGTCATAAAGACGTTCCAAGAACATTGTTCTAAGAACGTTTTCTATCAACGTTATGAGAACTTTCATCAATCAGAAATAACGTCAAAAAGACGTTCCAAGAACATTGTTCTAAGAACGTTTTCTATCAACGTTATGAGAACTTTCATCAATCACAAATAACGCCATAAAGACGTTCCAAGAACCTTGTTCTAAGAACATTTTCTATCAAAGTTATGAGAACTTTCATCAATCACAAAATAACGTCAAAAAGACGTTCCAAGAATGTTGTTCTAAAAACGTTTTCTATCAACGTTATGAGAACTTTCATCAATCACAAAATAACAACAAAAAGACATTCCAAGAATGTTGTTCTAAGAACGTTTTCTATCAACGTTTTGAGAACTTTCATCAATCAGAAATAACGTCATAAAGACGTTCCATGAACCTTGTTCTAAGAACGTTTTCTATCAACGTTATGAGAACTTTCATCAATCACAAATATCGTCATAAAGACGTTCCAAGAACCTTGTTCTAAGAATGTTTTCTATCAACGTTATGACAACTTTCATCAATCACAAATAACGTCAAAAAGACAATCCAAGAACCTTGTTCTAAGAACGTTTTCTATCAACGTTATGAGAACTTTCATCAATCACAAATAACGTCAAAAAGACGTTCCAAGAACCTTGTTCTAAGAACGTTTTCTATCAACGTTATGATAACTTTCATCAATCACAAATAACGTCATAAAGACGTTCCAAGAACATTGTTCTAAGAACGTTTTCTATCAACGTTATGAGAACTTTCATCAATCAGAAATAACGTCAAAAAGACGTTCCAAGAACATTGTTCTAAGAACGTTTTCTATCAACGTTATGAGAACTTTCATCAATCACAAATAACGTCATAAAGACGTTCCAAGAACCTTGTTCTAAGAACGTTTTCTATCAACGTTATGAGAACTTTCATCAATCAGAAATAACGTCAAAAAGACGTTCCAAGAACCTTGTTCTAAGAACGTTTTCTATCAACGTTATGTGAACTTTCATCAATCACAAATAACGTCATAAAGACGTTCCAAGAACGTTGTTCTAAGAACGTTTTCTATCAACGTTATGAGAACTTTCATCAATCAGAAATAACGTCAAAAAGACGTTCCAAGAACCTTGTTCTAGGAACGTTTTCTATCAACGTTATGAGAACTTTCATCAATCAGAAATAACGTCAAAAAGATGTTCCAAGAACCTTGTTCTAAGAACGTTTTCTATCAACGTTATGAGAACTTTCATCAATCACAAATAACGTCAAAAAGATGTTCCAAGAACCTTGTTCTAAGAACGTTTTCTATCAACGTTATGAGAACGTTCATCAATCAGAAATAACATCAAAAAGATGTTCCAAGAACCTTGTTCTAAGAACGTTTTCTATCAACGTAATGAGAACGTTCATCAATCAGAAATAACGTCAAAAAGACGTTCCAAGAACCTTGTTCTAAGAACGTTTTCTATCAACGTTATGAGAACTTTCATCAATCACAAATAACGTCAAAAAGATGTTCCAAGAACCTTGTTCTAAGAACGTTTTCTATCAACGTTATGAGAACTTTCATCAATCACAAATAACGTCAAAAAGACGTTCCAAGAACCTTGTTCTAAGAACGTTTTCTATCAACGTTATGAGAACTTTCATCAATCACAAAATAACAACAAAAAGACATTCCAAGAATGTTGTTCTAAGAACGTTTTCTATCAACGTTTTGAGAACTTTCATCAATCAGAAATAACGTCATAAAGACGTTCCATGAACCTTGTTCTAAGAACGTTTTCTATCAACGTTATGAGAACTTTCATCAATCACAAATATCGTCATAAAGACGTTCCAAGAACCTTGTTCTAAGAATGTTTTCTATCAACGTTATGACAACTTTCATCAATCACAAATAACGTCAAAAAGACAATCCAAGAACCTTGTTCTAAGAACGTTTTCTATCAACGTTATGAGAACTTTCATCAATCACAAATATCGTCATAAAGACGTTCCAAGAACCTTGTTCTAAGAATGTTTTCTATCAACGTTATGACAACTTTCATCAATCACAAATAACGTCAAAAAGACGTTCCAAGAACCTTGTTCTAAGAACGTTTTCTATCAACGTTATGAGAACTTTCATCAATCACAAATAACGTCAAAAAGATGTTCCAAGAACCTTGTTCTAAGAACGTTTTCTATCAACGTTATGAGAACTTTCATCAATCACAAATAACGTCAAAAAGACGTTCCAAGAACCTTGTTCTAAGAACGTTTTCTATCAACGTTATGAGAACTTTCATCAATCACAAATAACGTCAAAAAGATGTTCCAAGAACCTTGTTCTAAGAACGTTTTCTATCAACGTTATGAGAACGTTCATCAATCAGAAATAACGTCAAAAAGATGTTCCAAGAACCTTGTTCTAAGAACGTTTTCTATCAACGTTATGAGAACGTTCATTAATCACAAATAACGTCATAAAGACGTTCCAAGAACGTTGTTCTAAGAACGTTTTTTACTCAACGTTACAAGAACGTTAATAACGTTGTATGAACGTTCCGAAAACATTATTTTAATAACGTTTTGTTCTAACATTTACACAACTTTTAAAGAACGTTAGTGAAAGTTCTGGGAACGTTCCCTGTTAGCTGGGTAAAACGTCTTTAACTCCAAAACGGCACGACGTAAAGAAAAGAAATGTTTTCGCGGGTATGGTAGGCATTGCGTGCTGTATTATGGGCACAACGAAAGAAGAAAAGCTAAATGAGCCCGAGTCCGACCAAAGTCCGATCTGTAAAAAAAAAAATAACGCCAACATTTTCCTATTTACATGTTGTGATTTGTATAGTCATAGCGTGTACAAATAACATGGTCACATATTCTCAGAAGGCGAAGCACTGCTACTTGGGCGGAGTGATTTGCTCGCAGCGCCTGAGAAGCCCCGTGGTGAGGAGCAGAGTTCGCTCAGAGTTGGAGTAAATCACTCCGCAGAAGTAGCAGTGCTTCACCTTCTGAGAATATAGTTCCCAGTATGTATACAGTTAGAAGATGGTTGTGTCTCATGTGACCTTGTTATTCGTACACGCTGTGACATACAAATCACAACATGTAAATAGGAAAATGTTGGCGTTATTTTGTCTCTTATTGGGAGCAGTATGCTAGCTGGAGCCGTTTACCTCCAGTCTTTGTGCTAAGCTAGGCTAGCGGTGGGTGCGTCAGACAGAGTTACAGCACGCACGGAGATGAAAAAGGTATGTATGGACTTATCTAACTCTGGGGGATACGGTGAATAAGCTAAAGTCCCAAAAAGTCGGAGTGTTCCTTTAACTCATCACTAGGAAATTTTAACACGGACATTTTAACGTTTCCATCAAACGTTTGGGAAACAGAATGTTTGGGAAAATGTGTTATCTGGGGAAACACTCTGGTCTTGGTCTCAGTTTGTGGTTTTGACTACAACACTAATAATCTGTAAGTCACGTCATTCTCTCTGACTTCAGTACAAAACTCATCAGTACTGAACTCAATCGCTCAAGTCCTTTTCTATTCTCATGATACTCATGAATATCTCCTGTAACCATAGTGACAGTGACTAAATATTAAAGATGGAGACGCCCTTCAGACTGGAGTCTTAATTTACATGATTTTATAATAAACCAAAACCTCCACAAAACACGCAACACACACAAGACGTGTGCAGTTAATGAATAATTACTAAAAAGTGAATTTACTCAGTCCTCTTATAAGAATATGTGGTTGAAAATTATAAGTGTGGAAATATTCATTTAAATTATCAATAAACAGATGTGAATATGAAGACTCACCTGATACAGTCAGTGTAACAGCATTACTGAAGTCTGATCTCTGTGAGACTGATCTCTCTCCTCGACAAGTGTATTCACCACTGTAATACACATCAGCTGTGAAACTGTACACTGCTTCGGTCATACATGGACAGTCAGTTTCTCCATCTCTAAACCAGCTGTATGTCCACTGAATGTCTCCTCCTCTCTGTATGGCACATGTGAGAGTGACTGTCTCTCCTATGAACACACGCTGATCTGGCTTCACCGTCGCTACAGGTTTCACTGAGAAACATAGAGGTAAATATTGAAAAGCATCGCAGTATCAAGATCACTGTCATGAACTCAAAAAACACTTAAAAAACACTTAAATTAAAAAATCTAATTTGCTTGTAAATTGTAATGACTACATCAAAAATGTATGTACTGGTAAAAACTAAATGAAACTACTAGATTTATCCAGTCTGCATGTCCTTTGTATTATTGATCTGCCTGTTCTGACCAGTAGATGATGCTGCTTACAGTCTGAGTGTTTAAAGTCCACATGAAATCAAAATTGACCCTATTTACTTTATTAGCGCATATTACTAGTCTTGTTGTGAACAATTAAGGCGAGACACGGCAGGCAAAAACATCGTTTTTTTTTTACTGGTCAATTTTGAGATTTTTGGATATTTGTCTTCAATAACACGTCTTCTTTCAGACTTGTGGTGAAAAAAAGTCCGAAATACACATTTAGGTCTTTATTTTACTACACTTTGTCTGTTCGCGTCTGTAGATTTCTCATAAATTCAACAAAAGTTGGCGTTCTTAATCCTCCCGCTGCTCCGCGATCTCTGTCTTCTTCCTGTCATCACACGCACGGCTGGATAGCTCTCTCTCTCCTGTACAATGCTGTCGGATCCAAATATGGTCATTTCCTTTTTATCAGCAACCAATCGTGAAAGTAAAAGGGCTGAATGCGCAATCTCATTGGCTGATGATAAATCTTTAAAGCCCGTTTTCTCAAAATGACCTTTCTCTCATACTCCAAGTACGAAATCTTCACTTCAGTAGCACCTATATACACCAAACTTTCCAGTCTTGTACCTAGCTATATTATGAAGACATTTACAGAGGGATTTGTAAATATATTATTCCTAGCCTGATTTATATAACATTTTATTCCAAAAAACATGGCGAAAATATTTTTTTTTAAGGCTATTGACAGTATATTCTGATTTACAGGATAACTAAAGTAGATATCCATAAATCCCTCTGTAATTATTTTCCCATCTAATATGTGAACACAATGAAAAAATTATTTTTAACCTGGCTTTATCCAATACTCAGATTTCGTTTTTTAAAATATATGCAAAATAGCACATATTTAATTAGATATTGCCTAATTTGCATATTTAAACATTAAATTATAGAAAACTTGTAATACATTTTCTTCTCATCTTAATGTAGGTAATCTACTGGGAAAGTTTCATGGTGATATCTGCTAGTTAAAAATTTTACCCTATTCACCTGTAGTGTCTCGCCTTAATCCGTGCAAGTTAATACACAGAAAAAAAATTGTTTGCCGTGGTAATCTTTAATCAAAATCTGAAAAGTTACTTCCGGTCTGGAATGGCGTTCCTTTTCTGATGACGTCAGTTTGATGGCTTGGGTTGAAAATGCTTAACCACTCCCCTCAAACCGTTAGTCTGCTATGAGCAGAGATGGAGAGGAGGAGCGCTAAAGTAAAACCCTGCCCTCTGTTCCATATTCCGTTTCACTTGGAAATATGTCACAACACTGGAGAAAAGTCGTTTGCAACTTCCGGTTCACGCAGACTTTAAAAGATCTGAACTGGGAACTTAATAACTTCTATCTGTCTGTTCTCAAGCCCTTTTCTGTTCCAGCCCTTCCAACTAAACCACAGTGAATGAATAAAGCTTAGCATTGGTGCTCAATATCTTAATGACACACAATCAATAATTAATATTGCAGCAAAAACTCAGAACCATGCAAACAAAACTCACTGTGCAGAACTCATTTCTGTTTTATACAGTGGATTATGATATTTTTTTGTGAAATCAAGGTCTGTGTAAATGCTGCCATTATATTGTTTATATAACGTATCTAATTTGTTTACATTTTCTGAAATCACTTTCATAATTTATAATTTAAGTTGTGTTTGTTATTTATACAATATTTATTTATTATAAGTTGCTGTACCTTTATTTTGAAGGATTATGCGGACGTCAGATTCTTAGATCATGCACGAAAGCGTTAGAGTAACCCCAGAGTGCAGTCTGGATGATTGGGGCAGGGCGACACATTAAGGCGGGGCAACACGTGTCGCTCCGCCCACACCCGATTTTATTGGTTTATAATACAGCAATCTTATTGGCGAAGACGCTTGAGGCATGAGCACCTTTATGTAGTTTATGGCTACGTTTACAAGTGGCCGGCTATTTTCATAAACATCCAGATAGCACACGTACGTCTGCAAGATGTCTGTTAAAGATCACTTCATCTGGAAAGCATCTGCTGTTTACTAACATCTGATAGACATCTTTAAGATGTCAGTTTAACATACATTCTATATCATTACATCTTAAAGACATCTTCTAAACGTCTATTTGACATCTGACAGGAAACGTCCTATAGACGTATTGCAGATTAGCAAACACTCTTAAAAATACGTCTTCAAATAGATGTCTCCGTGATGTACGTGTGCTATCTGGGATGTGCAGTTGCCGCAGCACAGCCAATGAAAGAGCCAGACACTCACTGTGCTAGCTGTGCAGCTGCAAATGCGTTTTACATTTTAGGCTTCAGTATTATCGAGGAAAAGGAGTTTCCCCACTGCGTATAGCTACGCAATACGAAGTGACCGTTCTCGAAAGGGAACCGCATTATGAACTTGCATGGCACTTGAGGGAGTTAACACTGTACGCAATACCCCAAACCTCACACCAAATATCAGGCCCTGTAGATAGGCTAGCCTATATAAAGATCATTTAGTAAGCAGAAATGTGAAATGTATCTTATCATATTAGAGGAAGACGCTGATATCTCGATTGAGATCTCGAACCTCGATTGAGGTTGGCGGTTAAAGTTTTCTATGCAGAATTTGATTTGACGACAGTCACGGGACCATTACTCGATCCAATCACATTGATGGATAAAAATAAATACAATTAAAACAACCATGTAACGAGTAACGACCACAAACGTGAGGAAAATAGTGAGCGGCAACCTTCCCCCGTGTTAAAATGCCCAACTTTACAGCAGAAAATAATGTTTACAGCCTGGTACAAAAATTGGTTTTGGTCTATATAGCCAATTTTGCCCTTCATGACAACTGTGAGGGGGGTGATTTTTTTTTTTTATAACTTGTGGAAGAAATTTAATATGTTCTATATGTTTGCATTTTCTTATATGCATATAATCTTAGAAATATGATGATAATCAGATGAATGTAGTGTCGATACATACCCTTATGAATGTATGTCCTTGTATATGACCGGACAAAAGTTAATGTGACTGAATGTATGACCGAGACAGAGAGTCTCCATTCAAGGGTGTAATATGATTAAATATGATAGACAAATCTAAATGATATGTTAGTTATGGCTAAGGTGTATCTTGCTGTAGCCTCGGGAAAACAACATTGGGGGAGGAACAACTATAAAGAATGAAGGATACCCCCACTCGTTGTCACACTCTGCAGGCACTTTGTATGACTGTATGACTGCTGACCTTTCCTTGCAAGGGAATAAATAATTGTTAAAGACAATTGATACCTGTTTGTCTCTTATTCAGTATTAGAAAATTGTTTGCCACCACAAACTCTATATAATATGAATCTTTATAACTTTAAATTATATTAAGACTTAAAGTTCTGGATAATTAAGGGCGTGGCCACTCGAGTGACAGGTGGATTGCAGCTGCTGTTAGCTGTCATGTCACCTCAGCTAATTCCAGCTGCTGAACTTGGGATCTCTGCCTTTTTTTCGGGATTATTTCATACAATTTAATACACGCATTATAGATTATATAAGGTCGAGAGCACTTTGGGAACATAGCCATGCCTGGGCCTGAGGACAACTTTGGAGTCGTTGGGTCCGAACTCAAGGCAGGAAGCGCTTACAGAGAGCGCTTGTAAATCACCCACTCGCTTGACCGATGCCAGGGCTAGCAAAAGTGTGGTTTTCAGTTAAAGAGGCTTTAGATCAGCCGACTGAAGTGGCTCGAAAGGGGGTCCTTTCAGGACCCTGAGGACCGTGGAAAGCCACATATACTTTGAGCGTGAAGGGGTTTCGACCCGCGTCCAGCATCTTTTGGAGAAAAGAAAGTACCAGTGGTACCACTGGAATAAGGGACAAGGTCCCGGGCTGCGCACCAGTCGGTGCCTGAACACAGAACACTGACCATTTCAGGGCATAGAGGCGTTTAGTTGACGGTGCTCTAGCCTCAGTGATGGTGTTTAAGACCTTTTCCGGGAAGCTCCCGGGTACCCTTTGAGGGGCCATACGTGGAGGGCCCACAAGTCGGGACGGGGATGCCAGATCATCCCATTTGCCTGCATGAGGAGGTCCCTCCTCAGCGGTATAGGCCAAGGAGCTGTTTCTAACAGCTGCGCCAACTCGGGGAACCAGACCTGATTCTTCCCGAGAGGGGCTATTAGGAGGATCCATTTCTGATCCGTTCGATGACCTGGGGGAGCATCGAGACCGGAGGGAATGCATAAATAGGGCGGCTGGGCCAGACGTGGGCCAGCACGTCCCTGTCTTTGGAAAAGAAGATTGGGCATTGAGGGTTGCCTTCTGAGGCGAAGAGGTCGACCTCTGCCTCGCCGAAAACACTCCAGATCAGCTGAACCATCAGGGGGTGAAGAGGCCATTCCCCCGGGGTAACGTTGTTTCTGGATAGCATATCCGCACCCTGGTTCAGAACGCCTGGCACATGCGCCGCTCTCAGCGAGCGCAGGTTGGCGTGTGCCCATAAGAGGAGGAGTTTGGCCATGGTGTGCAGGTTGTTCGACCTGAGATCACCTTGGTGATTTATATAGGATACCACTGACATATTGTCTGTCTGGACCAAAACTCCCATGTTCGCGCCCGACTTGTACCAGTCGGCTACTTTCCAAGGAGCCAGGGCTCTGATACAGCCGTGGTTCACTTTGATGCGCAAGTGGACTGAACGCCACACATGAGCCGGTATTCTGGGCTTTAGCCAGCACTGCAGGGGACGCGTGTGCAGTAGACCCAGTTGGAGTACTGACGATGCTGAGGCCATAAGGCCCAGAAGAGAGCCCGCCCTGAACGATGCTGCTAGCTGTTGAATAGAGAGCGCGGTCTGGCGTGAACCATGCTGAACCGAGTCGATAACTGTTCCCAGGAAGGTTACACTTTGGCTGGGAGACAGTACACTCTTGGAAAAATTTATCCTGAGCCCAAGGCATTGCAAATGGCTGAGAAGCATGGATCTGTGGGTCAGTAATTCGGCCTCCGATTGGGCCAGAATGAGCCAATCATCGAGGTAATTCAGAACGCGCATTCCCCACTGTCTCAGGGCCCCACTGTCAACAAGTACTAATCAAGTTATATAATCATTACTATATTCAATAAGTGATACACATATAGTTTTAATAATATTTTGTTGTCAGCATTTCTACCAGTATATTTCTAAGTGCATTATGGTGTCTGTGACTAATCTTTAGTGCCCTGAACGAGGACCTTGAGAACAGGCTCTTTGTATTGGGAAAACAGCTAATAACTAATAGAAGAGGGCAAGCCTGAAGACTCATCAGATGACTCTATATCTGTTTTCTGCTGACCAAGTTAAGGTTACAGAGGTCAACCTCTACGTGACTTACATGATCTAGTTCACAGAATTGTACTTCTTTCATGTGTATTTCTCTAAAGAATAAAGTGATCATTATCTGTACTTCTCTCTGAGGAGGGAAAGTGTTATCAGTATGTTTTGGGTAGTCTGTAGCTCTCTACAAACTTGGTAGAACTGTAATTCTCTTGTGCTTTTGTGTATGCGTTAAATGCTCTGTGCAGGTCTCGTGATATGTAGCAGCAGATCTCAAGAACCCTTTCGACGACCTCCGAGGTCATCATCGGACCTCCAGGGACTCGGATGACAATTATCTTGATTAATGGCAATGCACCCTACTATCTATCTATAAGCGTAGAATTGTTTAGACTTTATGTTCTCTTAGCCCTTGGGTGGGCATAATGAATGCCCTTGGAAATGGTATAATTGGTGTAAAATTTTGTGTAAGGTAGAGTTGGCTTGCGACCTCCTCGTGAGACTTTGACGCTGACTCTACCAATTGAACTGCAAACTATTCTTCAGTAAATTTTTACTTATTTGATTGAACTTCACGACTCCTGGTCTTCTTTCAACATATATGGTCCTGGGTCTTACAACTGTTACCCCCCTAACAAAAGTAAGCGTCTTTCAGATCCACTGACAAAAACCAATCCCCCGGGGTAATTTGCGCGAGGATTTGTTTGGTTGTCAACATCCTGAATGGCCGTCTCATGAGGGCCTTGTTCAGGTGACTGAAGTCTAGGATGGGCCTGAGGCCGCCATCCTTCTTTTGAACGAGGAAGTAGCTCAGTGACAGGGGAACAGTTTCTACAGTTTCTTTTGCCAACAGGTTTGATACTTCGGTGCGAAGGATGTGAGCCACGCTGCTTCTCACCATTGTCTCGACCACGGCGCAAAAGCGTGGGGGTCTGCGAGCGAATTGGAGCGAGTAACCTCATTTTATTGTGCTCATTACCCATTCTGACACATCGGGGATGGCTGCCCAGGCCTCGGCCCGATTGGATAGGGGTTGAATGAAGTCTGGGGGGCAGGCCGCCATGCAAAGGGGACCTGGCCACCCAGATGTTGTGAGTTGGAAAAATGCTCTTTTTGTGCTCTATTTGGGTCGCTGTTAAAACAGCGTTTGTTTGCAGGGGTGCGTGTTTTAGAACGGGCCCATTGACTGCAGCATGAACATCTCCAGTCGCCTGAACTGAAGAGGGGACTGAGAGAAGTGTGCGAGCTCTTTTGAGGGTGGTCTGGCCGCTGCGGTACTCAAACCCTCCCTTTTCCTTCCTACATTTACATTTACATTTAGTCATTTAGCAGACGCTTTTATCCAAAGCGACTTACAGATTAGGACAAAAGTAAGCGAGTCATCATGAAGAGGCAAAAACAACGCAAGTAGTGCTCAAAAACGGACAATATGTCAGTGGTATCCAATATAAATCGCCAGGGTGGTCTCAGGTCGAACAACCTGCACACCATGGCCAAACTCCTCCTCTTATGGGCACACGCCAACCTGCGCTCGCTGAGAGCGGCGCATGTGCCAGGCATTCTGAACCAGGGTGCGGATATGCTATCCAGAGACAACGTAACCCCGGGGGAATGGTCTCTTCACCCCCTGATGGTTCAGGTGCAGGTGAATGGCGAATCAGAAGAGGTGGCGTAGAGTTCTAGCGTGTAGATCAGGAGGCCGCTGTCTACTGAGCTGCTTGCTGCAAGGAGATTAAATCGGATTCCTTATATAGCCGCTTATATATTTCGCTTATATAGCCAGAAGCCACGCCCATTCTGGCGGAATGATTGGTTCGCGCGCGTCAGCCACTTCGCCATAGGTTCGTGCAGTTCCCGTAGCACAGCCAATGAGCGCATTAGTCAGTTCTGCTCTGTGCTCGCTGTGCAGCTGCACTGCGTTTTAAAATAAAGGCTTCAATATTCTCGAGAAAATGAGTTTTCCCATAGCGTATAGCTACGCAATACGAGAGACCGTTCTCGAAAGGGAACTATGGTTTGATCCATTTGAGAGGCAGCCAAAATCAGAATTTAAAATGGACTGAATAATGCTCTCTACGAACTTGACGTGCGATGCCGCGCTGACTGACATGTATGCGCATGAATCACTGTCACACACACGAACGCTCTTTGTAAATATTGTAAATTAGTACATAATACATTTTAAACTAGTAGATTAATACAGCATCATGACACACATAGTCTCACTTTTAGCTATGTCTTTTAACTATTATAGTATTTCGAAGGGCAAAAACATGAACTTTATTGAATCTATTGGCTTTACATCATCAAGTCAGCTGTCACTTGGCACAGCACTTGCACAGTAGGCTACTGACTAGCATATAGCATTAGCTCCTTAGCCTGAGCAAACTCAATCACGTCGAGCTAGGCAGGCGTAGTTTCAGCAGCCGGGCACCTCAGCTCCACCCACGTCCCGCCTCTTTGCCCATTTTCTGTTATCCGGGAGTGACACACGGTGGCGCGCTGCCAAGATGGCAATTGGCCGGCACCGCCCACTTTTAGCTTCAAAAATGCTCTTCAGAAACCTAAGGGTGATTTTTTATTATAATTTTTTTTACAGTCTATGGAAATAGCGGAGTAAAAGTACCAAAGTACCAAAAAGTAAAAGTATCACTTAAAATGTACTCAAGTAAAATTAAAAGTACACAATTTTTAAACTACTCAAAAAATTACAATTGACACGTGTCGCCCAGCACCATCGTCCAGACTGCACGGGGTACTCGACCAACTCGGCCTTGAATGGTCGCCGCCTAAGGAGCCCGCGCCCAACAGGCTTGATGGGTGCTTTCTGCCTAGCCGGCGCCAAGCGCCCGCCTCTAGGTCAGCACCCTTCCTGCCAGAGCTCCACGCTGAGCTCTCTAAATCGTGGAACGCTCCATTCTCCGCGAGACTCCGCTCCCCTGTCTACTCTACGCTCTCCCAGGTGGACGGAGCCACCGAGAGAGGGTACAATGCGATCCCCCCAGTGGAGGAGGTGGTAGCAGCGCACCTTTGTCCGCCCTCTGTGGGATGGTGTTCAAAGGCTGCCCTCCCATCGAAAGCTTGCCGGGCCACATCAGCTCTCGTCGGCCGCGCTTTTGCCGCCGCTGGACAGGCTGCTTCCGCCCTGCATTCCATGGCAGTCCTTCAATCCTCCAGGCTGATCTCCTCCACGAAATGGACGAGAAAGGCCAGGACCAGACTGTCGTTACGGACTGTAATGCATGCAGATGCATGGGAAGCTATTCCAGGTGTGTCAGAGTGGGTGCTGAATACAGTAAAGCAGGGCTATTCGCTACAGTTCACTCGCCGTCCCCCGCGCTTTCGAGCACGGACCGAGACGAGAGTGAATCAAGAAGTAGCACACCTACTTCGCGGAGAAATAGCAAATCTGCTGTACAAAGGGGCCATAGAACCGGTACCTCCTTCTCTGAGCGAGTCAGGCTTTTACAGCCGTTACTTGCTTCTATCTTAGATCTGAGATATTTGAACAAAGCTCTCATGAGGCGACACCTGGCCGCGTCTTTCCAGAAGGGCAGCGCTGTTCCTCTGAAAACATTTCAGAGGATGCTGGGCTGTATGGCTTCAGCTGCAGCAGTGCTTCAGCTGGGCTTACTATGTATGCGCCCGCTGCAACGCTGGCTGAACGCTCGAGTGCCTCACCAAGCCTGGGCTTCCGGCGGCATGCGAATCACAGTGACTCAGAGCTGCGTTTCAGCTCTGGAGCCCTGGATAGCGGCCGATTGGTACCAGCGGGGAGTGACTATGGGAGCTGTCTCGTACCGAAAAGTTATCTCGACAGACGCCTCCAACCTAGGTTGGGGCGCTCTCTTCGAGGGCAGACCGGTCTTTGGCCTCTGGTCAGACCGAGAGAAACGCCTTCACATAAACTGTCTGGAGATGATAGCGGTCGAGAATGCACTGAAGCGCTTCCTCCCATACTTGCGGGGCCACCACATACTAGTCCGCTCGGACAACATGTCAGTGGTGTCCTACGTGAACCGCCAGGGCCGTGTCAGATCCAGAAATCTCTGCGATCTGAAGGAAACGCATCCTCGTTTGGGCTCAGCACTCACTGCGCACGCTGAGAGCCTCGCATGTGCCTGGCCACCTGAACGACGGCCCAGACAGACTGTCCAGGGACAACGTTCCCCCGGGAGAATGGTCCCTGCATCCTCAGACAGTCCAGTTGCTGTAGCGCCTTTTCGGCAAAGCGAAAGTCTACCTTTTTGCGTCAAAGGACAACGCTCATTGCCCAAGGTTCTTTTCGAAGAGCGAGGACGCGCTGGCCCAAGCTTGGCCCAGCTGCCCGCTGTACGCTTTCCCTCCGATCTCACTGTTACCACAGGTAATCAGGAGAATCAGGGAAGCGCGCCACTCTGTGCTCCTCATAGCCCCGCGACGGGAGAATCAAATCTGGTTCCCAGAGCTGATGCGGCTGTCAGACTTAGCCCCATGGCCGATTCCGGTGAGAAGAGATCTCCTTTCTCAAGCCGGCGGTTCGATTTGGCATCCTCATCCAGAGCGCTGGTCTCTGCATGTATGGATAATCAACGGATACCCGTTGCCTTGCCAGAAGGGGTTGTGAACACGATCACGCAGTCTAGAGCTCCCTCTACTAGAAGGCTCTACGTGTCTAAATGGTCTGTGTTCACCAAATGGTGTGCCGACAAAGATCTAGACCCACAAACTTGTGGGGTCTCGTGGGTGCTTTGCTTCCTTCAAGAGCTGCTGGATATGGGCAGGTCCCCCTCCACGCTCAAAGTGTATGTTGCGGCTATTGCAGCGTTCGCCGAGTCGACGTGCGGCCAGTCAATAGGAAGAAATTAGCTCATCATCCGCTTCCTTAGAGGAGCCAGGAGGATGAATCCCCCGCGGCCCCCGTCGGTTCCTATTTGGGATCTTTCTTTGGTCCTGGAGGCCCTGAAAGCACATCCCTTCGAACCGTTAAAGTCCGTGGACCTGAAATACCTTTCGCTCAAAACCACGTTTCTGATAGCCCTGTCATCAGTCAAACGCGTGGGTGACCTACACGCGTTATCCGTTAACGCTGCGTGTCTAGAGTTCGGACCCAATGACTCTAAAGTCATTCTCAAACCGAGACATGGTTATGTCCCCAAGGTGATAGGCACTCCCTTCAGAGCGCAGGTCATTTCTCTATCGCCCTTACCGGCATCCGGTAGCGAGGTCGACGGTAACCTCCTCTGCCCTGTCAGGGCGTTGAGAGTTTACCCCTGGGCATCAGGGCTCATTCCACTAGAGGCATGGCCTCATCGTGGGCTTGGTCCAGCGGGATTTCTATTCATGACATTTGTATGGCGGCAGGCTGGGCCTCCCCCTCTACATTTGTTAGGTTCTATAACCTGGAAGTTCCCGCCTTGCAGGCTAGACTTTTGTCAGTCTAAGTCGTGTGTATGTCCTGCCCAGATTGTTCATGTGCAGGCTGCTCTCATTTGATTTAGCTCTCCTGGTTGAGCTGCACTATATGGGGTGATATTCTTTTAGTACGGACCGGCTGCGCCGCTCTGTATATACCCTACGGTGTGATTATGTACATGTGCGGTTCCACTCTGTTGGCCACCTTATTCCCAGTTATCTGTGTCCCCCGGGCGTTCCCCTGGGACTTATGTGGTGGATGCTTGGCGCGCACGGCGTTGACAAGTGGTTCCCGTAGCGTAAGCAACTTACACAATATGAGAGAACCTCTCATAAGAGAACGTACTCGGTTACCTAACGTAACCTCGGTTCTCTCTAGAAGAGGGAACAAGTATTGCGTAACCTGCCGTGCTCGCGCCACGAGCTTATTTCGCTTCAGTCGATGAAAACCAGGTAAGCAGCCCCCGAGCCCGTCCTTTTATACGCTAAGCCACCCCCATTCTGGCGGGCTGTGACGCAAAGCGCTCTCATTGGGCGTGACGTCACGCAGGGCTCAGTGATAGGCTGCTGCAGTTGCCGCAGGGCAGCCAATGAGCGCGCTAGGTAGCTTGCTCTAGGTTTGCTAGCTGCTGCACTATGTAGACAATGAATACAAAATTAAGGATAATTTTTTGGCTTCATAGCTCGAGAAAAAATGACTTTACCCGTAACGTAAGCAACTTACGCAATACTCGTTCCCTCTTCTAGAGAGAACCGAGGTTACGTTAGGTAACCGAGTACGATTTCTATAAAGTTTTGCAGCATAAGGAACTACAGTCAGATACTTCTGTGAAATATATGCAAACATAAAACATCAGCAAAGACAAAAATGTGGGATCCTGATGTATCCATGTAGACAAATAAATACTATTAGTTCAAACATAATTATAATTTACTGCAGTAACGGACTGTACCTTGACTGAGTCCAGAGTGAACGAGGGACATCAGCACTAAAAGCAGAAGAAACACAGATATGAAGCTTTTCCATTCATTCAACACAATGTAAATCACACACTGAAACATGTCTAGAGTTTATTCTACATGAACTGAAAGTGTTTTTTGTCTTTTTTGATTCTCATTCAGGGATGGATTATTGTCCAGCATTTAACATCATCACACACGATGACGTCACAGGACTCGTGAACTGATACGAGAGTCGATTCACTGATTCACTGATAGATTCAAGGATGTGATCAAATACAATCCATTTGTTAACACGCTCCACAGCGCCACCCAGTGCATTTCATTTTAACTGTGAGTTGGTGCTTGGGATTTATCATGGATTCACTTCGAATTTTACTACGTTGCTTTGCTGGCCATAAATGCATAGTATTTTATTTTTCGAATAATAATGACAGTTTAGAATATTCGCGCACACTTTATATTAAAATAATGTTGACATATAGTAGCCTACTGCTGAAATGAACCAAAACCAGAAAGAAAACCTGCTGCAAGTGACCTCATGCTCCTGATCTAAGAGTATTTTCACACCTCGTTTGTTTCAGCACTTCAAGAGCTCTCGCCTCGGCAGAAATAATTAATATGTCAACACAACACATATGTCACTAAATGATTTCAGTTCCTCCTAAAAGGACCCAAAAACAAACCATATTCAGACCAAACTATTTTAATGTGTTGACCGCTTGGAGTTTCTCAAACAAACGAGTGTGAAAAAACCCCTTAAACCACATTTAAAAAAAAAGTATCAATATTGCAATATATAAAAAGTTAAAATTAAAAGAAATAAAGCTCAAGTACAGTTTTCAATTAAGACATTTCTCCAAAAAAAAAAAAAAAAGCATGAATAAATAAATATGTTTAAAAGGACAACTAAAGTCTGATTGTCCAGCATTGGTGGAACATGTTCATATGTCGACGTCATGAACTTGTTCTGGAAACCTGTATTTATTCTGACACACGTGTGAACTGACATCATTCAACAACTAAATATGAAGTTCAGGCGAACTGGTAAAAATAACTGAAACGTGTTTCAGAAAAGAGAAGTTAGTTCTGAGAAAAGCTCTACTTTGTTTGATAAACTGTGTCCATGACACTGAAATTTAAGTTTCCAAATATGTTTGCACTTATTTCCCAATAAGAGAGTCAGAGAGAAAGAGAAGTGATAGAGAAGATGATTGTGTGTTCAGTCTCTGTTCTCAAACTCTCTGAGTCTCTGATGGAGAGATTATTTAAAGATACAGCATCATTCAACACTAACTCACAACAACACAAATACATCTGATTTATCTCAACTACTTGAAATAGGAAGAAAGATATTACAACAAAACTAAGCAAAAATACATGTACACATTGCCTCCATCTTTCACACGCATTATCACACAGATAAATGCATCATAAACCTCTTTATCTGATCAACACGTAACATCATCACATATGATCTGATCAATAAATAATACAATAAGCAGTGAGACTGTGGATTCATAGACTCTCCTACACAACACTCATTATTATATCCCATCTTCAGCTGAATACAATGCATTAGGAACAGAAAACAGAAGATAGTAAAGAATATGATCTTATACTCACAGATGAGAGGCAGTGCACTGGAGCCCATACTGTCACATTAATAGACTGTGTTAACAGCGCTGAGTGTTAAACACACACTTCCTGTGTTTAAAAGAAGAGATGAGGGAGGAGGAGACAAATCTCTACACACAGAAATACACAGATAAAGAAAAGAGAGATCCAGTCTAAGATATTTAGCTACTAATTTATTCAAGTTGTCACAGCTCTGTTCATCTACTTGAAAATCATATTTTCCAGATCAGTTCTGATGGAGATTGTTCTCACTGTTATTGTGTTCTTTCACACTAGGGGTGTCGCAATATACCGGTGTTGACGATAATCGTGATATTCAAAGCATGAAATATCGACATCGTGTTAATTTAGAGTGTGACAATCAGGGATGTAGTGGAGGCTAAACGCACGTAAACGCCGTTTACGCACCTCCCAAAATTCGGAAATAGCGTTTGCCCACCTCCAAAGTGCGTTTATCCACCTCTAAATTTCACGTTATTTGAGCGGACTTTGCTTTTCTAGTGCGTGATCGCCGATCGGTACATGATTCGAGCATTTGGGCCGTTAATGACAGAGCAGAACGTTGAGCAGAGAGCGCAGCGCGCCGACACACACACACACACACACACACACACACACGGAACAAAGAGAACGGCACACACGGAGCAGAAAACACACGCTCGTTACTATACAAGCTGCGCGAGAATTAAACTTGATCGCAGCCGCAACAGAAAATCATTAAAACTAGGCAAAAAAGTTTTTTTTTTTTTTTAGTTTTTTTTAAACAATTCATTACAGGCAGCTGGTTTAATGTAATGAGCATGTCAAAACCCAACTGTACAAGACATTCAGAGGGAATCAAGCCTGCACCAGGTTAAAGACTTTTCCCTCTACAGGGAAACACTGATCCACATTTTTCTGATAGACCAAACAACTAATCAATTAATCGAGGAAATATTCAACAGATTAATCGACTATGAAAATAACCCCAAATCCCTATCATTATGTTCAAGTGCATTGCATTGGAAGCCCTGGGTATAAGCCTCCCTCTCTCTCTCTCTTAAATATTTTTGTTCTCTCTGTTTTGTCATTTAACTGTTAGTCAACTTTATAGATTTCAACCATATTATTCCTTCTTGAGTCTCTTTAACAAGAACTTCGATTAATGTATGAATTGAATAGTGATTTTGTGACCTATGATGAGGGAACAACCAGTGATACCCTTGGTAGTACCATCAAATGATAGCCTATAGCGATGTCATCAGGATACACATACACCGGTAGGCAGTGGCCCACCTTACCGGGTGATCAAGTTGTGGTCCACCAGAATTGATAGTTTACCCACCTCTTTTTTTACCACTACACCACTGGTGACAATATACCGGTATTGGCGATAACCATAATGTTTAAAATGAACAGGACTCTTATGATAACATGACACGTAAATACTCCAGCGCCAGTACCTGGCTGACCTCTCAGGTGACTGTATTGCACCCGCTGACTATCAAATAAGAACGAAGACGACGCAGCGCGCTCCCGCGCAGCTAATCTGAGAAGAATGTCGTCTGAGCGAGAGAGTGAACTCTCCACACCCGAAAAAATTAAGCTCACAACATCTCCTAAAGAAAACATTCTCCTTAAAGGGGGTCGCACACCGGACGAGAAGCGCACGTCTTTAAAATTCGAACGCATTATTCTCTATGAGTGTAGGCTACACACACCGGCGTCTGTCCGCGGCGCCCAGCAACGGCTCAAAATCCGTCCGCGATCATTTTCAGGTGAGATTCTCAATTCATTAAATTAACGGATGCTCTGAGGTAAAGTGTTCAGATCGCAGACTCAGCAACTATTGTATTTAATTGTACAGTACAGTCATAACATAGTAGGCTACAGACAGACATTATCTACATTTCATAATGTCCTTAAACGTAACAATATTGCTGGCCATAAACTGAGAAAGTGCGCGTCCGGTATGCGATACTTCGAGTTGTCCTAGACGCGTCGCGGCGCTTCTCGTCCGGTGTGCCGCGTGTGCGATCCCCATAAACTCAATATGCAGAATACCAACCTTACCCATCCATCACTCTGCGGATTATGCCATTTTACAGAGAGTAAATTGCGATTATTTTACTAGTCATGGAATGGGAAACGTGACATTAACCTGTTAACTGTTTCTGTGATCATATATCCCATTTCTTTACTCATCTTATTTTTTTCCATTTGTATTTGCACTTGATTTTTTATTTTTTTTTATCTGCTATATGCATGACTTTGCGCCAGCGCAACAGGTTTAAGAGCTTTTCAGTTCTTCAGGAAACATTCAGACAGTGTTTCGCTTCAGTTTGAAACCAGAAAAACTTCACATGCTTGTCTTCCTTCACAAAAATTTGCCATAGATTGAGTATACAAGAAGTAATGCATGTGCCTTGTGTTTATCAGTATCCTAATGTTTGTTGTGTAAAAAAGAAAAACTATAATCAAAGTAAAAATAAAAGATTCTATAGATATCGCGATATATCGATATCGTGAAATCTTTTGGCCACAATAACCGTGGTGTGAAAAATCCAACATCGTGACAGCCCTAGTTCACACAGTCACACACAGAAGACAGACAGTGATTAAAGTGAAATCACCACGTGACATCTAATGTGTGTCTAATGTAACTCTACAACATATCAGTGAATGAAATATACAGCCTTTTTTATCATAAAGTGTCGTTCCATAAAAGCTAAAATGCTGCTGGTCAAAGGTGTTTTCTGTTCCTCAGCGCTTCGGCTCTCAGTATAACAGGCCTCGACTCGATGGAACTGAAGAAATGGTTGGAGAAACAGAATCACAAAAGGCCAGAGCTTCTTTAAGTTAGGGTTAGGGTTAGTAGTAGTAAGTTAATAAAGTTAATAGGGCCCTTTTGGAAAATGAGTCCTGACCTTTAAAAAGTTTCCTTAATGTGTGTTAACAGACCCTGAATCTGGAGAACATTAGGACCCTGAAACACACAAGCTGTCGACCAGCGATCTGCAGTCAACATCACAATCCCTGTTGCTGATAAAGTGGATGCATTTGAAATAGCTTGTTTGTTTAATAAAGCTTGTTTTACATGAGGATTGAATAAACAAGTAATCTAATGTCATTCAAATCTGGCAGAATCTGCATATTTTCCATCCTTTTTTATTGTATTAAAAACATTATTTCTGTAATATGAGATAAAAATCTTCGTCATGAAAGGTATTTTCATCCTATTTCACATAATTTGCAGCAATTTGTCAACATTTAACCCATTTGTGCCCAATTTTTTCTGAATGGTTTCATGCCTATAGTTGTGTTAATAGTGTCCTATGTGAACATGGTCTGCATTTATTTTCCCCAGGTTTTTTTTTTTTCTTTTTTTTTTTTCTTGAAAATCGTATTTGAATGTGCGGCAACTATAGTTGCCGGTGGGCAAATGTGTTGTATGCACCCCCTCAATGTCAAATATGAATATAAGGAGAACATTTGGCACCTATCTCAAAATAACTGCTTTCAACAGATCAATCTTTATTCATAAACAAATTTATTATGTATAAAAGTCGAAGAACATTTGATGTGAACCCAAAAAAGCTGCATCTATCTTATAATCTCTTGAATATGAAAACACAACAAACAACAAATCCATTTTCTTTAACCCATGTGCGCTGTTCGGGGTCTTTTTGACCCACATTTCTAACTTTCATTCATGGGGATAACATGGATAATTTGACATGGTTTAGTCAGGCTTTCTCAAACTCGGTCCTGGATTGCCACTGTCCTGCACAGTTTAGCTCCAACCCTGATCAAACACACCTAGCTGTGAGTTTCTAGTGATCCTGAAGACATTGATTAGCTTGCTCAGGTGTGTTTGATCAGGGTTGGAGCTAAACTGTGCAGGACAGTGGCCCTCCAGGACCGAGTTTGAGAAACCCTGGTTTAGTGAAAGATTTTTGCCCATCTTTTGGAAAATGCAGTTTTAAAAGTAACAAATGATCACTTTAACCAGTAGATGCAGAGCTCCACTATTTACTATTTGACTAACTGAAATACATCTTTTCACAAGGTTTTCCAGTTGTATTCATATCTACATATTATGAAATCACAATTATAACAATAAAAGTTACTTTTTGTCAAAGTTTAGGCATTTTTTGTACTGAAAATTATTAATTTTTTTCAATAATGTTATATTATGATTAGAATCAAATGAATTTTGTCAATGGACAAAATTCATCCTCAAAATCAGAAACAATAGAATCATATGGAAAACGGATGTTTGAAATAAATGATGAACTCTAAAGACTCCAACTTTTCTCTTTGTAACATCCTGATCAGGTTTGATTCGAATCATAATGTAACATTATTGAAAAACAGATTTTCTTTTTTGTTGTTTTTCAGTACAAAAACTAACTTCTATTGTTATAATTGTGATTTCATAATTTGTAGATATAAATCTAACTGGAAGAACTTGTGAAAATATGTATTTTAGTTTTAAATTTTTAGTACGTTTAGAGCTCTGCAGCCATCTACTGGTTAAAGTGATTTTTTTTTTTTTTTTTTTTTTTTTTTTTTACTTTTAAAACGCCTCGGTTACGACTGTAACCTCGGTTCCCTGAAGAGGGAACGAGCGTTGCGTCGAAACTGACGCTATGGGGAACGCTTTGCGTGATGACGTCTTGAAGCACATGTAAAATCAGTCCAATGGTGTGGCGGAACGTCAGAGGCGGGTGACGTCACGTACCAGGAAACTATAAAAGCCGGCCCGAAACAGAAAACGAAAGCTTCGTAAAAGTCTGAAGTCGAGCAGACAGGCATGAAGGAGATATGGCAAGGCGACGCAACGCTCGTTCCCTCTTCAGGGAACGAGGTTACAGTCGTAACCGAGGCGTTCCCTTTCAAGGGAACTCCCGTTGCGTCGAAACTGACGCTATGGGGAACGTCTATACCAACGCCTCCATAGCTACAAATGTCTGTCCTGTGTGAAATCCGTAGAGCAGCACTAGGAAGACAAAACATGAGACCCTGGAGCAGAGTCTAGATCCAGAGAGTAAAACCTGACGAAAGTGTGCGGTGAGGACCAGCCTGCCGCATCACAGACGTCCTGTAATGAAACTCCTGAAATAAGGGCCTTAGAGGCCGCCATACTCCTCGTGGAGTGCGACCGGACAGCCAAAGGAGAAGGCTGCCCAGCCGCCTCATAAGCAAGTGAGATAGCCTCGACCACCCACTTGCTCATCCTTTGCTTAGACACCGGGCCCCCTTTGTTAGGGGACCCAAAGCACACAAATAATTGATCACTTTTACGCCACAGGGCAGCTCTGTGGACGTAAGCGTCTAACGCCCGCACAGGGCAAAGCAAATTATTAGCCTCCTGGTCAGCATTTTGAAAGGGAGGAGGACAGAAGGCCTGCAGAACAACAGGTCTGACCACATTAGTGGGGACCTTGGGGATATAACCCGGTCTCGGATGAAGGAACGCTTTAACCATACCCGGAGCAAACTCTAAGCATGACGGAGCAACCGACAATGCTTGAAGATCCCCTATTCTCTTGAGAGAAGAAATAGCCAGAAGGAAAAGAGCTTTCAGAGTAAGAAACTTCTCAGGAACCTCCTCAATGGGCTCAAAGGGGGCCCGGGATAAGCCTTGTAGCACAAAGGACAAATCCCAAGGTGGCACCCTAGAGCGAACTGCAGGCCTCAGCCTCCAAGTGCCACGAAGGAAACGAGATACCAAAGGGTCTTTCCCCACAGACATTCCACCCAAAGGAATGTGGTAAGCACCTATGGCCGCCACATAGACCTTTAAAGTGGACGGGGTTAGACCTGCAGTGAACCGTTCCTGCAGGAACTCCAGCACTGTACCAATTGGGCAGTGGACTGGGTCCAACCGACGGTCACTACACCAAGAAGTGAATACTCTCCACTTCAGGGCATAAAGTTTCCTCGTGGAGGGAGCTCTGGACTGTAGAATGGTCTCAACAACCTGGGTTGAGAGACCTGACTCTATGAGCTGGGCCCCCTCAGAGGCCAAGCCCACAGGTTCCACAGTTCTGGCCGAGGGTGAAATATCGAGCCCTCTGCCTGGGACAGAAGGTCCCTCCTGACGGGTAACTCCAGAGGATGCCCGTCGAGGAGGGACACAAGATCGGGAAACCATACTCTGCCCGGCCAGCGCGGGGCTATAAGAAGTAGATGGACCCGGTCCCTGCGAACTCTTTCCAGAACTCCCGGAAGCAGAGCCACTGGGGGAAAGGCGTACAGACGTAGCCTCGGCCACGTCTGTACCATAGCATCCAGTCCCAGAGGAGCCATCTGATGCGAATGAGCTAAAATCAACCAATCGTCGATGTAGTTCATAATGCGAATACCCTGGAGGCGCAGTGGCGCCAGAGCTGCATCCATGCATTTGGTGAAAGTGCGGGGTGATAAAGCTAGGCCGAATGGAAGAACTCGATATTGGTATGCTTTGCCCCCGAAAGCAAACCTCAGGAACTTCCAATGACACGGACGGATGGATATATGGAAATATGCGTCCTTGAGGTCTATCGTGACAAACCAGTCCTCGGACCTGATCTGTGGCACGATCTGCCTCAATGTTAACATTTTGAACTTGAGCTGCATGACTGACTCGTTCAGAACTCGAAGATCTAAAATGGGACGCAATCCCCCGTCCTTTTTTGGAACTATGAAGTACCGGCTGTAAAACCCGGTTTCCCTGCTGGAGGGAGGTACATATTCTATGGCCCCTTTCTCTAACAGAGTGTTCACTTCCTGTTCCATAACCAGAACCTGCTCGGGGCCCACCACTGTGGGCAGGACCCCCATAAACCGAGGTGGGCGTTTCTTGAATTGTATCTGATACCCTTTTTCCACGGTCTGCAGGACCCAACGAGAAACATTTGACAGTAGCTTCCACGCTGTCAAAGATTCTACTAGAGGTACCAGCCTCTCGAGACTGGTTTCTGGATTTTGTTGCTGTTGAGTAGTCGGTTCGACGCCCTGTAACGGCGTACCGGCAGGGAACGACCGAACAGACTGCTCTAGCACCCTCCTCAGAGGGGGCGGGCATCCCGAGGCCACTACGTTTCCGGGTGGACCTTGAGATATGTGCTCGCCGGAGACCGCTGCGCCCTGTAACACCAGAGGTGGCAGGGTTGGCAGAACGGTCCCCTGAGGGCACCGAAGAGAGACGGGCACCGTAAAAAGAGGTGTTAACCGCTCTGCTTCGGGGGGAACTACCCTCATTTGTCCTGGGTCCTCGGACGTCAGGACTTCTTCCCAGCAGCCTTCTTGGCAGTAATAACGGTCCGCAGATCCGTTTTACCCCTCGAAGACTGCTGGGTTTGAGCGCGCCCTCCGTGTCCCCGAGGTTTTTGTGGGGGAGCACGGGAGGAAACGCTCTGTTTCTGAGTGGCACGGTGCTCAGCGCTCTTTTTAGAGGAGTGAGGCTGCTCCCGCTCAGCAGCCTCATAGAAAGAACGGCGGGGGAGAAGTTTTTGGAGAGCAGCTGCTTGTTTGGCAGCTTCTTGTGATTTTGCTACTGCACTATTAACTGCATCGCCAAATAAACCAACCGTGGAGACCGGAGCATCTAAGAGAACATTTTTTTCTTTGTCTTTAATGTCGCTCAGATTGAGCCACAGATGCCTCTCAGTGGCCACCAGGGCTGCCATAGACCGCCCAATTGATCTGGCGGTCTCCTTGGTGGCCCTGAGAGACAGATCTGTGGCTCTGCGTAGTTCAGCCACAGTGTCAGGACCAATACCCCCGCCCTCCTCTAAATCACCCAGCAGTTCAGCCTGATAGGCTTGCATAATAGACATCGTATGCAGACACGCTGCAGCTTGACCAGCGGCTGCATACGACTTATGAACCAGGGAAGATGTTGTTTTAACTGGTTTAGATGGAAGTGTAGGAGTCTTCAGGGAAGATGCCGTTGCTGGAGAGAGATAGCTAGCCAACGTCTCTTCCACCTTCGGCATCTCCCCATAACCATGCTCTTTATATTTATGAATGGAAGAGTAGAGGGATGTGTGTGGTGAAAATACTCTATATGACACTGGTTTCCCCCACGATCTCGACACCTCGGTGTGGAGATCGGGGAAAAACGGAAGACTCCTGCGCTGGGGCTGCGCACGAGATGGCAGGAAGCGTTCGTCAAGCTTGCTTTTTGAGCGAACGTCCTGCCTATCCTCTGGCCACTCAATAGAAAGTCTGACAACTGCTCTAGTGATAACATCGAGCAGTTCCTCAAACGCGTGAGACTGAGGTGGCGAATCCTCAGACTCAGCTTCAATACTCACAACATCCAACTCCTCAGAGCTGGACAATTGCAGTATTGGTGCCTCTATCGGGGGGGAAGAAACCGCAACGCGTGCTTCCACACCCTGATGAGAGGCACTGGATCTGTCAGATTGAGGCTGAGATAAGGCAGAGCCCGTCTCAACATCCACTGACAGATCCATTTGCGAACCCCAGGTCTGAGATCGCCGCCGAGCCTCAGCCGCGGCGGGACCCGAGCCCTGGGGAACGTGGTCGGGATTGAACCGAGCCAAACGGGATCGGAGCGTACGCAATGGAAGCGCCTCGCAATGCACACAGTCACCACCCTCGAGTGCTGACTGGGCATGCTCCTCTCCCAAACAAACAACACAAAGAGTGTGTGTGTCACCTCCCATTAAATAACGCGGGCAGGGATGGACACACACTCGATACTGCTGCTTGCTCGCCATAACTGAATCAATATATATATATATATATATAGACAGACAACACCAAATAACAAGGACAGATTTCAACACAGAGCGCAACTGAAGACTCAGAAAGCTTTCGTTTTCTGTTTCGGGCCGGCTTTTATAGTTTCCTGGTACGTGACGTCACCCGCCTCTGACGTTCCGCCACACCATTGGACTGATTTTACATGTGCTTCAAGACGTCATCACGCAAAGCGTTCCCCATAGCGTCAGTTTCGACGCAACGGGAGTTCCCTTGAAAGGGAACTGCATTTTCAAAAATATGGGCAAAAAATCTTACACTAAATCATGTCAAATTATCCATGTTATCCCCATGAATGAAATTTGGAAATGTGGTCCTTTTATAAGGTGAATTTTTAATTTTCACTTAATTTTAATTCTATAATAATAATAATAATAATATATAACTATAGTTGCCATTTGGACTTTTGACTAAGTATATAAAAAACGATATATCTCTTGTAAGATTTGTTTTGTTTGGATGTGTCAGGAAAATGACCTTTCTTTGGGAGGGTTTGCCTTCGCCATGCTTCCTGGAAGTAGGGGTAGGAAGTTGACAGCCTCATGTGACAGGAAGCAAGTGAATACATTTATTTTTTTCTTGAAATCCTTTATTTGGTTGTTTACTTGCATGTCATTGAGACATAGAACAAGGATAACATCTAGATAAATACTTACAAAAGGAAAATGACAACTATTCACTGCGGCAACTATAGTTGTCAGTGGGCTTAAATGGGTTAATGAAAAATGTAAAATTAAAGGGACAAATTCAAATAAATAGTTTATAATAAAATCCAAAGTATTGTATCTAACAGACGGAGATTGTGAAGATCAGAGTATAGAGAAAGAATGTTAAAAGAAGATATTTGCAGAATGAAAGGAGAGGTATAAGAGCAATGGACATATATGCAGAAAACTTACATCCTCTTAAACTTGTGCTTTGGTCTAATAAGAAAAGGTCAAACAGACGTTTCCAGTATGTCATAGTTGGTGTAACGGCTAGGTCAGAGGTCAAATGTCAAAGATAGATGATGTAAAATACACCCACTCAATCTTACAGCACAGAAGAGACACCAAACATCTTACATTTGGAAATAATCAAACATAGATCATGCAGTAAAATATACATACACAAATGATTAAATAACTCAATAACATGTAATATAAAGAATAATTAATAAAACAAATAATATGAATAAAGGGACTATCATAAACATTGACCATTTTGGATTCACCAGTTTGGAAAATGTCACTTCTTGATCTGTTTCGTCTTATTAAAGATATTCAATCTGAAATGAGCATCATAAGCAAAGGGTCCTGGGGGCATTTTTATTATTCATTAGTACTATTCTTTTAAAAGAAAAAGTTGACCAATTTTGTCGTTTTATAGAAATAATGTCATTGGAGATGTGTAAGCTTGAAGTATAATAAACCTGGAGTTTCACACATTCAATATTCAACATGTCAGATATAGTAGTATCTGTCTCAGCTTTTACTGACATTGTCCAAGTTCTAAATGATCATGTTTGTGAGCAGAAACATACAGTTGTGGTCAGAATTATTCCCATTAATATTTACTTTTTTTTTTTTTTTTAACACACCAGGGTTACTCGGAAGATGAAATTGTCTAAATATGAGGAAACACAAAGGCCAAATTCCCTAAATCATTCATCACACTGAGTAAAACCAAAGAATATAGTTCTGATGTGCAGCAAAAGATTGTTGAGCTTCACAAAATAGAAAGTGGCTGTAAGACAATAGCTAAAGCATTGAAAATCTCCATTTCCACCATCAGGACAATAATTAAGAAGTTATAATCAACTAAAGATGTTACGAATCGGCCAGGAAGAGGACGTGTGTCTATATTGTCTTAATGCACGGTGAGGAGGAAAGTTTGAGTGGCCAAAGACTCTTCAAGGATCACAGATGGAGAATTGCAGAGATTACTTGAGTCTTGGGGGTCAGAGAGCCTAAACAAAATGAAACAACCCCTACATCAGCACATGTTGTTTGTGAGGGTTCCAAGAAAAATCCTCCTCGCTCCTCCAAAAATAAACTCCGGCATATTCAGTTGTCAGACACGACTGGAACTTCAGATCGACCGGCTTTATGGTCAGATCAGAGCCATAGAGAGAGAGAGTTGCGACACTCTTTGATGTCGCCGCTATGGCTGTCACGTGGTTCATGTAAGCCCCAATAGTTCCAAAACGTACGCTGGCTGTCATGTTCTTCTATGGGACAGACAGCAGCGATTGCATTATTGAACGGTAAATATAAAATAAAACACACACCCAAGTACTTTTTCAGCTGTTATTGCATTTTGTTAATGTCAGTTTTGCATTTGGAGATAAGTTTTAGGCTATATTTTTGGAGGGAAAAGCTTAGTGTTCATGTTCGCATGGGTAGTAGCACTGGCTTTAGCGGCTCTAACTTAACTTTTCCATATCATTCATCTGATGATGGACGTCTCATGATATTTATTTTAGCACAACTGGGCTGTATTAGGCTATTGATTCCCGTGATTTTGCTTTATTAGGCTATTGATTCCCGTGATTTTGCTTATAAATTTTGATTCAGCCATTAGCCTACCTTCATGATCACGCAAGAGGTCTGCCGTGGCGGTCCGTTCAGAATTCGCTTAGAAGCTAGCTCACTTCTTCTGATGAAAGTGGCCACCCCCAGGACCACAACGTGAAACATGATCATGTTAAGACTAAGAATATTATTTTAAGATTAAGGCCATACACATTATCAAAACTATAACAGATTAAAAACGAATTTAAGCATGGCTGATACAAATGAAGGTTTTCAAATAAAATATTTTTTATTAAACAATGACAGACAACAAAAATGTGTGCTTGTGTGTGTGAACAAGAAAAACAAAAACCAGGGGCAGGTGATCCATGAAACAGACAGGACTGGTGCTGCAATCCTAAAGGTCCAGCATTGTTCTCACAAGCCGCTTCACTCAAGACAATAATAACATAATGAAAAGTTAGTATATCCCAAAAAATTTAATTAAATAAAAGTTGCTATAGCCTAAAGGTGGTAGCGATTCATTACCGAACTCTTAGCTGACGAAGTCGCGCTAGCTAACTAACGCTAGCTAGCAGGCAGTGCTTGAAAATTGGTTGAAACAACCAACATAAAATATAAATAATTACGCTGTGCATGTACAAATGAAGACCAGTATAAGCATCGCAAAGGGCCTCTGATACAATATAGACAGTTGACAATTCAAAAGAGGTCGATATTTCGGCAACTTAACTCTGGAACAACTCGACGCGCAGCAATGTAAGTGAATGGTGTCCAACGCCCACATGACAGTGTTTGGAACTATTCCGATCTTCATATCCCGGAAGTAGGCGGTTAAAAGCGCCGCCATTATTTACAACGGAGGTCTATGGGAGTGTCGCAACTCTCTCTCTCCATGGCTCTGGGTCAGATGATACAAAAAAAAAAGGGCTTTTTGGCTGGTTTGGTGCAAACAGGGATAACAAGTAACCCATGTCTACGGTTAAATATATTGCTGGATCTTTAATGTTGTGGGCCTATTGTTTGCTGGAGGTCCTGGACATCTTGTTCAGAAACATGACATCATGGATTCTAGCAAATACCAACAGATAAAAATTCAAAACATGACCACTTCTGCTAGAAATGTTATAACGGTCCGTGGTTGAATCTTCCATTAGGACAACAATCCAAAACAAACATGAAAATCAACACAAAAATGTGTCACTGAGCACAAAATAAAGCTTCTGCCATCAGTTTCAATAGAGAAAGAGTGGGGTGAACTGAGGAGAAGAAGCACCAGCATGGATCTGGGAATCTGAAGGATCTGGAGAGATTCTGTATGGAGGAATGGTCTCTGATCTCTTGTCAGATGTTCTCCAAACTCATCAGGCATTATTGAAGAAGACTCAGAGCTGTTATCTTGGCAAAAGGAGGTTGCAAAAAGTTTTTCATAAAAGGGTGCCAATAATTATGGCCAACGTGTTTTGGTGAAAAGCATTTATTTAATAATGTGATTTACCCCCCACTTTCAATTCTTTTACTTCAATAAAAGGCTAGATTTTTGTGATTGAAAGATCAAAAGGATAAACATATCATATTTAGCAGGGGTGCCAATAATTCTGACCACAGAATGTGCTGAAATTACATCACTCTGTCAGTGGAGTAAACATTTCTCATTGATATGGGCCTGTTATAAAACTTTATCTTACACTGCTCACTTGCATCACATTACTCTCTTATATCATTATTCACTTATATTACATTACTTTGTGTTTTTTGGAGTTTGCGCAGAACTAACTTTTTTTAACCAACATTTTTCAAGGTTAGCGTTCTCGAGCCACCAGACACTGTTGTGCGAATGAGCGGGCCGGAGCGCGTTAAGTGCTTTCTGTTAGAACGGAGTCGTGTTAGTTAATAACTAATGATCTTTGCAACAGAAGTGAATCAATCAAAACTAGCTTTAGCTGGACAATAACTTTATTCTAGAGCTGCTGTAAAGCCAAAACAATCTCTGTTACTTTAACGTACTATTATCACTGTAAAGCTTCTTCTTCTCTTATTTAATGGCGGATTGCAAACAACTTTTAGTTGCATACCACCACCTTCTGTATTGGAGTGTGTATCATCATGTCATTTAACAATTATTTATATTCTACTCCACAACCACACAGTCTTTTAAAAGTGTAAATAGTGCCTTCCTGGTGATTCTTATCTCCTCTCCCTCTCCTTCTGATCCCAGTATCCCTACCAGATTCCACCCCCACAGTTTTCACAGTTCTCACTATTCCTTTTCCCCATTAAAAACAGTGTGCCATTCAGCCCTGTGATCCACCCTGAGTCTTGTCATTACAAGTTCCTCTCTCCTGGGGCCTGTTTCAATAAAGAGGTTCAACCAACTCTGAGTTAAAACTTGAACTCTGAGTTGACTTACCCTGAGATGGGAAACTCTGAGTTTTTGGTTTCAGAACAGCTGAAATGAGTTAGTTCAATCAACTCTGAGTTGACTGACTCTGAGTTAAGCGCGTGCACCACAACTATAAAAAGCCATTATCAATGGATCACAGATATTATGAGTCACCATGGCAACAGCGCCAGACAAAAAGAGGTCTGCATATTTCTTCACATTTTAATTACTGTTATACAGTGTTGGGTGTAATTAATTACTAAGTAATCTAAATACTGTAATTTAATTAAAGGGATTACTCTTAATTCTTCTGTAATTTAAAGTTAAATCTGATGTAATTGTATTAGACTATAGAACAATTCTGTATAGGCTATTTAACATACATTTTTAAGTTATATTTTTAATGTAACCTTCTCCCTCTACACACTTTGGTCAATTCAAGAATAATTCATGCAATTGTATATTGTTTATTTGAAAGCATTAAAAGTGCAGTTTCTTGTCTCTCCTTGTATTGTTCAAGTGTTTAAGGTTGACATGGGATTTAGTAATTAGTAATAAGTAGACCAATAATTTCTAAAGATAGTCATTATTACATTAATCTAATTACAATGTTGAAGATGTCATTTGTAGTTAGTAATACAAGTAACTTGCCCAACTGTTATAATATCAGAGGTGAAACTGGAAGAACAGTGTGTTATTCAACCTAATTTTAATTTTCATGTAGGGGCAATCCTGCAGGTATTAAAAGAACATGGCAGCAGCTGAAAATTAAATATAAAAACATAATTCAGTCAAGTAAGGCTTGAGCATAGTATGGGTGTAGGCTACCTGGCTTTACAAACATGTGACATATTAAATAACTAAAGCATCCAGTGTCTAGCAGTGCAGCAGCATTTACAGCTGAGGGAATTCCTGGACGGACTTCAGAGCCAGTCACTCCCAAAGATCCAAAGGCCTTCATAAAATGTAAGAGGTTTACATATGTGTTATATTTTATATAGGCTATTTTTTATATTTCCATTTATTTTACTTTGGGTTAGGATTTTTGTTGGTCCCAATAGATTCTGATGGTAATATCTGTCTTTTGGAGCCTCCTGTCCCAACAGAACCCCAGGCAGTTGTAAGTCGCCTACTCAATACACCAGAAATTATGACAAATAGTGTTATAAAGTGTACTCAACCAAATGCTCATCACATGGGGATAAAGAGCTACAGAGTCTTTCTGCTGCTACAGAGGTAATGTTAATATTATGTGTCTACACATTCACATTTTTTCACGTGGAGTAGCCTATAGAATCTACATTTACGCATTTGGCAGACGCTTTTATCCAAAGCGACTTACATTGCATTATCCTATACATTTATACATAGGTATGTGCAATCCCCAACCCACAACCTTGCGTTGTTAACGCAGTGCTCTTACCACTGAGCTACAGGAAAGCTACTTTTCAATCTAAGTCTAAATCTAAGTTTAAATCTAAGTATAAACGGGTATTCTTATCTCTCCCTCCGCCCCCAGAGTGTCGAAGAACAGCAGGAGGACGGTCCATCCACTTCTGGTGCAGATGAACAGTTCAGTGATTTCCAGTAAATGCCACAGTTTAATTCTGTTGAATTTGTTTAGAACTACATTATGTAACTCTAATCTACTACTGTGTTTTCAGTTGCCAGTTAAGGAGTTATATAGACTTCATCTTATTTAAAAAAAAAAAAAAGCAATATTTTATTTATTAATAAAAGATTAATTTTATTAATAAAAATGTACTGAAAGAATGAATGAGGTGTTTAAACACCACTTCCTCTTTAAAAAGGGGAGGAGACCGAAAGAAACTCTGGGTTTACTGAAGAAAACCTGCTCCCGACCAGGTTAGGTTCACAGAGTAAGTTACCATGGTAACTGACTCTGAGTATAAGTTACCTCTCTTTCTGAAACAGGCTTGACTTACTCTGCTTTCTCAGGTTTAACATACCTCCCATTCTGAAACAGAAAACTCAGAGTTTCCCTCATTTCAGGGTTAACATACTCAGAGTTTTCACTTAACCTCCTTTCTGAAACAGGCCCCTGGTCCTTTCCATGTAACTCTTTACTGACAAATTTTTGTTTTTTATAATATCTCCTTCCTCTCCTGTCTTCCTCCCACCATTTCTGCCATATTTCAAGTCCTTTCTTCTTAACCACCGCTTTTCCTTCGCCTTTTCCTAGTGGAATTGTGACTGTTATTACCTTTAGCAATGCCTCTTTAGCCAGTTTGTTTGCAATCTCATTCCCTTTAACCCCCTCATGTGCTGGCACCCAAAAAAAAACTGAACATCTATGCCCACTGTAAAGCTGCTTTCTCATGTTTCATGTCTTTGTCATGTTACATGTCTGCCATCTTCTTCTTCTTCTTCTAGGATTTAATGGCGGTTGGCAAACCAACTTAAAAGGTGCATTCCCGCCACCTACTGAAATGGAGTGTGAAGCGCATATTTGGAAAGGAAGTTTAAACTAGATCTACTCTTTCAAAAAAAAAAAAAAAAAAAAAAAAGCCTATATATATATATATATAAAATGTACACATAATGAGGTTTTACATCCTATTAAATAATCCTGTTTCCTTTAAAAATATAAATAACTCATGAAAAATTCTTGCTTGTTTAGTACCTTGTCCTAGGAGAACCTGAAGTGTCAGCTCATTGATTTCTACATTTCTTAAAGCATGTTTTAACTGGGACCGCTCTCTTTCATAAGCTTCGCATTCTAAAAGGACATGTTCTATAGTTTCAACTAACCCACATTTATCACAATTTCCATTCTCATGTTTACCAATTCTTTGTAAGCTTTGATTTAATAAACAATGTCCAATACGCATTCTTGTTACTAAAACATCCTCTTTCCTGTTTCCGAATCTTCTTCTCTCTGAACCAACTTTTCCTTGAATGCAGTAAAAATGTCTACCTTTTATTCCTTCATTCCATTCCTTTTGCCAAATTTCCTGTATTTGTTTCGCTATTATCACTTTAATTTCTGTTTTACTTAATGCCACTTCAATGTCAATTTGTCAATGTCTGTCATGTGATCCCCTGTTCAAAGTTATGTCAGAGCCCGTCTACGGAGAGCCTGCCCACTCCCTAATAAGTCCTATTGTACCGAATTTTGGCTGTAGTTCCACCAGAGTTCCACTGGGGGGCGCTCGCCATGAGTGCAAAATGAATGGGAGTCAATGGGGCTAGACGGCTAAATTTGTCTCTTTCACCCGATTGCCTTTGAGAAATCTCAGATTTGATTGTAGGTTTTGCAAGTTCAACATGGGTTATAGGTCGAAAGTTGAATGAACGAGTACTTATGTTCTTTCGATTTCTTACAGGTTGAGTTGTTGTTGCCCATAACACGCTAGCATTCTGCTAATGAACGCTGATTGGTCAGTGCAGGACTGATTACGACCAGAGATACAGCTTGATGGCATCGTGGCATCCGAAGCGGGACCAGAAACAAACAAAACAAAAACTCTTCTAGCACGTGTATTTCCCTGTGTCAGCTGTGTTGTCGATGCCTCGAGAGAAAAGAAAGTGCAGAGCGCGAAAGCACCAAAGTGACTGAAGGATCGCCGTAAAGCAGTATCTCTGGTCGTACGATGTGTATGACGTCATTGACACTTTAAAATACTTTTTAAAGCAAATAAGTGACTCAAAAAAATCTAACACCCAGCAATGTGTAATTTCTTTGCATCCCCTTTCGAAAACAACATTCAAATTACTCGACAAAAAATTATATCCTGAGAAAAGTGGATTTTGAGAGCAATATCTCCATAGACCTCCATTCATTCTGCACTCGTCCTGTGAGCGCCCTCATATGGAATCAGAGGGGAACTGCAACCAGTTCAGAAGCCGGAAGTTTACTGAGAGTGAAACTTCTCGCCATATTAGACATTCTCTGGTTATGTGATCCTGCCATGTGTTCCCTTCTTCTTCTTCTTCTTTCAGTTTAATGGTGGATCGCAAACCAGCATTTATAGGTGCATACCGCCACCTACTGTACAGGAGTGTGTAATATCAGGGCTTTACATACTTCAGGTCTTAAAAATAAATAAAAATAAAATAAAATAAAAATTATAATAATAATAATAATTATTATATATATATATGTATAAATAATATTAATAAAAATACTAATAATAATTGTTAAACGCACACACACTTACACATATACACACATATACATACATATACACATACATACATACATACATACATACAGATATACATACTCACACAAATATACAAAAGAAACTAACTCAGCTCTACCTAACCTATATAATGTTATCTAATCCTGTATTTCTTAGAAAAAGAAAGAGAGCCTCCCAACACTCCCTCATCTTCTCATTCCTTCCTAAAATCCCTTCCAAATTCCATCCACGTTCTAATCCGTACATTTTTTTACATAAAATGATCCTCTCAGCCCTATACTTATTACACCACAAAATAACATGCTCAACATTTTCTGGTACATTACAACTGTCACATTTATCAGAAATGCATTTTGCCATTAAAAACAAAGTTGACTTTAATCCGGTGTGTCCAAGTCTTAGTCTTGCAAGAGCCACTTCCTCTTTTCTACACTTTCCTTTATATTTTTTCAACGTGATTGATTTTTGTAGATTATAATAGTGTCTTCCTTTGTTATCTGAGTCCCACTTCTTCTGCCACAAATCCCTCACTACCTTATTAATGAATGATTTGGCCTCACCTTTTCCAAATGGAACTTTCATCATTTCATTCTTGTTTAAATTCAACGCTCTCTTTGCAGTCTCATCTGCCTTCTCATTTCCCTCTACACCAGCATGAGCAGGAACCCAACAAAACTGTACATCAGTTCCAACTCTTTGTATTCTTAACAGAGTTGTAAATATTTCCAACAATAAATCATCCCTAGAGGTTTCTTTTGAGTTTAAGCTACTAAGAGCTGCAGCAGAGTCTGAACAAATTACAACTCTCTCCGGCCTCACCTCTTCTATCCATTGTAATCCTAGGATTATAGCAGTAATTTCAGCTGTGAATACAGATACTCCATCATTAATTATTTTGCATATTACAACATTAAACTCTGGAATATATACTCCTACTCCTACATGCTCACTCCTTGGGTCTTTAGATCCGTCAGTAAATATTGTCATGTAATTATAATAATTCATTTCCACATATTTATGAACCAAACATCCAATATTATCCACATCCCTTTCAACCCATGTTCTATAAGATGAGAATCAACCTTGATCACTGGGAATATCCATGGAGGAACATTACCCCATACAGTATTTGGTCCATACTCTACCCTGTTTAGTCCATATTCCTCAGCTACTGTAGAAATATTCCAACCAAATCCTTTACATTTTCTTTGTTGCGTATACTCCCAGTATACTTACAGCGGGTTGTTCCTCTCCAGATCCTTTTAGCTTTACCCAATATGCTAATGATAACTTTGAACGTCTTAAATAAAGAGGTAACTCATCAGCTTCTACCAGCAGCGCATTAGTAGGTGTTGTTTTAACTGCACCAATACTAATTCTTAAGGCTCTGAACTGAATTTTATCAAGTTTTTCCAAAATACTTTTAGCTGCTGCTCCATATACCATACACCCATAATCTATACACGACCGTATTAATGCCCTATAAATATCCATAAGTGATAGTTTGTCTGCTCCCCATTCATATCCAGTAATTGCTCTCATTAGATTTATTACCTTTTTACATTTAGTTTCAATCTGATTAATATGATTCCTCCATATACATTTCTCATCAAACCATAGCCCTAAGTGTTTAAACTTTGTTACCCTTTCCATTCTTTGACCATATAATTTCAGTTGTACCGTATCTGTCCTTTTCTTTCTAGTAAAAAGCATGAAGCATGACTTTTCAATTGACATTTTAAATCCCCATTCATACGACCATCTTTCAATATTCAATATAGCATTCTATATACTATTTGTCACGTTTAATATTTTTGAATGAAATAGCATGTCCAACTTTAACACAAAATGTCCGATTAGTTAGAAAATCTAAAACCCAGTTGTAAAGTCTTCCACCAATCCCCATTCTCTGCATTTTAATCATTAAACCTTCTCTCCACATAGAATCATACGCTTTCTCTATATCAAAAAAAGACTATATTCATAACCTCTTTCACACCAATTGCTTTTTCTGCTTCATTGCTAACTTTCACTAATGCATCTATCGTAGATCTTCCTTTACGAAATCCACTTTGACACGGGCTTAACACTTCTCTTTGCTCTAAATAATATGCCAGTCTACGAACAATTATCTTTTCCATCCATTTACATAAATGAGAAGTTAGTGCAATTGGTCTGTAGTTTCCTGCATTCCCTAGGTCTTTACCAGGTTTACCAAAAGGTAATATCAAAGCACTTTTCCAGCTAATAGGTATTACGCCTTCTCTCCATATCATATTAAACAGGTGTAATATGATTTCCAATGCTTCATCAGGCAGCTGTCTAAACATAACATAACATAATTGATCTTGCCCTGGGGACGTGTAACCACTTCCCTCTAAAGCCAGTTTCATCTCATGCAGAGTAAATTCCATATCAAGAGCCGAACCATCACAATCCTTTTTCTTTGTCACATCAGAATTATCTCTTAGAATTTCTTTTTTTCTTTGTTTGTGCATTTCATCCAAATGATCAGCTTTCTCCTTATTTGTAATTGCCATATACTCTCCATCCCTCAATGCTGGGATATTAACCGACTTCCTTTTCCCACTAATTTTTTTAATCATTGACCAAATATCACCCAATTGTACTTCACTGCCAATGGAGGAGCAGAACTGTCTCCAAGCACTCTTTTTGGATGACTTAATTACTTTCCTTGCCCTTTCTTTCTTCCTTTGATATTCAATCAGGTTATCTTGACTCAAATGATTTCTTAAAATTCTGAACGCATGATTTCTTTCTTTAATAGCATTTTTACATTCATTGTTCCACCACGGAACCATTTTCTTTTCTTTTTTTTTCTTTATTATGCTACTCTTAGGAATGCATGCTGATGCAGCACTGATAATCATAGTGGTTATTGTTGCTGTACATCAGGCATTCTCAACCCTGGTCCTGGAGGGCCACTGTCCTGCAGAGTTTAGGTCCAACCTTGATCAAACACACCTGCCTGTAGCTTTCCAGTAATCCTGAAAGGCTTAGTTAGCTGGCTCAGGTGTGTTTGATCAAGGTTGGACCTAAACTCTGCAGGACAGTGGCCCTCCAGGACCAGGGTTGAGAATGCCTGCTGTACATTTATCAACATCACCCTCCATTGATAATCTTTCAGAACTTTCAATACAATAATCTTTAAAAACTCTCCAATCTGCTTTATCAAAACACCATCTTTCTATTACATATTCATCCTGAATATACACATCAAAATTCAAAGAGCATAATATTGTTAAGTGATCACTACCTATGTGTTCCCTTGTCTGATGTGTCATGTTGTCATTGGTTCATTGTTCACAGGTGTCCCTTGTCTAGTCATTAGTCTTGTGTATTTAAGCCCTCATGTTTGCCATGTGTTTTGTCAAGTATTGTTTCTTGTAAGTCTATGTTCATGTTGTCATTTTGAGTTTTCATGCCGCGCCATGTTTTTGTTTCATGTTAGATCATGTTTGTAATAAACTGCACTTGGGTTTTCTATAAGCTTGTCTCTAGTAGATCCATTACAATTACACTGCTCACTTATATTACACTGCTCACTTATATTACATTGCTCACTTATTACACTACTCATATTACGCTGGCATTTTTCGTGGACTGGTTGACTTACAGTAGTATAGCGTCGCTAGACGAGGTGTTTGAGGAGCCCTTGAAAACTGCCACAGTCTTAAAGGGAACATTAAAGACTGTGCAAAAATAGATTTTGGATTGCATGCTACCAGGAAGCATTTAATGGAAGAGGTGAAATCAGATTTTTTTAGCAATCCAAATCCCACCAATCGCTGCAAAAGTTAAAATTACGTATGATGACGAAAGCATGTTATAGTGCTAGCCCTCCTGGAAACCATAGAGATTGCATTGCAGTGCAGTTAAAAAATTAAATTAAATTAAAAAATCTTTGTATGGAATTCTATGGGAACACTGGGCGATTCTCTGCCAGAGTGAAATCGCCCAAAAAGGAGCGGTATTCCACAGAATGTGACTTGACGCTGATTGGACTTTATCCAGAGGCAGAACAAACAGTGTAAATATCATCAATTATTAAATTAGTTCATTTCATCTATAAAGCAGTTCTGCAAAAAAGGATGTCATCATCCAGCTCAGTTTAGTTCTCACACAGCAGTGTCAGTACAGTCAGATCAATAATATTGTTAAATATTAAGTATTCCCAACTAAGCAAGCCAGAGGCAACAGTCAAATATGATAAAGGCGCTTCATAGGGTTTCACCCAAGATTCTGTAATCATTTAATCTCCCTAATGTTGCTCCAAAACCTCAATGGCTTTCTTTCTTCTGTGGAACATTAAAGATAATAATTTTGTCCATACATATGTAACGGAGTAAAAAGAGTTGCTAGTTAAATTATATTAAAGTGATGCAAACTACGCCATCTAGGGGCAGTTTGATTCAGTGTGACTGTGGGATTTGCGTTGCATTTACCCACACTGGAGATAAAGAGATAATGGGTAAGTCACGCAATTTGGGAGGTCTGGGACAATCGATGTTTTCTTATAATTCTAAGTACATATGTCTCGTATTTTGTCACGCAATGTACTTATAATGATTTCAGTTAACTATTTTGAGTTTAGTTGATGATTTATGTGTCTTGTAAAGCCATGTTTTAGAGATTTGCCATATTTTCATGTGAACTAGCGTGCTAATTGTCACTTGCTTTACATGCTATTTAGATTGTTGTCCCGAGATCTATTTGCTGATCCCACGATTCCACATTGTCATACTGTGTTCCAGGTAATAATCTTATGTTGTGTAAATGGTTTTATTGTCATGTTATTTGTTGTGTGCAAATCGAGTTTAGCTATCTTGCAGACCAGCGTGGTAGTCTTGAGATTAGCCACACATGTGCTCGAGTGCCGCGTTTGCAATGATAATGTTCCTTATTTTGTTATTTCAATATAATGTAAAATGGATCAAGTAGTTTCATTATTGTACTGCTGAAATGTACTGTATGTTGTATGTAGAGATTATAATTCATCCTAGATATTCTAAACCACTATACGATCACACACAGTTTATTTTGTTTCATAGACATACAAGTTATGCATTTTTGTTGTGATATGCTTGATATCTATTTTGATTTTATTCCACATTAGTAGTATCACATACATTTGTAACTAGCACAAATACATTCCTGTATTTGTATAGCATTTACCCACACTGGAGATAAAGAGATAATGGATTGTTGTCCCGAGATCTATTGCTGATCCCACGATTCCACATTGTCATACTGTGTTCCAGCAATAAAGAAACCTGATCAAGTGGTTGTCCGTGGTGATGTGTAGCAGCAACAGTAGGATGGAGTGACCCGTCACACATACAATGAAAGTCTGTGGTCACTAAACTGCTTACTATCGAATATCTTGTGTTCTGTAGGAAGAATTGTTTGTCCCTTTACAATTCAATGCAAATGACACAAAGACACAATTAAACAAACTGAAAATTATTTTTTTTTTTTTACAGCATTTAACAATCTAGATAATGTTACACATTTGGCCTCAATCCCTGATTTTTTCAAATTGGAAAAGCTCCTGAATTTAGGCATAAGAGGTTGAATAAACTTCGACAAAACTGAGACCTGCAACAAAACAAAATGTTTAAATTGTTTTAACATCATCAAATGTGTTCTGTTATAGTCTGAGCAAATCCAAGTGGAGACCAGATGCAGTGATTTGGTTGAAACTGTAACAAACCAGACGAGACCAGTTAACTCAACACTAATCCATTATCCTCATCATTTCAGTTCACACCATAATTTAAAAAAGAAAAACGATCTATCTAAATAAATATATCAAACATAATGGCCCATTGTACATGCATGACTATGTTATGAATTAGCATGTAGTGGTTAAAAGGAAATTATGACCTGTGGTGTCTCTTGCTTTAGATTAGCAATAATTTCCATTCATATGGTTCCCTAAGAGATGAATGGCGAATCAGTAGACACAAATCATTTATTACAATTAAAATATTTATGTCGTGATATGATGCTGGCCCACATCAACGATGTATTTAACGTGTTTAATGAGATAACATATTGATAATCTGCTGACCGAAAATAAGGGCCACAGACGAGTCGAGACTCCGCAGAGTCGAGATGATGTTCGTGTGCTTCAAGCTGCCCTAAACAACAGCTGTATGAAAGCCTCCTAACGCTCATCACTGATGCTGATTTCATTGAAGTCTCGTTTAGACTGTTTTCTGAGCACACAAATTACGCGTTCAGGCTTTTATCAACTGTTCCATTAAAACTGTCCATCAGATTTGAACACGGCTTTTCCCCACGGCTGATGCTCGCCTTGGATTTGGTCTGACGAAGGCAAAAGTAACGTTTCCTCTTCGCGT